>JAKZGU010000127.1:0-110505 GCA_022837005.1 Calonectria pteridis
AACTAAAACATTATAATCTATTAATATTAGCTTTAATAGAAATACTAAGATAAATAGATCTTATTAAAATAGATTCTTATAATAAATAATATTATTAATAAAATAATTAAATCCTTAATAAAGTAATAATATTTAAACTTTATAAAGATACTCTAAATAAATAATATTAAAAAGTAAATAATTAATAAATAATATATAAAGAAGTTTAAGAACTAAATTAAGATATTATAAGAGAAATAAACTAAAAAAAAGAAATTAGCTTAAATTATAATAAAGAAAATAGGGCAAAAGATAGCTAATCTATCTAATTATAGGCTTAGCTAAGGGAATATATTAGAAGGTAATAATAAGGATTAAAATAAAAGGCATTAGAGAAAGGTTTTCTAGATAATTATATGTCTATAAGTACCAATATATTAGGGATCTAAACCCTTGTCAATACACACATAGTCACATTCAAGGACTTTGATATCAATAGCACCAACAGAAAAAAAAGCCCAAAGGGTCTATGGGCACATGGTGATTTTCGATAGAAATTGTGCATAAAAAATGTGCAGAATATTGTAGAACGTTCTCAAGAACAGGGAGAATGGGTATTTTCCGTTGCTCGTGTTTGAATTATTGCCCAGATAGGGGGCCCTTTAACCCATGTCTAACCAGCTATGCATACGTATTTGAAATGAAGAGGAAAGAAAAAAAACCAATTAATCAAAACAACCTCGTCTCAAACAAGGCCAAACTTTTCACAGTCCTCTTTCATGGTCTCCTCCAGGAGTTCTAGCTGGTGCACCGCATCAAACTCATCTTGGTCCCTTCTGGACAATTCGTCATGGTCTGGAGGGCAGTGGTCGAGCAGCCGATATTGTATAGGCAGATCGGGGTCATTTTCCCATCGTTCAAGAGATATACTCTCCCACGGCGCTTGCAGACGGTTGGAGCCGCCACTAGAAGAAGCGTGAGCAAGTTGCTGGCGGATAAGGGAGAAATGACCTAATTTGGCATCTTACCTTCTGGTGCTTGTTCTCGACAGTGAGCTGGCAGACATTGCATGCTGTTTGTTTTTCTTCCCAAAGTTGTTCAGTGTTGATGATGAGGAAAGTCGTGCTTAGCGTCTTGCCAGAAAAGGAGCATGCATCAGCCTTAACGAATGTGGAAAAACAAGATAAATAACCAAAATCTCGTACACACATGCGGCATCCGAATCTGTTGATGTCATAACACAAATGTGTGCGCGGTGGTGTCGGAGTGGGTATCACCACGTCAAGGTGCTCCGAAACTGTGTAGGTGTGGCTTACGCTCAAACACTGGCCAGGGTCTGTTTTTGCGGCCGATTCTGCCCCCTTCCTTGGCACAACACAAACGTGCCGTCCAGCGTTGTGCCCTGCGCAGCGCCCTTTCTAGTCCGTTGAGCGTGGCTGGGGCACTTTTTGGGATTTTACGGGCCAAAAGAACAATTGCCGTTTTTTATTTACCGAACTGTGAAAACACACAGTTGATTTTCTGCCTGGGGGTGCTCAAACTTGGCTGTGCTGCCGCGTGGAGCCAGTTTTCTGGCAGACTTGCCATGAGAGCGCTCGACGTTTTTTCAAAACCGCCGACAAGACAGCCAGGGGACCGCCACAACTGTGTGCACAGCAGTGTGCGGGAGAGCCTCAAGAAGCTTGTCTGTATTTAAACTGTCTCGTCCCATAGTTCAAGCATTGTACTTCCTGTCTTAAACATCAACGAGGATGATGCCGTCAACCCAAGACCAGCTGCTGACAATGTCCAATAGACTCCGAAGGCGTGGAGCCACACCCGACTTGAAATATGCTAATGCCAGCATGCGCACAAAGCTGACCGTGAAGGATCATGTAAGAAGTGTGCCCCCGGTATCCAGATGTGGACGTGACTGACAGGAGAATGTGCTGAAGGAAAAGGATGCCCCCCACGTCAAGGCCTTTGTTCGTCAGCCGCCAAGTCTTGAATGCCAGCGCCCCGGGGTCTACCCGGACCAACTATTGCCCGCTATTTACGGCGAGTTGTGCGCAAAGCTAGGCGCCATGCAGCTTATACCCGGCAGCCCCTCAGCAAGGGAGCCCTCCAACAGCATCCCCTATGCCGCCGGATGCAGTGTTTCCCAGCGAGGAAATAGCCACGGGGATGCTAGCGCACCCCAAGCGCTCCGGGTTTACGAGCCTGGAGGCAGTCAGAGATACCAATACCAGGAAAGCTCGTCCGGCGCCGGCGGTCGGCCACCGAGCGACCGGAGAGGGAATCCAGGAAGCCGCCAGGGAGCTCCCAATCTGAGGCCCGAACTGATGGAGCCTGGCGAGGCCCAAAAGCCGTTTGCATGTCCATTTTGGAGATTTGATATGCATAGACACATGAACTGCGCCGTTTTTTCCTCGCACCGGATTGGCGATGTCGTGCAGCACATCAAAAGGACCCATCGCGTGGAGCACTACTGCCCAGACTGCCACCAGGTATTTGTCCGCATCGGCGACTACAACGCCCACTTCCGCCCGCAGGTGTGCCAGGCGAACGACTTGCTGTTCCCGGGTCTCACGAAGCGCGAGTTCGACTACATGAGGTCGCTCTCCAGGCGCGACCTGACGCCCAGGCGCAAGTGGATCAACATGTGGAACTTCTTGTTCCCTAGCATCCCGGCTCCGGACCCGTACTGGAGCCCGCTGTGGCCGCTGGTGTGGAGCTTTGGTTTAATTGATAGCTTCTTCGATGACGGTCATAGCTGCCATGCATTTATGGACTTGTCTAGCAACGTCGTGCCGCCGCATCTGAACGACCCGAGCCTTCTCCTCAAGGTGCGGATGCGCCAACTTTTCGAGGACAAGTTCATGTACCCGCCGATCCCCCGACCGGGCGTCAGGCGGCAGGTTCCGGCTGAATTTGTGTCCAGCGCAGATGCCTGATGATGATGTTGTGGTCACGTTAGAAACGACGACGAAGTAGGAGGGTTTAGCCTCATGTGCCGATTAGAGCGGTTTGGTTCTTTGTATTGGAATTTCGGTTCTTGGTGGCTTGTTTGCTAGAGAAGCCATATGAAGGCTTTGTCTACTTGGCTGGCCGGACGGACGCAGGCTGGATGGCGAAAAAGCGTGTTGCGCTTAGTCTATTTAGCGAAAGCGATCAATAGCAAGATATCTTGGACTTGACTCAATATATTTTCTTTTCTACTTATGCTCCAATAATTCTTTTGAGCGAAAACTTACATTTTTCATTTATTTGTGCTTTTTTTTTTCTGAGAAGGTATCCTTTTTGGCATTATTATCGTGGTTGTGCACATGTTTGTAATCTCTTAGCCCACCATCGTAGAACCTGCAATCGTGAAAACGCACACGTCCCAAGAATTAGCCCTAACAAAGTGATAATGGTGGAGAAATCCGAAACATTAAAAAAGAAAAAAAAATATTCTCTATATAAGTGATTTGTTTTTAACTATTGCACTATGTCATCAAGCACCTCCTCGATCATATAGGTGAGAACACTGGCGCAAACCTGATCCAGGTCACGGTCTCCGGAGGGCAAACCTTCTTCTGTAATATCAAGATGTTCCGATACTATTTGGAACCCTTTTCGAGTCCAAAATTCTCTCATCATACACACAGTGTGCTCCATGTCGCTGCACAAATATGGCTGTTCTGGCTGCTTTTGGCCCGGGAAAAGGGTGTCCCAAATCATATACCATTGTACTTCTTTTGTCTGCAGAGAAGTAAAATCATAGCAGACTTGCCGGATTTGGCCCTCTGATATGCCATCCGTGTTAGGCAAAGGGCCTTGCCGACAAGTTCGCACGATGATATGATTGTCTCGTTGTGTGCAATTTGGGAATATTTCACCGCATATAGGGCAGTAATAGGGTCGACGGTGAACATCAAGCAGATGATTTATAACATCATCGATGGTTAATAGGTTGGCGGTCTTCAGACAAGAAATATTGCCTTCTTCATTTTCCGCGTATAGCGGACAGGCAAAGAACTTTTTAGGGAGGGAATGCGTTTGAATAATTGTGGTTTCTTCGTCCTCTGAGTCAGTAGCATACTCAATGGAAAGTTCTTGTGACGAAAATTCCATTTTCTGCCGTTTTCGTAAACCGAGCGTGGTATAACACGGGCTTGTTTCTTCCCTGCATCTTTTCCCAAGGTTTTGTGCTTCTGTGACCCAAGAGAAGAAACCTTTCAGGCCGATTTCTTTTATTTTTGTGATCAATGCGGGGACTTCTTTATCATTAGAGCTGTTTGATGTTTCCAGATTGACCCGGTTCTCACATTTAACATCGTCATATTTTAGCCGATGAATTAAAGCAGAAGGAGACTTATTCGAGGTGGGTAAATCATTATCGGCGTCTAATGTGGAGTTGGAGTCTTCCATGCAGGTTCCAACTGGTTCCGTATCGTCGCCGTCATGACTACCAGGGTACGGCCTTAATGCCAATCCCTTGATCTCTGGATCAAAAGGAAATTGTAGTTTGGGCTTTGATTGAGACCCTTCTGAATAATCCGAGTTCTCTGGGAAATCATATACTTGTTCCGCTTCTGGAGCGGGGAATTGAAACGTATAGATAAAGCCATCTCTGTTGTGAGATTCCCGTGAAGAGAGCTGAGATGTCAAAGTTTCCATCCCAAATGGAAGGCCACTTTCAATAACTAGTTCTTTGGCAGAACTTGTGGGAATCTGATTGATATCAATGGTGCGATGTGGCATGTACCGCATGTGTCGGCCATTTTGTTCGCGCAAAATTATTCCTAACCCCTGACCTCCATTTTGATCTTGATCAGGCCACATGGTCAATACTATACCATCTCCATCATAGGTATCGAATCTGTCACTGATAGAAATGCCATCCTGGGTAACATGAATGTTCCCATTAATTCGAAGCGGTTTCTTGTACGAGTAACTCATGAATGCAAACTCGAATGGAGATGTTGCAAATACTCCTCGGTATTTTTGGTAGCCGTTGCCCTGCCACGCAAACAAAGTTCCATCATTTGTGGTTTTCGCAATTTGGACTTGGAGCTTTAGGAAAGCCAGTTGCCCTTCACCGTAGGAAACGGGGATGGCAACGCCAAAAATTCCAAGCATTGAGTAGGCATAATCCTCGACTCGAGAAACCATGCACGACGCTATCCACGACATTTTATGACCGACTGAGAAATCGGCCAGGCGGCACGGGTCCACCAAAACTGATTGGTCGACGCGAGTGATGTTTGACAGTGACGATAAGAGCGAATCCTTGGTGCCAACTAAAACCCAGTTTCGATTATAAAACTCAATCCGTTTGGAAAAGATAAGTTCGTGCAGCGACCAGGCGCGATACATCCATTGGCATTTCCGCAACGCCGTTTCCCAGCCATCGCTTGGCTCTTGATCCAACTCGAGATCGTAGAGGTACACAAAACACACCTCGCTTTTTTTGAACAACTGTGCACTGCAATGGATAGAATTATTCACTTCACGGGCGTCTAAGTGGTTGATGCATCCGGCTGCTGTCCAAAACCATCGAATGCCGCGTGACTGCAATATGAGGCGGGCCGTGCGAAGGTTTTCCAGCCCTGGACCTGGCAAGCCATCGATGGGGCGCCTGGCAATGTCATATGCACATTGCCCATATTCCCAGCCAGAAGAAAAAACCGAGTACCGAGATGGAATGGCTGCAGGCTCAAAAGCGTGCGGCTGGCTTGTGGTGGTGTTGATGAAGTACATTGTGGTAAAATGTCGGTGCTTTGCCGTGAAGCTATCAGTGGAGCTGTAAAATTGGAGGAAGTGGCTGCTTTCAAAGAATTGAGAACATCCAAGGGTGGTTGGTTAAAGTCTTATAAGAGAGGAGATGAGCCTCATCATAGTTCGCAGGTTCGCCTCGCACCCCTGTGCACCAATGAGGTGCGAGCACACGCATTTCGCTGCACACCTGTTTCATTGAACAGGACACCGCCGTCGCAGCAAGACACTTAAAAGATATTCTCCTGATTTTCTGTGGGAACTCAAGTCCTTGCCCAACCGCATCGGCTTCTTTTCGGTGGTCCGTCAAAAGCTGCCTTGGAGACGGTGAGTCTGACGCGAAATGTCGTGGCGCCCAACCTCCCCCATCCGTTCCGTGAAACTGCGCAACATGATGTCACCGCGTTTATAGAAAGCGATGCCGCTCTGAAGATTAAAAAATCCACCATGATTTATTTTAGTGTCGGGCATCATGAGATCAGGCTCTCGTCAGGTGCTGATGCCATGTAATGGACCGTTGAACAGGCTCTCAAAAAAGTGCAATTGGGGGCTAACCTATTGATCAGGCTTTATAAATCCCGCGCGCTTGCGCGCCCAAGTGCGTGTAATACATTGATTTGTACGCCTTTTTCTTGCAGGGCGTATTTTTCGAAGTTGGCCTGAATGGCAATCGTGAGTTGAAATTTTTTTTTCAACCACTGGGCAGCGGGTCACAGGTTTGCCTCAAAGATAACAAAGAATGTCCCTAACACAGCATGCTAGGAATGGAATGGTTGTTCCACCAGTGTCTCAAATACCTCATTTTGAGTTGCCTCCCTAAATTCAAACTGAAACGGTATACTGTCTGGATTTAATGAACACGACTGTGTGGAAAAATCACCAAATAATTTGAATTGAACCTAATCATCCAAGGCAAAAGGATCCAATTCCCCAAATTCAGCGACCGGGAAGGTCTATAACTGGCATTTCCAAGCCCCAGGCTTGGACGACATCGGTCAGAAATTTAACACACGCAAACGCAGGCTTCTCCCAGATCTTTCCAATCGCACGAAGGGAAACTAAACAAATCTCCAGATTTTGGATGCCCTTGGATCTCATCTGCTTATCAGAATATGTCATAACAACGCAGTGTACAAGGGCAGCTCGCAGAATGTGAAAAATGACAAACGGCGGTAGCTTGCCAAGGTCCTGGTCCTGGTCAATGTGCCGCAAGATATCCGAGATTGCATCTGCAGCAGCCACTGCTGCTTCAAGAGATGCTCCGGGGTCCTTGGATTTATAGTCGCTGGACGCAGCCAGAAATGGGCGGTGGAGATTCAAAAGAGCAGCATTGAACGAAATCCAAACAACTGCCCTGTCAACTTTGAGGTCGACATCTTCCACAATGCAATCGTCAATATGAACATCGTTCTTAAACTGCTCAAGAGCGCGGGTGGCCTTCTGAAGATGCACTTGCTGGTCAGCTTCCGATAGAGACCGGAAGGCTGGCGTATAACTAGATGATATTTTTATCAGCATCTTCGGCGTGGTCAGCAGGAAGCTCTGTCAGCTCACACATGGTCTACAAAAAGATGGTTTAATCTCAGCAACTGGCAGTGGTATTCATACGAGTGAGATGGATCGCCAGATCCCAGCAGTGTGCCCGAGCAGTCAGGTACCTGAGTAACATCCCAAGGAATTGCTAGCGGAATTCCAAGGCTTGGTGTTGAAGTGCTATCACATTGGTCGTTAGTGAGAAATGGTTTGAAACACCGCATTGTCTTTGTCTTCAGGCCTACGATACCTTTCCACCATGAAAAGCGACCAAAATGTTCTGACGCTGTCTATGTAATCCAGCTTCGAGTCGTCCTCCACAGATGAGAGCGTGCAGGGACTCTTGTCTAATGGAAGTTGTGCAGAGAGACCCAGCGCTATATCTAAAAAGCGATAGTGAGTAGATGTATTTGACCACGGAGAAAGATTGAACCAACATTGATATGCAAACCCTTCGGACTGCTGGAACACTGTGTGCTTCAACCAACTAAGAATAGATATGGCTCGGATCACGGGCAGAGACGTATCCATTTTGTAGCAAAGAGGAACCAGCCTTTCGGAAAATGCCAAGAGAGCATTTTCCAAATCAGGACCAATGTGGAGGCAATGGGCAGATACCGCAAATATCACCCCATAGAGAAGCTGTAAGCCTGGTCCGTTTTGAGGAAACTTGCTCATAAACGAGAGCCAGGGCGGCTCCACAAATTGGTAATGCTTGTTGATGGACTGCAAGAAGAAATCTCTTAAAGTGCCTTTCAGCTCTTCCTGCCGGCTGAACTCGTCGATTGTGGAATACACCACCGACGGTGCCAATTCCGTCGGTTTCTCTGTATTTACAAAGCAAGCCAAGCCCTTACGTTCAAATATGGAGAAGCTTCCCGGCCCAGAGAACAACTTGCTTTTCATACCCGAGGCATTTAAACAGTGCCAGTTGAGAGAAGCAAATTCTTTCACGGCGTGGGGGGACGGCGCGGCGTCGGAACATGACGGTTTGGTGCGTGTGGCACAATCTGTGGGTGTACTAACTGGATCGCTCGGCGTCTTAGGTGACCCTTTGGTGAAACAAGGCCCCGGATCTTCCACCAGAGCTGACAGCCGATGGACCTTTTCCTCGAGTGCGTTGATGTATAGCCTTTCCCGGTTTCTGTTACTGCAATGCGTTGTGAATTCGAACTGAAGCTCACATCTTACACTTGTTCTCGTTGATGCTGACTTACCCGAACGGCTTTTGCCGACCACCCCAGAAACAAGCAACCTCCCGCAGCTTACATGAAGCACAGCAAGGTTTCTCACCATCGCACTAGAGGTTCATTCCGTTAGTGGCTAAAAGTCTCCCGCACTCGCTCGGAGGCAAACCTTTCGCTTTTTCTTCCGGCAAGGCTCGCAAGCTATGTGAACCCTGTTCTTGGGTGAGGTGGGTGTCTTCGTACAATTCCGTGCAGTGGGCATGGTCGGCCCGTCAGCAGCTCTGCCGGGATTGGAGTCGACGCTATGTGTCAAGAATTCTGCGCCTCGGATGGACGATGGGATCTATGGTTTAGACTTTAGGCGGAATTGAGGCGGATAAAGTCGTCCGCAACTGCAGCGAGAGTGAGATGAGAGAGAAGGATCGTAATTTCAACCCTCCCAAGGAGCCGCACCCGTGACTGCTGGCAACATCTCCACTTCGTAGCGGCGGATAAGTCTCATCCGCGGCTGGTCCGGCTCCAGATTTCGTCCTGTTTAGGAATGGCGTGTCTCCACTTTTGTCTCAAAGATTGGACAGCAGGCACCCTGGAGTGCCGGGCCATGAATTGTTTGGCTCGTAGTTGGGAGAATCAAGGAAGCAATGCTGACCGTATCTCCCGAGATTACAGTGTGAGAAATGTCTAGTTTGAATTATGACTCCGCCCATTGTCTTTGATATCCTTGTCTCCAAAGATGGCCTGTTGCTATATATATGTTGTCTCTGACCGACCACACCAATGATGAATTCTTCACACCTACAACGCTGTCAAGCCAAACAGCAATTATCCCGAACGAATTTAACTTTTCTCCCATCTTGGATTTTCCCCCGAAAATATTGGAATATGTATCCTCCCGCAGCTACGGATGTACTGATTGTTGGCGCCGGCCCAGTTGGCCTTCTCACTGGGGTTGGTCTGACACAACAAGCTGTCGATTCTCTTATCATCGGTATGTTCTGTTGGAAACTCTCCCCTTTCGGATACCGAATTGATCTTTAATTCATGGTGCGAGTATAAATCATTTTAAAAACTGACTTTGAGCAGAAAAAAGGGAGCGCAATACGCAGGTGGCCTTTGGTCGCGCTTGCACGCTGTATCCAAGATCATTGGAGCTGCTCGAACAAGTCGATCTGGCCAATGATTTGATCCAAGAAGGCTTCACCGGCCGCAGCAGTATTAACTACAAGGATGGTAAACGGGCCAATGAAAGAGGGTGGAATGTGATGTTTGATCATTGCAAGAAGAGCCATCATGACTATATCCTGAACATTCGACAGCGCTACTCAGAAGATGTCTTTAGCAACCGCTATGAATCCTACGGTAAGTCGGTGTTCTTCGGATGGAAGCTCTCTACGTATGAAATCGACACCTCACTTCTCGATGGGTATAATATCACCGCCACACTCCAGCATGAACGGCTGGGAAGGGTACAAGTCCGAAGGTAACACGCCAACTCGTCACCTTCCAAGCATATCACTAACTGATATAGCAAATACGTTCTGGGTGCTGATGGAGGCGCATCTTCTGTTCGTCAACTTGCTGGTATTTCCCTTGATTTGGATCCCACTACCTACGAATGGATTCGAATCGATGCCAAGGTGTCTACCGATATGCCCGATGCGGATGTTGGCTCTGCATCAATTGAGACAAAGATTCATGGCAACGTTCTTTGGGTTAAGCTCGACAAGGATACTCATAGAATTGGGTATGCCCTGAAACCCTCGATTCTCGCAAAGTACCCCAATGGCATCACAAAGGAGGAGGCTATGGAGGAGGCTATTCAATCCATGAAGCCGTTCAAGCTGGAATTCGTGAGGGTTGATTGGTGGACTCATTACAAGTTCGTAACCAGCCTGATTATAATCCACAACGTAGTGTTCGAAAGGTTGCTGACTTGCATACAAAAAGGATCAAACAAAGTGTGGCACAGTTCTTGCAACAAGATGAATTTGTCCTGTTGGCAGGCGATGCGGCACACACCCACTCTTCTGGGTTTGCTCAGGGCATGAACACGGGTATTCACGATGCGACCAACCTGGTTTGGAAGCTTGCTGGAGCCATCAAGGGCTGGTACAAGCCAAGCGTTCTGGAGACGTACGCCACCGAGAGACGTGCAGTGGCCCAGAAGCTCATCCAAATTGACAAGGAGGCATCTGCCATCATCTCTGGAGACATACCCGCCCGCTTCCAAGGTCTTGGACTGACCCCAGAGGAAGTCCTGTTGAAGGTCTGGACCGAGAACATCGCCTTCAACCTCGGTCTGGGAATCACGTATCAAGCTTCAGTCCTCAACCAAGATCTTTTTACCACTACGCTCGTTCGCGGCTCCCGCAGCCCGGACCCGCTGGTTCGCGCACCGGGGCCAAAAGTTCCCCTTCGCCTTTATGACGCCTTGTCTCAAGACGGCCGCCGAGGCTCGTGGACGGTCATCGTGTTTGCTGGAAACCCGGCTCTTACTGCTGACCGGTTCCCGCGCTTACGGGAAAGGCTGCCAAAGGCCACTGACCACCACGATGGGATGGTTCGCCTCGTCACTCTCATCATCGGGGCCGCCGGCAGTGGCTGGGCCGCATTGAATGGGCCACCGCTGGGAAAATTCTACTTCGACGATGGTGGGGCCGCGCATGCCGAGTACGGAGTTGCTGACTCCTCTGGTGGAATCGTCGTGCTACGGCCAGACGGGATTGTCAGTTTTGCTACAGACTTGAGTGGAGTCGATGCTATTGAAGCGTACTTTCTTTCATTCGTCAAATAGGAATGCCCGCTAAGTTTCATCTGCATATAACCAAATATAGCCATATGATAGCTCAATGCCGACGATTTTCTAGAACAAATACTTGAATATCTACTTTATCTTTAAAACCCTATACTAAGCCCCTATAAGCTAATTGTAAAACTTTCTCCACAATTCCAATAATACCACCTCTTAGCCTAACCTAAATCTCTACCTAAACTATTAAGCCGGATGTAACCACTCACTGTGAAGTCATTTTGCAGATTCTGTAGTAGTCCGCGTTGATCCCAAAACTGGAGACATCGTGGCCGGAAGAGGTCGATCCGTTTACGACGCATTATCTTGGCACCTGCTGCTCGCGGAGACCCTTTCTTTTCACTCTATGGGACGCCCATGATTCGAAATCTATTATACGGATTCATCAATCTCCTCCCACGGGGCTGGCCTATGAAAGATCGGAGGTGTTCTGACCGTCCAATTTCTCGAAACTTGGGTGAGTGAAGACGTCAAACAACAATGGCGGGCTTCCGTTTGGTTACTCATGCTATTGTCGAATACTTCCGAGAACGCTACATCCAAGGAAATCTCATCTCAGAATTCGTTGTCGATGCCGGATAACTTCTGACAGGGCTGAGCTATCGTATGTTTTATGATCCGGTACATAATGGTGAATATGCGCAGCTGTGTGCCATCCACGGCCAACCTGAGTTTTCTCGAATTGATCTTGCACTCCAGGTGCTTGGACAACGTGACGAGTACTGGGACTCTTTTCGTCGCAGGAACCTGAGGGATGAACTGGCCAAAGCGGTTGACCTGCAAAATTTGGGTCTGTCAACCAATGTTGACGTGGATACATCAGAAGAAGAGAACGTTGTTCCCATGCGCACAATATTCCCAGTCGAGACATGGACACGCCACCGACACTTTGGCCTATCACGAAGCTTCGTGAAGCAAGCTGATTTGTTTGATCTTATTTCCGCATTGCCATCGACCCTGCAATCCGTAGAACTCAGCTCCCTCTTCTTCTACTCCGGAGGCGGGAACCATCGGGACCTGTTGGCTGGTATTCGCCACAAGTTGGAGTGGCAAATATGGCCGAGTGCAGAAAGACCAAAAGTCATCATTCGTGTGTACCAAACAGCATATGGCGATTCCACAATCGTTGATATTGATAAGGAGTTTGAAGAATCTCTCTATTGCGATGGCCCCAACCCATTTGTGAGCCGTGGGACAACCACACTTGGACTCCAAGTGTCAACAGGCATCGGGTTTCGGCGCAATCGTTTCAATCCGGCGCTGAACCGACCAAATGTGTCATATTCAAAACTGATAGAGTCGGGTATTGTAAGACAATATTCGATGCCTAACTATTGAAAACCTATTTTGTGAAGCTTATTGTGTTGACTTGGGCTCTGTTGAACCTAAAGGACGATGACGATGGTGCACTATATTCGATTTGGGCTAGCTTGACGGGCCGTCACTTTCTTCTTAGAAATTCCTAAAGCGTGCATTATTGCATATAGATGTGGTAAATTCCATGGATGCGAGGAAATGGTCGATAAGGCGCAGTGAAGTCACTTTGGAGGCCGACGTGGCAGTCTTGAACTTTTGACCGCCCGTAGCCCGGTTGCCGTCAGTTTCATGCATCGGCTGAGCGAGGCCTGATAGGCCTCTCAGCGTGATTCTTGTACGCCTGCATGAAAAAAGTCACCTGGACTGCATTTGAGATCCCCCATTTGCCAGATTGGGTGGCGGTCCCAGCCAAGATCGACGTGATTCAACCGTGCATGGTGGAGGTTCTGTCTCTCCCGAACAGCGCCCAATTACCACAATTTTCGGGACTGTGAAGTGCAAATTCTCGGGTGATTTATTTTATTCCAACAGAAAACAGAACTGAAAGTGTCTTGCTATCTAGCTTGTCCCACAAAAGTCATCTGGAGACGTACACCAGCATCATGAATGAATGCGCTGTTGCTTCACGAATCATCAGACTTATCCCAACTAGATCCTCCACAAAACTCAGAAATTAACCCGCACGCTAATATTTAATCAAACTCCCGCAATCCAATTTGATCTATCCTCACAATCCAGCCACCCCCTCGTACTTGTGCACCAGAGCCTCGTTGTTCCACGATTCCGCATTCCGCAAATACTCAAGGCACGCGTTAAACTGGCGCGCACTCCCGACCGGCAGTATCTTGTTGATCATCATGAATTCGCTCATTTCGTCAAATCCTACACCCAATCTTTCCTCTGTAGCTAATATTTCGCACAGCTGGTCCCAGCTAGGCTTCCCGGACGCGGCATCGATGATGTCGGTCATGGCGACAACATCTTGTCTCATAGAATTATCTGCTCTTTTCACATGAAACGTCATGATCTTTGAATCCACTTTGCCAGCTTCTTGGACGCTACAGCCTCCGTTGACGCTTGACGATGGCGTATGAACCTCTACTCTGCTTGGTTTGTCCGGGGTAGTTGTGCTTGAGTCGGCCGTTATAGCATTCTGCTGCCATATGCTGTCGTCCGATATGTAATCTATCGAACCGGCGAGCGAATCGACTTCGTCATCATCACGTTTGTGCGATCTCTGCCTCGCCGCTTCCGTAGAAAGCGACACCCCCGCCTTAGAGTCGAGAGGAACCGGCCTGCGAACAACTCCCAATCTTTGCTCAGTTTGGTATCTTATAGCTGACTCCATCATCAACGTGAGGCTCTTGGCGCGGTCCCTGTTCATTTTGTAGATCTTATTATCCGTAGATGGAGGAATGCACCAGCTGAGATAGAGCTTCTGGTGGCAGGCCGAGACAACGAAGTTGAGCGGGTTATTCTCCAGGAACTTGTGGCACAGGAAACACGACTTCTTGCTCACGCCGATGAAGCGTTTCCTCGGTGTCTTATCCGGGTTGTGTTCGTAGAAGTTGAGGAGCTGCAGCTCAGCATGCACTGCCAGCTCGCGCGGGAGCTTAGAACGAAAATACTTCTCAGCATCGTCTGTGTTCCAGTGCCGAGCCAAGCGCATCGTAAGTTCGCTGTTGTCGGAGCCAATGCTCCGACGCAGGGCGGCTTCCAGGTGCCTTTCCTCGGAAGGCGCAAATTTCTGTTTTGGAGTCGTGTCGAGAGCCTCCACGCGCATGGGGCAGAACAAGTCCCGGTTCTCCAGAGCAAATCGGACGAGAACTTTACTGGAAACGGAATACCGCCCAAGCTTGTACACGTTGACGACCCAGGGCGCTATGGATAGGTCTTGGGCTTTAAATGTGGCGACGATGAACTTGCTATAGACCCATTTAGCGTCCGCGGCCCACTGTATATGCTCGAGGATCTGGTTTGGCGGTGAATTGGTTGTTTGTTGAGTGAGAAGTGGCAGCTTAGCTACCCATTGTCGGAATTTTGTCGATTCTTGTGGGGTCGAAATATCGTCAAGATACTTCGGATGTAGGACTATCCAGTCACAAAACCCCTGAACTTGTTTCGAATATTTTTGCAGCTTGTCTAAGTAGTGCATGATTTTCTCCATGTCGAGGTTAACTATGCGAGAAAGGATGTGTGTTTCCACGTTTTGCGGTGCACCTTGAAAGGATTAACCTCGAGTTAGATAAGGCTCTAGCGAGGCTTCTTTCCGCACGTACCTGTATCAGCTATGCGGTTGAGCACGGTCACGATTCCCTCAACTTGCTTCAAGATGTCATTGGAGAAGCCTGCGTTACGCGCAACACGAATGACGGTGCCTTGCGGTGAGCCCTCTTCCAAAGTAGCTGCTGAAACGCTGTCGCCATCTTTACAGGTGGCGCAAATCAGGGCGATAGAGTCGAGAAATTTTCCACATTGGCGTTGTGGGGATTCTTGCTGAGTATCATTTGGGTGTCGGTCCAGACTGTGTGTGGTCGGTTCTCCGCGCACAGGGTCAAGCAACCACAGCAGCGTGCTGGACTGCACAAACTTCTTCAAGACGTTGCCAACGATACAGAGTTGAGACGACATTTTGGTGTCTTTTATTCTGAAAAGGCTCTAAATTGTCAGATAATAGGATAGCTTCGCAGCTTTTTGATGAAGGACGTTCCGTAGCAGCACAGGACAATTCAAGGAGAAATTGACCAGGACTCACTCATCAACGGAACGCAAGTCCGTTACACTTATCAACAGACGCATCTCTTATGAATTGGAACAATCTCCAGTAGCGGGCCTCCCGCATTGAAGGCGCCCATCTTTGTGCTTACATGCATGAGTGCAAGCGTGGATGGGTGTGACTGGAGGACGCCAAGCTGCCTTGCTACCACCTCCTGCAACAGCCATGCATGGTTTGATTGAAAGCCGTTTTGATTGGCTGGGACATTTCACTGGTTGAAATGTGGTCAGCTAAAACAAAGAGTATGACATGTGATGAAACCTTGGGTAGCGTCGATTCAACTCGAACAATTGACTGGCCGATCGATGTCAGCCACCAAAGGAGATCCTTTCATTTGCTGGACTGCCATAGGTTCGCTCTGTAAGACGTCACGCTTGACACTAAAGTTGGATAGCAGAAGCAAGACCCGGTGCTGAAACGAGAAAGGTCGGAAGCTTGCCTATGGTCTGTTTCAAACCTGGTGTATTGGAATGTTGCTGCTGATGACAAGTGTCGTGTTTGAAGCTGCGCCAGATGGATGCCAAGGTCAGACCCACACAAGTGAGTCGATACTCTAGAACATCACTGCAAACGGTGACTGCCTGAAAGGGCCTGTGAATCAGCCTAGAAAATCTCAAATTTATTCAATTCTATCCTACACACTCGCGAACCAGTTATTTAGCCGCTTCCGTCTCTATCAAACACATTCTCCGCGTCTATTGCTTCCCAATCAGTCGCAATCGTCCATTTCTCCAATTATGTCGAGCGTCAGTCCAGGCTGCGCCTTGCACGCCTCGACCACTTCCTTGGGAACCCCATCATCGCCCGCGACTACTATTAATCTATTCCACTTTCTTGCAGTGATTTCTATGTTTTCTATTGTGTATACCAAAAGATCCGTGACTTCTTCGTCTGTGCCGAGCTCGTTGAAGAACTCGAGCGTCTCCAGCTCTGGCGGCAGTCCCACCGAGTGCATGCGCGGCTTCCTAGAGGATTTTCCAAAAAGCTGGTAATCCCAGTTGATGCGAAACGTCTTGAGCTGTTCGAATTCTCGAAGAGCAAGCGCCCTAGGGCCGCGCAGGGTGGGAAAGTCTATGGTGATGCTTTCCAGGCTGTGGCTTGCGGGTCGCAGGGCCATCATGTAATCCTTGATGCTGTCGGAGCTCTCTTCAAGCTCGGGCGAGGGCTCCTCGGTCTGCGTCATGACAAATTCCTTGAGGGCGGTAGGAAAGACCAAGAGGTCGGCGAGGGCATCGTCGCTGATGTCGCATTCGATGAGGTGCAGGACCTGCAAGCCAGTCTCGTGAGGCTGCTCGATCAGGTCAAAGCCCTTGTCGTCCAGCTTGGCCCTCTTAATAACAAGCCTCTCCAGAGTAGGGTGCGCAAAGACGTGGATGTTCTCCTGCAGGTCCCAGTAGTCGTCGTTGGCGTTTGAGTAGAACAGAGTGCACTCCTTCAGGTTGGCCAGGTCGAAGGGGCTGTTGAAGAGGTGTCCGATGGCGTGCAGCAGCTGGTCGGGGACGTCGATGTCGAGGATCTCCAGGTTGGACATGGTGGAGAGCGTCTTGGGCACAATGTTGGAGTGCGGGTGGGCGTGGGCGTACTCGTGGGCGTGCGGCAACAGCCTCTCCAGCTCGGAAGCGGGGTAAGCCAGCTTGATGCCGTGGATGGCAGAGCCGCGGCGCGGGCGGCGCTTGAGCGACTCATCGAAGAGGATGTGCAGCTCGGCGGCGAGGAAGTGCACCGTCTTGTACAGCACCGCATCGGCGAGCGCGTGGTAGCGGTGGTTTAGGCGCAGTACGCTGCAGAGATCATGCTTGGACGCCTGGCCCACGGCCTCGAAGATTTGGACCACGACGTCATCTGGCAGCAGGGCCAGCTGGTCCCCGCTCACAGATGCCGATGCCATGCTACAGCCTGGCGCATTCGGAGCGCGCAAGGTGCTGTCGGTTCTGATTCAGATATCGCCCTTCTGCTCGAGTTAATGGCCCTGCGCCGGTGAGGGTTTGAGTGGCAACATGCTCAAGCCATTGGGACCCTTGAGCCTCTCCCTGCTTACCGGTCACGTGACGCTATCATCAGCCAGATTTATAGTTTGCCCACGTTGGGCACGATGATTTATGCGCTCAAGAGGCTGCTTACAGAGGGGTTGCTGACATCTGATTGACGTCTTTATCTAGGAATTACCGAATGGGGTTGTGAAAAGCTCACAGCATGCTAGCCTAGCGACTTCGCTTAACGTCTCCATAGATGAGCGCTTTAGTCTAGATGAGACGTATTCCTGGATATTGTTCTCTCCTGTCTTCATGGGATAGGGTAGGGTATTGTACGAACTTATCAGAGATGTCATGAGGGCAAAAGTTACAAGGGTATTGTAACGTAGCATAACTGGAAGACTTTGCGGCGCAAAGCTATTAGAGTTGCCTCAGTTCACTAGCAACTACCACTGTGGGTGAACGAATCGGGCATTCAAGGCTCATGCAACAGTCAATTAGTTGACTGGACGCGTTGCAACATGCGACGGATTCCGCCGAACGTAATGCAGCCGCAAAGACAAAAACAATACATTTTCGTCTATTCATAGACATGTCACACACTTTCGCTCGTCATTATTACGTATATCACCTCGATCTATCCAAGAGTTCTTTTGAAGATTACCTATTGAATTCTTTCGTGAGTGCCGGTTTGTCCAAATAAATCTTCGTCGCTATATCACGCCGACATCTGAATTGGTCCAGACAAACACGGATCTGAACTCAGCGACAGAACATCTCTCAGCCACCGATTGGTGCCTTCATGCACAAATCGAAAATATGAAATCGCCAGTATTCAATTTGTGAGTAATTTTTGGCGTTCAGACTCGTGGCATGTTTTTGGTTCAACTCTGTCAACATTAGGTAAGCGGCTGGTTGCGATGACTGAGAGGATGGGTTGTTCACACCTCCGACCAAGCTCCATTATTCTAAAACGATCTCAATAGCTTATAAATCAAGTTTTTCGGTTGCGGACCGCTTCCGGTCGCTATGAAAAGGATGGGAAGCAAGAAATCAGAGAGAGCTGAGGAGAACAGGGCCAAGAAAAGAACATGCGCAGCAGCGAAACAGAAAGCCACAGCCCAAAATGCATGAGATTTCCCAGAAACCTTTTGAGCCAGAAGAATGGGAATGCTTTACATATCGAGAAATATTGCTTAGAATAACCCGAATTCTTTCCGAGAAGTCATTTAAATTAACACGGATGCGGCATACGAGCCACCACTCGCAGGCCAGCATGAACGATCCCCCATCCAAGCGCCATTAGCTTTCCGTATTTACCGAGTTAGCTACACTCTATTCAATAGAAATCAGGGCTGAGCAGAGCTTAATTGCTTACAAACTAACCAGCCGCCCTTTATCTCCAAAACAAACGGGCAACCATAACAACACACTGACCATGACAGGCATGAAAATGGAGACGTGATGAATAATTGCTCCGGATTGATAATCCAAAAGATGAAGTTGGAGAAATCATCGTCAATTCTAGAGCTGGGCGGCGTATATAATATGTTGTGAGAGTGTGATGAGGAACAGCTTCACTGTGCATCGACATCCATCACCATCACCATCACCAACATCAATCTTTACCACTCTACAAGATGTATTCCTCTTCTTTGCTTTCCTTCATGGCTTTGACCAAGCTCGTTTCATCCTGCGGCCTTGGCCTTCTTGCTTCACCGCTTCTCAAGGCGCGTGGGGAATAGCAAACGCTGGAGAACTTCGTCAAGCGTGAGTGTGCCCATGAAAGCTCAAAGGGAAAATACTCTGAACTAAACAACCACTCTTTTAGGTGACTCCAACGTCAGCAACCAGCATCCAGTTAATCAAGATAGCCAAGACCACTGGACCGTGGCTGATATCACGCGCCAAATGCAAGTCTCTGATGATGCCTTCATTGCTCACGACTTTGCCCATTTCAACCACCATCCCAATTCGACCATGTACTACACCGGCGGCGTTGTCATGAACCTGACTCAGCAAATTGAGGACCTGCGTCTGACCTTCTCCACGTACTCTTGCGCGGCCCCTCACAATCACAATTACCAGGTCATCTTTGGCGAGGGCGATTGGACTGTGGCATTGGCCCATGCCGGCGGCCCCAACGACGGTGCTCTGCCCGACCTGTCCGGTAACTTCCTGCCGCCGACGGGACGAACTGTGGCTTTTGACCTCATGACCATTGCCCGCTGGGATGGAGGGTCAAAGTAGACTGACAACACCATTCGTGCCTTCTCTCGATTACAGATTTTACCACTTGTAGTTCTATTGCAATTAATTGTATCTTTGTTCGCTGCATTGAATTTCGTCGTCAAGATGGATAGAGACAATCAACTCGGTATCTTTGTTCGATTAGTAAATGGGATAACTATCTACTAATTTGACAGGTCTTAAAGAACATGAACGTCGCGGGCATAAAAATTTCGACGGGGATTGGTTGCAAAAGGTAGCACAATATGCCATTATATATTGAGAGTGCACCACTTTCTAGTACATACGACCATAGCTCTTAGAAAATACGGGATCCCGTCCGCTCTCCCATAGTCAAGCTGAGAAGCGGTGAATTAGTACTCGGGTCGGTGACGACCGGGGAATCCTCGCTGTTGTATGTCTTTTGCCTTTTTGCCCTCCACATGACTCCATTTATTTTTGCCTGTGAACGTCGCGACAGGTTGGTGAGTGGTGGAGCCCCACACCGAGGTCGAACGAGAGTCCAGGCTGTCTCCACTCAGAAAACAATCCTCAGAGAAGCTCAGTAAAATTGTGACATAAAAAAGGTTGCAAGTTAACCATATATTTGCCATGAAATAGGAATGGCATCATGTTGTTCTAGCCAAATCTGGCCTATTATATCCTCCTTGAATATTAACTCGAGTCCTCTCGGAATTTGAGAGTAGCCACTAGGGCTAGGGTTAGGGTTAGGGTCATGTGTAAAGTCTTCCCTTAGCAAGTTCCAACAGCCTTTGGTAGATAAAATTCCGTCGGAAATCAAGAGGAATATTCTATCATTATCTTGTTCTCCATTGTACGGATTTGAATGATGTCTACCATGGCTGCTACAACACAATAGCTGTGAAGACCGTAATCGACACTTACCTACCGTAGGCCAGAGTAGCTTGGCTTTGCTGCTATTTCTGAATTCATTCGGCTCATTATCTGCAGTTCAACTTAGCTATGGGAGCAGCAAGATACCCAATTCCCGCAATCCGAGTTCGGTCCAGTTTTCCTGGTACTTTTTCACAATTGAACACATCGTCTCGGTGTATTTGACCCCTGCAAAAGGTAGCGAAACTGCCACAACCACTCTGTGTCTCTAGTTGATAGTTTGGTGCGAGGGCAATCCTACCTACCGATAGAGTGAAAAGTCTATCTATTGCACGGGCAACCGTTTTGAACTGTTCCTCTTCTCATTGGAACTCAAAAAAATTCATCTCAGCACTGTGTCTCTAGTCCATAGAATTTGTCCAGCTTCCATAGATATCCTGTTCTGGACACCCAGGCTGTGTAGGGAGGCTCATCGCAGTGGCTGTGAGCATCCTGTTACGGGAGAGGCATCATTTCAGCCCCCACGGCAATGCCGCGCGTCATGAAACAGCATCAATCAGCCTTCACATCCAGATGATAAACCCCCAGGGAACGGGTATTGGGTCGGAAATAACAAGAGGATCCACTTTCATCCCACTTTGGTCTCCTACTCGGCTATCCGAGTCCTCAAGCCCGGGATCCAGATGCTGTTGGCCAGCCCCATGGAGAACGATGTGCAAATGATGCGCAAGTTTTCACGAGAGTCGCGTGCCTTTTTCACCGGGTATTTGACGCTGGGATTGAGTTCCAAAGCGGGCCATCCCGAAAAGTTCCACGCCTACTTCGAAAAGACTCTCCAAATACTTCTCACGGAACTCGGCGAAAGCCAGGGTACCATGAATACGGGCACAATTTGCGCCGGCTTAATCATCTGCACGTTATCCGTGAGACCCGCCAACCTGAAGACGTATGCGCAGGCTCACAATTTTAGATCATTCAGGGACTGCCATGGACACAGCACCTTAACTGCATGGCAAACCTGTCCCAGTGTCTTGAAGATATCTGGATGATGGATCTTTTTCCAGATCCCTTCTATGTTCGTGTCATAGAGGCCATGGCAGTCATGGACCTGCCCACCCTCGTTCTCGGCCGGACAACTCCACATATGGGGTTGTGGAAGCAGATACGTCAAGCTCAGGGTGACGGTACTAGCGGCATCGAACCTGTGACCGGGCTGCCGCGGACACTGCTTGACATATTTGCAGATGCCGACAAACCAACAGCTCAAGAGGATTTGTGGAACTGGCACGGGCAAACCAGCGAGGCCTTAATACAATCTTACTTTTGGGACTCATCACGATTCAGCGGCATACTGCTGCTGCGGCGTAGCCAAGCCAGTGCTGGGCGGCAGAATGATGGCACACGGACCATCTTGCCATCTACCGAGCATATTTTATGGAAACTCGTCGCATTGCTTGACGCATTGCGGCTCAATTTCGAAACGCCCGGCATGCGAAATCTGCTCGCGGCCTGCTCTCTTTTGCATCCTTACATAGGGGCGAGGTCTGAGTTTGCGCTGCTGAGACGGCATCCGGAGTGGCTGGCGTCGCTTGAAAGGTTTCGCCGCGAACTGACGCAAGATGACCTGTCGGAAAATGAGAGAATTGCATTCCAGATGATTGACGAGGCATGGGAAAACGACATTGAGGAATTTGACATGAACAAGGCGGCGTTGCAGCGTAGCGTTGAGTTGGCTTTATTTTAACTGCTTTTTGGATTGGTTTGGGGAATTTGTAACAATTACCACTTCTTAACAAAATTCTTGGTTATGAGCTAAACTTCTATCTCGGATCTAGCACATTGCAATTAATTTGAGGAGCAGGGCTCTACGTTATGAGCGATGTGCAATTCACCTCTAATTTGGCTACACCTATCATCCAAAGCAGGGGCTGGTAAATTAAGCAAACAGAGCTGGATAAAAGTCTAAACGTCATGTTTTCCTTTATAAGAATACATGGTTCGGGGAGATAGGTTCCCATTCTGTGTTGGCATATCTGACGAAAGAATGGAATACTTAATATAGGCCCTGCCGCCATCTTGAATCGGCTGCATGGAAATCTTCACATTGTCCTGCAGCTCTCCAGAAAGTGTCGCTCCGTGCAGGATACTGAGTGTGCCGGGGTCGACGCCTGACAAGATGGATGTCAGGCCGAAACCCTGGCTGATTGGCGCGGAGGAAAGGTAAACAGTAAGTCCAAGGATGACAATTAACAAGAACGGTTGTGATGCCAGCAAGATGTACAAGGCGGGGGACTTCCGCAGCGTCGGTCGGTAATACACGACTCTGTCTTCGACCGGGTAGATCAGCCCCGCCCTCTCGTAGGAGAGATTGTCGAAGGTTGTCGCAGCATCATAAAATCCTGCCCCCCCATAGACTCGTGGCTCTCGACCACAACATGGCTGCCATCGTCGTGGCATAATACGGCATGAGCCAATGCGACTCGTTTCTGATCGTTGAAAATGGGCCCAGCAACTCTATCAGGGCTGGGATATACCAACTGCCCAGTTCCAGATCATTGAGCGTGAATATCAGCTGCTGCTCGGCTGGCAAAACCGTACCATTGCAGGAAGCATCCTCGAGTATAATGCTGCCTCTGGTAATATTCCAAGTGCCCTTGCATCTTTGCCTGTTGATGTCGAATTCATGGACATGGTGGGAGAGAGCGTAGCATTCTCCTTGGAGACCGTCTCCCGGGGGCAAGGCAATGTACTGTCTGGTATTGTCGACTGGACCATCGTGGTCTACCAGAACAAGATTCCAACTGTTGTACAAATATTGTACCCAGATGCTCCCGTTCTTGCAGTCAGCCTGAAATGTTTCGTTCCATGCGCTTGGTGTTGCGGTCTGGGACTGATTATATGAGGCAACTGTAGCAAAGACGGATGCTGTTGCCTGCCACGACTCTCCATCTGCCAATAGAGACTGAACCCGTGATATATAATCCGGTTGGGGGATATCCAGGATCGCCGTGGTGCTCTTGTTGATCAGGAGTGTATTCATGCCGTAAGGCTGTGGCTTGTGCGGAACGGCGGGTTCTTCCTTGGCCGACGTTGATGAAGTAGTCGCCACCGCGAATGGCAACGTTGCGTTAAAGAACAGGGATAGACCTATTCTCTGGCTCATGGTTTGCAGCCCAGGAGGACCGAACATGCCGTAGTATGATTCGTTTTTAATGTACGTGGCTGCATCAATCGTTTTGGCGCTTTCGCCTCCAATGAAAGTCTTATATGCGACGCTGAGGGCAACCGGAAGGGCCACCATGGTAGCCAGTAGTAACCGCCAAATAATATGCAGCCTCGGAGCTGTCAGCTGGTTACGGAGAATGCCTTCGTAGTTTTGGAGTGTTGATGGGCCAAAACGAGACTCCACCAGCAAAAAGAAGTTTGGCGTGACGCTCCCGAGACAAATGTTCATGATACTTAGCAGAAAGCCAAGCAAAATCAACTGATTTGTACCTTGGCCCAAACGCCAAGATAAGTTGTTGCTTATCACTGAAGCGAGTGCAATGCTAAGGCAAGCCAAGGATAGAAATGCTAATATTATGTCGACTAAGCGAATAGCTTTCTTCTTTACTGGCTTCCCTAGTGGAGGGCCTAGCGAGCGGTATGAACCAGGTCGAGAAGAGAGCGGTATCATCTCGGAAAGCAAATTTTGGGTATCCGTCTCCATTATGTATTCTATTCGTACAGGTTGGCATGTTACATGATGGCTCCCTTTACGGCGGGAAGAACGAGTTGAATTACCTAGTATTAAAAACTGATGTTTGAAAATTTTCTCAATCGCAATGCGACGATGTTCAAAGATCAATATATCTAGCCCTTGCGCAGAGATGTGAAGCGGGCCTCTCGGTTGCCAAGTTCGACACCAACATGAAAAGAAGGAGAAAAATCATCGTGCCAATCGTGGCTGGATTGAATGCTACAAGGGAACAGAATTTTTATGAGTAACTGTGCTGGGGTGGGTGACATTTTAATAATGCCAACTCCTGTTCGTTTGTGTACATGGTGACTTGTTTAGTCGTGTGCTATCACGGCGATTTCCAACATTTCGTGGGTACTTGGTACTTGATGCTCTATTTGCGCAATCACATGCATCTAGTAGGGCTGACGACCTATCACGGTGTCGACTATTTTAGCCACTGCTAAGCTCCTGCAGCTCTGATCCTTTCCAGGTTGCGATCGAACAGTGAGGCGACCATTCCAGAGCAGTGCTCACATGGTTTCGTCAGCCCTTACTCGCAATCACGATGCAGCTGGTTCGATGTGGGCGCAACCGACATTCAGAAAATAGGCGGCCATGCTCATCCAGGCTGTCGGTGACGAACGGTGGCACTGAATCGCTGCTTTCAGAAGAATCAGGCGAATCATTTTCACCACTGAACGAGTTGGTATCGTCTACGTTGTTGTCGGGAGTCTTGGGGTCTTTAGCGGGCACCGGTAACGTCGCCCGCGCCAAGTAGCCGCGTGAAGCCACGCCCCATCCCCACTGCACCTTGAGCTGGTAGCCCTCGCAGACTTTGCCTCGGGACGTGCAGGCCACGCAGCTCGGGCGGGTCTGTTCGCATTTTCGCTTTCGCTTCTTGCACGTCGCGCAGCCGCCGCGGGACCGCGTCTTCCATGCCGTGGCCGAGGGGTTACTACTGCATCGAGGCATGTGAGCAATTGGGGCAAGGCTTTGCACTACGGCCAGCCCTCCAGGCGGATGGAGCTTCCTTTTTAAAGCCTAGGCTCCATCTTGAAATCCGGGGTTGCATACGCATGTCCGGGGCCGCGAACCCGCAGATAAGCGTCGGGCATTTCGGGTCGCTCGCACCGGCTCGGCGGTTCCCGCGGGCTCCGAATAGATCACCTCACCTGACAGCTTTGTTAGTTATCATTCTTCCACTTTTTCGCTTGTCATGGCATAGCTAAAGTAAGAGCATCAAATGAGCTATCCGATATCCAAAGCCTATTAACTTCCTTTGTTCATTTTTTCTTATTCTTCTCGATAGTCCATTTCAACACATCGTCGCGTAGTCTGTCAGTCGTAGTGATGGGTTATGGTATTATAGTAGTCATATGTGATTACGAGACGTGAACTTTAGAACACTACTATATTTATAACTCTGTCAATGACTGTATCTGGCCATACTATTGAAAAGCTAATTGCTGGCATCATTCTCCTGCTTTCGCTGCTTGCTACCTATCAGCCACCTTCTAAGGGCAATGTGACCCAAAGCCAGGGTCCAAGGGGTGTATGTGCCAGTTTTCAATATGTCATCCATCCTCTTATAGTGCCTCACTTCTTCATCTTCCTCTTCGGTCTTGACGCCGTACGTGTCGTTGGGACCGTATATCATCCAGCGATTGGCGACGCTGTACCGCTCCCAGGGATCCTTTCCGTAAGCGAGGTCGAGAAAGTCGCCCGACATTTTCAGTGCCAGTTTCTGCTGGCCTTCCGTCATTCCCTCCATAAAGTTCAAAAATACGTACAGCAGGTCAATTGCATGGTATGCCAAACCCTTGAGCGGATTGTCCAATGTCGATACCTGGTCAATGTGGTAGCCAAATGTTTGCGGCACCGCTGAGCGCTGGAGCTGCCATCGATCCTGCATCTTGAGCATGGCGTCGCCCACCATTTCTTCAAACTGAAGTCGAACGGTTTCGGCCGGAGTGTCCGGGAACATGTCGTACTTTCGCAAATACTCTTCGGTATCTTCTTCGCTTAGAAACTTGGTCATGTATTGCCTAATGGAGTCATAAGTCTGCTCCAAGAGATCGAGACGGAATATCATGCCCTCATCCTTCGTGTCTCCAACCATGTATCCTTTAAGCCAAACTGGGGTAGATGGTATGGATTCCGACGAGGGAGGCTTGAGATGAAACCATCCATCATCGCAGGGATTGCCCATGACATTGTCCATTCCTTCGATTGGGCAGGTGGCCGCCGCAAGTTCCTCCTGAGGAACTGCGCGGATCTTGTCCAAGGCATCGGGGGCCGATGGGTCAATGTCAAAGTACTTGAGGAGGACATTCCAACGATTCTCATGCTCTTCCAGAGACCAGTCAGGGATGCTATTGATGGCCCCGGACATGCCGATTCCGCGATGGAAGATGGCAGGCTTTGCTGCATGAATTTGGTGCGTGACGCTCATACCGCCGGCCGATTCCCCAAAAATGGTAACGTCGTCAGGTTTGCCTCCAAAATGGGATATGTACCGTTGTACCCACTCCAGGGCTGTTTGCTGGTCTGTGAGGCCAAAGTTGCCGACGCCCTGGAAGCCATCGCGAGCCAAGTCCTCATTGATGGCCTTTGAGGCAAGGAACCCAAAAAGACCGACGCGGTAGTTGATGCTCACTCCAATGATTGGGGTTCCGCGCTTCATGGAATACGAGACCAGGTTCACCATGTCGTACGTCGGGTGGGTTGAGCCGCCAAACGTGAACGATCCGCCGTGAATCCAGACCATGACAGGATAGGGGTCGGCTTCGAGGTTGGCGGGCTTGACTACGTTCAGGTTTAGACCTGCAAACTCATGGTGAGGGGCTACTTTGAAGTGCGGAAACGGCGGGACAGGAACCATGGGGTCCTCTTCCATGAACTCTGGCGGCTGAGGCATGATAGGTCTTGAACAACTTGGTCAATATGGAATCAAACATGTGGTTAAGTAAGGCCATGCATACCCGTGCTGGGTTCCATCATGGAAATTGTCAGGCAAGCTTGTTTTCAGCACCGACCGACTCCAGCGCTTGGAGAGATCAGCGTATGGAATGCCACAAAATTGATGAATCTCATCTTTGATAGAAAGGCCTTTGATGGTCCCCAGAGAGGGGACGTCAATCAGCGTAGTGCCTGTTGGTGCTTGAGCAGGCATGATGGCGGTGATGGATGGGACTGATGATGATGATTGAATTGACGGTGAAAAACAGGAAGCATTGTCTTATTTATATCTGCAAAATTACTGCTACGCTATTTTTCTGTGATGAATTATTGTCTACAGTATCCGACCAAAACCAACATGCCGTCACATTAATTCATTGTGTTAGCCATATGCAGAAGGTCCATGCGGATTCAGTAGACCCATCCCTGTCAAGATGTACTAAGCCACCCATTCCCCAGAGTCTACTCACTGGTCAAATCTTTTGTCATAAACCTAAGCCAAGTACAAAAAGGGAAACGGGTGCCGACCACATCCACACTATATTGACTGCAACAGTCTATTTTACTTGCAACAAGAACGTGCGTGTGAGTGATACCTGATTTACTTTTTTTGGTTTGTTTATCGGAAACATGTCTCAGAGTCTATTCATTGAAGTTAGGCTCAGGAATCAATAGGGAAAATAAAGAAAAAAGAGAAAAGAACATCTTATCATATATTATTCAATTTTCAAGTCAACCTTTTCTTGCACTTGGGAATGGTTCGACATTTTACTCTCTTCTAATTGTTTTCAATGTGAGGTCTCAAAAGGCCACTACCCTGAAGCGAATCGCGCATAACTTTATGCAATCACGGACCACTTGCACAGGCATTTAGCAAAATTCAGACTTTTGGCTCAAATGAAATGGGCATAATTATACTGCTTAGTTATGAAGCGTTGCCGTATCCACTGATTGTTTATGGCAATTTTCTATCTCGATATCGCCTGGAGAGGACAACAAAACCAGATGCGGTAAGCGCCCTAGTCCAGATAGGCAATCTGTATCATCAGATAAGTTGACGTCGGATAACAAAGCCAAGGCAAAAGACCTTCCGCATTTGTTATCGTGTGTTATTGCGTCACCCATTTGTCCACCCCGCACAATGAGCTGATTGACGGCGCGACATACACTATTGCCAAGACTTCACCAACTAAGCCTTGACAGTTGCATTGACATCTTGAACAGCGCATCAGCCATCGATCACCATCTGCAGAGCCATTTGTGCAGCGTAGCAAAATGGGAGGCGCCAAACACACCGATCCGTTCACACCCAATTTTGACAAGTTCGTCACCGACACGTTGGATGAATGGAAGCTTGCAGGTTTATCCATTGCAGTTGTTGATGGCGATGACGTCTTCGCAAAGGTTCGCACCCAACACTACCACCTGTCGGTTCCATAGCGGCGTCAATCCTGATGACTTTGCAGGGCTTCGGGTATGCGACTCTGCCAGACCATCCGGCGACGCCAGAAACCCTCTGGTATGCCGGCTCGACGACTAAAGCCTTTGTCACAGTCACGCTTGCACACTTGATGGAGACTAAAAAATATCCTGCCTTCTCTGACGGCTGGCAGACTCCCGTGTCATCCATCATCCGCGACGACTTTGTGACGCAAGATACCTGGGCCACAGAAAACTTGACTCTGGAGGATTTAGCATGCCATCGCTCGGGCCTGAGCAACAATGATACAGCGATTCACGTTGTACAGGATGGAAGGGAATGGACAGCCAAAGACATAGTGAGGAACCTGCGCTATTTCCCCCTCAGTGCGCAGCCTCGCACGCAATTCAGCTACAACAACGAGGCCTATGCAACGCTCTCCCATGTTATTGAGACACTTACAAACAGGCCTCTAAAGGAAGTGATCAAGGAGACTGTATGGGAACCTCTAGGGATGAATTCGACCTATCTTGACTTGCAAGAGGCCCAAGACTCGCCAAATCATCTGTCCACTGGCAATTATTGGGATAAAGAAAAGGGTTCTTTTCAACCCATTCTTTTCCCACCTACGGGTATCTTGAGTGGTGCAGGCGCCATAATCTCCAACGTCCTGGATTATACAAAATGGATCAGATGCCTTCTGCGTCAAGAAAAGCCGCTCTCAAAGGATGTGCACAAGCAGCTTCGCAGGCCACTATTCGTTGACAAACCTGACCCTGCAGATGGCATGGATATCTCGCTCTATGGTCTCTCCTGGTGGCGCACGAGCATTCATGGCCATGTGCTTTACTGGCACTCTGGATCAACCGTGGCGCACGGTGCCTTGGTCTACTGGTTTCCCGAGTTGGACTATGGCGTCGTGATTATGGCAAACTACCCAAATGCTGCTAGGCAAATCATCATGAGGAGGCTTGTTGAGGACAAGCTTGGGGTTCCGCTTGATGCTCGCTACGATATTGCAGAACAGTGAGTATCCGGATCCAGGCTCAGTGAGTTGTAAACTGACAGTCTTTTGCAGATCCAGAAAGGCCCAGCGCGATGCCGAGCGGGATGCGGCAAATGCTGGCGAAATTCTGTTCCCACACTTGCCAAAACACTCCCATCCCCCGTCACTGGGACTTAAGGAACTATCGGGTAAATACCATGCTGCTGGATTTGGCACCTTTCATTTCGTGCAGGCGTCTGGCGACGAAGGGTTCGCAGGCGGAGAGCTAATCGCCAATCGAACCGACCTCTTATGGAGGGCTCGCTTCACTCTACGCCACGTTTCTGGGGACTTTTGGGTTCTGTATGTGACATTGTTGGACGCTGGTAGGCTTCCAGATGCTTTCCTCGCGGCCGAGTTCAGGTACGGTGTTGATGGGAAGCCATCAGGACTGGAAGTTACCTTTTCGGATCGAGCAAGGGTTAATGGAGGCAAGGTCTTATTTGAGAGGCTGTGAGAAAAGCGGATTGATGAAAAATGTGCAAGAAAACGATTCAGTTGCCCAGTGTGTTGGAATGTCCCTCGTTTAGTACTAATGCGAAGAAATAATATTGTATTTGGATATCACATCCAGGGACTAGTGCGCCTGGGGAGTATAATTGGTATAACTAATCTTTTCAACACAATCTTCACAGCACAATGCTAATTTACCTTTGCAAGTAAGATGTTTCAGCTTACGCTTTAAGAATACCATTTTAAGAATTTTATTTCTTTTCCCAATCCATGCGAAAAAAAAAGAATTACAAAATAATACAATCGATAGTTTGCATGCTCGCGGCGCGCAAATCGGTATCGTCATTGATACATAATTCAAATCCAAGCCCTCTCTTACTGAGTGTACTGGCAAGCGACGGGATTCTTCTCCTCGATAACGCGGGCCTTGACACCGACGCAGTTCTCAAGTCCGGCAGGCTTCTCAATACCGGCACTAATCCAAAGTCCGTAGGAGTTCTCGATGGCTCCGGGGCAGGCGAGGAAACCAGCACCGTTGAACAGCAGCTCGTCATCGGTAATGTTGAAACTGCTAACTTCGGCGTTACGGGGGAGGCCCTGGTCACCAGTGATGTAGCCAATGTTGCCCTGACCTACACGGGTGAATCGCAATTAGCAAGAATGACAACATAGTCAGTTATGAGAAAAAAAAACATACCCATGCCAGATCGGTCAACCCAGAACTGCTGAGGGATGCCGTCGCTGTTGTACAGGTACAGTCCGCCTGACTGGCTCAGGTAGAAGGTGGCGGAGTCGTCAGTCTCGCTTTCGCAAGTGGCGTTCGACTGAGGAAGGTTGAGGAAGAGGTTGCTAAGAGCAGCCTTGAAGGGAGCGTATTGGACATCGCTGCCAGATCGAATTGCCTGGAGGTGGAAGGTCTTGGTATCGGCGCTGAAAGAGCGGGTGACGGAAGAGGGAGCGGCAGCGGCAAGGCCAGCAACGAAAAGAAGAGACTTGAACTGCATCTTGGTGGTTGATGATTAAATTACAAGGAATTTGTCGTTGGTAATTAGTGTGAAAGAAGAGATAGTGAAGAGCTGTGTTGAATGGCAAATGAGATGGAAGGGAGTAGAAGCGGAGGATTTGCTACGACTTATGTATTATTAGAAGAGGCGCAGAAGCAAGCTAGAAGGTTCAGAGACGGCGATCACCCCGTCAGAGTTCATGACACAAGGACCGGGGGCTGGCACCATACCCTCCCGTACCTGGTCCCTTATTTGGAATACAGTAGAGGTGCCTCGGAACCGGAACCGGTGGAAGGCTAAATTGTCTGTGCTTATTATGCAAATCCATTATTTTTGGTGTTTGGATCTTCAATGTGCTTGGTTTGCCAAGCCCCGTGCCACCCAGAAGCAAAAAGGTGAGTGCTAAATGCTTTTCTTCACACTAACTAATATGGTGCCAAGAGTAATATGCCTCCATGACATAATCAGTTTGTTATGAAACTACCCCGTAGAAAAACAAAACTCTGGGAAATTCCGAAATGCATTGACCATTTGCACCAACTAGATTGCTTGGCAGTGGCTGTTGAGTGCCCACAACCCCCCGCTAGCTCCATCCGAGACAAGGCCATTTCTTTATTTAGATGCCCGCTGGGCGCAGAACGAGGCGATACGAGCATTAAGGTTTTGCTTGGAAGCAATGACCCCAACGGCCTCAATTCCAAACGGTCGTGGGGGAAATGACAGCTCCAAGCCTTGATCGCTATTGGGGATGGATCAGCGGTCAGATGTCGGCATTAGCGAGGCTAGTGCAAGTCAATTACGCATTGATGACCGTGCCGCTCACTAGGAACCAAATCCGATAGGCCCTATGTTTCTTGTATTTAAGCATGTAATAACTGCCAAAGCATTTGCGTCATCTTTCAGGAACTAGGTCCTTGGCAATTTGAAGGTGGCTGAGAGACCTGAGTGAAGCACCTGACTTAATGCTGGCCACGCGGCGTATGCAACGCATGAGAAACAGGCATACTTCTTGAATTGATCGCATTCAGACGTCAGTCTGTGGCTTAGTAATAATTTGTGAAAAAGTCTAACTATATGCGACCATAAAATATGAAAAAGCATATTGTCTCTTCGCTTACCGGAGCCTAACCTAGATTTCGTCTTTGGCTTGTTATGCGCTGAAAAGTGATTACTGCGTTCTCGCTTTGGCAAGTACATGATATTTAACAAAATGGAGGCTAGATACAATGAGAAATACAGGGTTTTTCAAGACTCAAATCTCTATCATTAACTCGGCAAGCAGCTGGCCTTGAGCAGAATCACCAGACGCCCTCGCGGCCATGACCATAGATCGGATGGATTGCCAGTATTCAATAAAAGAATTTCACAAGGAGGCATTACGAGCTTTAAAAGAAAATCCGATTTTAATACAGAAGGCCAATGAGGAGGAAATATCGGGTCTTCACGACGAATCTGAAATCAGTCACGGGATACGTCATTATTTCAAGCCAGAAACGGTCGAGAGTTTGCGCATGACGCTTTTATATTGAATAGAAAGAAAGCATCTTCATACTCTTCTAGACTAAGAAGTCTAGAATGTTCTAAGTATTTCACTGGAGAATATTTGGTTGATGGCCCTACCATCACCCCCCAAAGTCAAAAAGCCCAACAGAGTCCTATTTTTAGGCACCAATGTTGACATCTGTTGATACATTAACGTCCTAGAACATAGCGAAGCTTTCACTGGGAAAAGACGTGGCTTCCGTACCTTGGTTGTAAGGAGCACCTTAGCATTTCTGATGCTTGAAAGCTCCACACTTCTTCGTGACCTGCTTTATTCTCTTCGCCTGCAGGCTTCGAAGATCCTTGCAGACATCCTTACGCTTAGTAGGAGTGAGCTTCTCCTCGCCATCGATGCCTTTATTGCACAGCTGATCGCATGATGAAGCAAGAGATGCGACGCTTAGCCGCTCAAGAAAGCAGTCCTCCTTTTTCGCGCGAGTTGCGGTCGACTCGCGATTGGGCGGAGCGGCTAGTCCGAGGCCGAGGAGTAGGAAAATGGTGGCAATGCCGGCCTTCATGTTGGATAATGGGTGAGGTTGGTGTAGGGTGAAATGGAGAAGGCGATGAAAATTCCCTTGGAGAAGGAGGAGAAGTGGGATTTGTGGGTGTTGTGGTGAGAGTGGATGCGGGTATTGAAGGGGAACGAACAGCAATTTATATTCATCCTAACAAGAAAAAAAGCTCATAGTCATTACTAGGAAATTGACTGAGACAGATGCTCGTGGAAAGAGCATATCATCGACATGCGCACTCGACTGAATCATGTCCACCTTGCAGTAGTCGTTCTTCTTGTGCTAGCCGAAATTTGACAGACCATTCGCTCTGTATTCATGATGAAGATCTTCAAGAGAGCAAACTACCCATTCTTGCGGCTTGAACCATGCTAAAAACTTGTGTCCTGGACTGTCGCGCTCCCCATCAGATCAGGCTATCTTTCACATCGCGAAGCATTTAAACAGCAGCCATGCACAACCCGGATAGTCTTGTCCAGCATCTCCATTTCCAGTGGCCAGCTCTTGATTGATGGGTTATCCTTGTCCTGCAAAGCAAAGAAAATGCACCGGTCTTTCAATGACTCGAATGAATGATAGGAGCAGGCGGAGACAACCGTGGACCATGGGGGTGGTTGGTTCAACCGACGATCATTCGGCAAGGGTCATTCAATTGGTTGCCCTTGCTTTTTAACACCGTCAAAGATAGTTCTGGGTAGCGAAATACGCCGTTTGTCTTAGTTTTGGGATTATATGTGTTGAATTTAGTCATGATCCACACCGTGGTCCGCTTGACGCCAGGTCTCAGACACAGCCAATCGCAATACAGACGCCGAGATAGGTCCGAGTATCTGGCCGCAGCATTATATACTATGACTCGAGGAACCGACCAATGGGTTTCTGTCCATCTGTCACGCTAGCAGAATACACATAAGGGAGCTTAGATTCTGGCACTAGGCTTTGTGCCCCTACGTCACTGCCTCCACTAAGTAGTGTCTTGATGGGACACCGCCTGTCTATGTCGATGACAAGAGGGTGAGCCTCGATGCACTGCTACAGTTGCGGTCAATTTGCAATGATCGCTGCGGCCGATCTAACAAATCCGAAAAAAAGAAAAAAGTCGGTAACACCATAAATTTAGAGATGCTATTCACGACGCGTCCAATCCTCGGAGCAACTGGTTCTAGGTGAGTAACAAATGTCAGCCTGGGGTGGTTGAGATGAATCGGCACCTGGCATGCCTTCACAAGCGCAAGCTCCATACAACAAAACTGTGGCTTCGTCCTCAGGGTGAATCACATATCTGCGCCGAATAACATGAAGCCTCCAGAAGGCTCTTCGTGTTCGTCAGGTTTACTTCTCGAGGGGGGAAGGCAGCCGCCAAAAAAAAAAAACGATCGGACGTGATGGGGGGAAGAACAGCAATTAATACAATAGGAAGTGACCGTCGGCCCTTTCGAAGCGACCGTCATCTACCGTGCTCCACAGAGTCGGAATTGCGCGTTTAGACCCAGAGCGATTGCGCTCCTGCATCAAGTAAACAGCGTTACCGGGATGGCGGAAACGCGGCAGTTTGGCTTTTGAGACAGTGCCGCGTGCTAAAATGACAGACCCGAGGAGCATCCCATTTCTTGGCACCAGAGAGGCGGAATATTTATTTCTCCCTCCGTTGATTCGGCAAAATCGGGCGCGATGAAGCGATACGAGATTAGTCAGGTCCGCGGGTGGGGCGATTGTGGGTGTCAACAGCAGATCAAAGACCCCGGTTGACGTTTTATTTCCATGAGGCGAGCAGGGGAATTGATCTAGAACCGCATCTGAGCTCGTGATATTTTCTTTCTATTTCACTGGACTTGTATATATATATTAGCCTCGGGTCGTGTTGAATGATTTCGTCTGGTCACGATTTCATAGCTTGATTGGGTTCATACTTGGTAACTTCTTTTCTTCTTTCTATATATTTTATTTCCATTCAGTTATCATACTTGCGAGAATGCGTCAATATCTGCTTGCTGGTGCGTTTGCCTTGGCCCAGGTGGCCCAGGCCGATTTTGGCAACTCTTTCTACCTTGGCCCGTTCCCGAATGGCCAGATCATCAAGAAGGCGACCTACTCGATGAAGGCGCCCAGCGTCCCCACCGGCTACAGCAGCTCCGACACTAGCCTGTGGCTTTCCATCTGGGTCGGTGTTCAGCAGCAGTCGAGTGATGTCGACAACGAAAACCTTGTGCAGCCGCTGCTCAACTGGTGCTTGGACAATGAGTCGTGCGGCTGCTCTGCTAGCGAATCCCAGTGGTGCGCCGCGGCCAACACCTACACGCCTTCGGGACAGGAGGGAGAGGACTATGTCGTGGTTCCCACTACCTCGACCCTGGATTTTGAAAGTTAGTTTTCCTTTCAGAGTGATCCTTGGCTGTGGCTTGTTGCTGACTTGATTCACAGTTGCGATGAACACTTCTACCAACTTGATTGACCAGAAGATTTGGATCGATGGAGAGTTGGTTTCCCAGAAGTCCGACTGTAAGATCAAGTCTCTCTGAACAAAATACTAGAATATCGAATCACGGATCTAACAAACTGCAGCTAAGGGCATGAACCCCGGCGTCATTTACAGCGCAAACGAGTGCTCCAGCACCAACTGCGGTACCCTGGCAGCTTTTAGTAAGTCGATGTGATTTGCGCGATAGTATGAGGAAAAGAACTCTGACACTTGGACAGGCTGGACGAACTTGACTTTGACTCTGGACAAGGCGGTTGAAAACATTGAGAACTACCTAGCTCTCAACGTCGCTACCTCTTCCGGCTTTACGACTTCCGATGGTGGCTTGACCTGGCAGGTGGATGAGATCAACATGGGCAAGGACACTGCCTGGAGCAACTAAGGCGCAGTTCTTTTCGCATTTCTTGACTATCGGTGAGTCTCAATTTGTACGATATCAAGGAATAGAAGTCAGATTGCATTTGGGATTTTTGAGAATGGCTTTGTGGCGGAAAATCCAAGTAGCCTTATCTAATATGGTTTGTCCCTAACCTGGAAAGAGCGTTTGATGGGCTTTCGCTTGTGTAAAATGTTGTTGTGAGTAGGCGCAGGTGAGACAAGGACAAGACATCAGCCACCTTGAATGCTTAGTTAGGTGGCGTAATCGGGGTCAATAGCCAATAAATATGTGGCTCAGCCAAGACGAGCAGATTGCGAAGTGACGTGGCTCCACTTGCTGCAGATATTTTGTTGACAGATTCTCATCCCTAGCCTGGTATGAGGATCACTAAGACAACCCGTTGCTTGACCGATGCATGAAGAGTCAAAAGATGCTATAGGGTAGGAGTTACCGAACATGATTGGTACCGCGCTCTCGATCTGGTTGTACATCATACCTACACCTCAGTCAACTTACCTTTTACTGTTTGATAAAATCACATTGTCAATCGTGATTTTTCCCTATGATTAGGCAAGCTGATAGAAGGTAAATTACATGTATAGGAAGTGGCCGGGCTACAGCTTCCAGCTTTGCCTCTCCAAAATGAGATATCCAATTTTTACGCTAAAAGGATCATTGGATAATGTTGGTTTGAAGAGCGGGAGAAGGCGGCGAAAGCTCCCCGCAGCAGGCCCGCCCCTGCCGCGGAGGGGGAATTCAACTATTACCTCTATGAAAATTGAGTAAAATAATGCAATAGAAGCTGATAATAGCAGTGGCAGCAGCAGAAGCACAGGCAACGAGATCAAGCAGCTTTGCCTATCTCTAGGCTGACAATTTGTTCGGTATCAAGGTCTTGTACTAGATTTCCTGACTCGGGTGAATTGTCGTCCTTATCCTGGCCACGTGAGAAATCTTGGCACTCGATCGCGCTGCCGTGATTGCATCGGCGCTAACGACGATCACACACTCATAACCCCTTCAATTTATGCCAATAATCGTGAGGGCTTCACTTTCGGCCATGAGGGAGTGGGCAAGGGGATTCCATTATCCCATCATGAGTAATCCTCTGGAATGTTCCTGGTACCCGAGTCTAACGCCTCCTTCCCCAGCTGTGGTGGTGGATGAGGGCGCAGGGCCACGTTTTGCAGGGCAAACAATCCACGTGTTTCCTCTTCGCTAAGACCTCTAGCGCTTCATGATGAATCGCATTTGCAATTCGCCATCCTTTTTCTGGCTGGTACGGCCGGTACTATGGCGTTCCGTCTGCTCGGTGCATGCAAACCCCTGAGTAAACGAGGGCGCTTGACTGAGTGATCGGCCCTGGCATTCGGAAAGTGGACTTATTTCCCACGCCGCTAAGCTGGAACCCGGCTAGCGCCTCAGGCCTGGACTCGCGTAGGATGCTGGTATGGCGTGAGGGTGGCAGTCGCGACTCGTGGCCAATCTACGGGGATCCGGGACGGACCGGGGTCAAACAGCCTTTTTATCTTTACCCGGTTGAGCGTCGTGGCCGAGCGACAGGTTAAGCGATGGTGGGTAATCGGCGTTGCAATCACCACGCGACCAGTGGAGATGAGCATCACAAGGAAAGTAATATCTTCGGTTGGAGTGGCATATTTGGCTACGAAAAGTACAGTTAGCATTTATATGCTGGCTAACGAGGATTCCACTTTGATAGGACCAACAACTAGCCGCGAAAAGCAGAGTTCTGATCGCTTTTGCCTGGTTGCAACCCATCGTGATAAGGTAGCAGCACTAGTCATTCTCAAAATTACTATTGAGCCACCAGGAACGCCACTAGCACTAGATGCATCTCGAACGTTTGAAGAGGTTAAGCGATGGAAACAACAGGCTGTTTGTGAAGGCATGGATTGGAAAGTATAAACCCCCGCTGACTTCGCGACCCAAAGGTGCAGTTTCATTCATCAGAATTTGACCTCAGCACTCGACATTCCTATCTACTTCTACAACAAAAGTCAACTTAGAATCCATCTTTGAACTTACGGTCCACAACTTTGGCACAATGTCCGAGATCGAGAGCCTCGCTAGCCTCTTCCAAAGCGGAAATAATACGAACAATGGCACTAAATCCGCCAGTAGTGTGATCGACGGCCTCGTGGTCGCTGGGGCTGGCGGCGATATCCAGCAGGAGGTGCAAGATGGCATTTCCGAAAGCCAGCAGGCGATGAAGGCCATTTTGCAGAACATCGAGGGCGGCGCATCGGAAGCATCCGACGACGCCCTAGCGGCTGAGCAAGCGTGGGAGGAGGAGTTCTGGGACGTGTGCTCGTCGGCCAAGACGTTGGGCAAGGCTGTGGGCGTGGAAATTGGCAAAGGCGCGCTCTTCTGCGTAGGCACGCAATTGGTGCTGAACGCCTTGGTGGGACAAATCCAATCGGGCGATGACAGCCGGGTCAAGATGATGCAAGCCATTCACGACTCTATCCAAGCTCTCCAGAATGCCTTGGATACCTGGGCGAAATGGCAGGCATGCCACTACGACTCCCGCGAATCCTACGGAACCATGTCATTAGTACCTGGGGTCCCCATCGACGTCTTTGAGAGGATCCAGAACCACATTACCTCCTTCGGCGAACAGCGCGACAGACTATCGCAGCTTGCCCACACAGCGAGGGAGACGCAGGATCTTGATGATGTGCACTCGCTTCTCATGGGCACCATGGCGTACGCACAGGCCGTCTTTGACGTGAGCACCGAGATTACCCGCCACGCTGCCCTAACGGACGACGGCTTGCCACCCCTGCAGCGAGAAATTCAGGCCGCCTACTCGAGTCTTACGGAAGTTAGCGTGTGAGCAGCTCCGTTGGACCGTTTGACGCCGCCCGGAGCAGCGCATTTCTTCACAGCCCTTTTTTTCGGGGTGACTTCGATGGGTATAGCGCGAAGGCTTCGCGTCGAAAGCTGCATGTCGGCTGGTTGACGAAAAATATTGTGTACCTCGAGCTAAATGACGCGCTTGCGTCCCGTTGAGCATAAGACCTGCTTGGCTCGATACCCGACACCTATTCCATTTGTCTAGGATCTGAAGTCACATTCATATCGACCCTGTTGGACATCCAGCAGAGGGTTATGATCAAGATGGAAACCATCTGATTTGTTACACTGCCGCCTACATTTATTTATACATGATATTTAGCGAAAGTCTGACGGGAATTCTTGTTTTTTTTTTTTTTTTTTTTTTTTTTAATTCTAGAGGTGTTTGGGATTGTTGGTAGTTTAGGCTATGCATGCATTTTTAGACAGCAATTTTTCTGCCACTGAGGCCATATTTCATGATGAAACAACTTGTTCAGTTTACATTAAATAATTCCGATGATCGTATTATGCTTGTGAAATGAAACCCAAATGCGAAATCGCGTTTCGTGCATCTCGATTTGGCCACTGCATGCTTCTGTGGTAAAGCGCAGGGAACGATCGATATCAACTACACCGGGTCATATTTAGCCATTTAGGGATGATGTTGATAAATTATACCGATAAATGCTAGGCGGATATATGCATGAAGCATCTCTCTGATTCTTATGCTCGAGGTCGACGAAACGGTAACCTTTTAGACTAATTTCTGTTAAGGGTTAGGGTTAGGGTTATGACTACTGAGCATCGAATCCCTGCCTGAGAACAAGAATCATCCAAGAATTCCATATGTACGATCAGAATGAATACAACTGACGTCACTCAATTAGATCTAGATCTGTACCTATGTGGTTGGGCGGCCATCCCTCCAACAGCCAGGTTTCTCGAAACTCTACGAACAATCAATCCCCCACCCAGAAAGCTAATCCAGCCACCTAGACCATTTCCCTAATGCCGAGTTGCGTACAGAACGGCATTCGCAGACGTTGTAATGTTGTTGTAATACTTGTAGACGCTGTTGTTGGACAAGTCATCCCACTCCACACACCAGGCCACCGCGAAATCCTGCCCTCCCGCAATCGCCGGGTCGTCGCTCGTCAGGCCCTGACCTATAGACAAGCACTTGACAATGGCTGTGGCCGTCTGTGCTGGAAAGTTGGGCCATATCACCTTCTGCACATTGTTGGCCGTGTCCGGGTTGGTGTCCCCGGGTGCCCTGTTCCCTAACTGGACAACCTTGGTCTCTGTGCCGTCCGCGGCAACCTGGTCACAGGTGACGCCCAGGACGAGCTTGTTCACAAGCGATCCAGAACCTTCGGCGCTCGGGGCATCCGTGTAGCACATTGTAACGGTGAGCCTGGGCAGCAGCGGTCCCAAGGATGTGCCCGTTACATCCGGCGCGTTGGGGATTGTAATAGGTACGTCGGCACTCGTTTTGGCTCGGAGCACAGCACACTTTATATCACGAAGGGGAAAGACTCCGCCACAGGCTTTGGGATAGTTTGGTACGCACAGCAGCGACTTGGCCAGGTTGACTCGCCCGAAACCCTGCTGCGGCGACGGTGCCGGTGCGAGAGCCATCTGGTGCGCTGCAGTTGTGCCATGCATCACAATGTCCTGCTGCGGCACGCCAGCTGCCGTCATGTCCGTAGTACCGTTGATCAGCACAGCCTTGACCATGGCCGAGGACAAGGCGGCTTGCTTAACGCACGTCGTTAAAGCTTTTCGGATCACAGTGCAGGCGCCCGCCACGAGTGGCGTCGCCATGCTGGTGCCGCACTGGAAAAAGAACTCGTTGTCGGGCGCGATACCGTGGTGGTTGAAAGGCTCCCTTCGAGCACCGACTGACGTCGCGGTTTCGGACCTCGCCGAGTAGATGTTGACGCCCGGGGCCATGACTTCCGGCTTGATGCGGCTGTTGCTGCTTCCTGACCCCATGGTGTTTTGGGTTGGTCCCTGACTGCTGAAGGCTGCTATCCGGTCTGGCTTTCCTCGGGGAGAGCCTACTTGGTATCGATACTTGGCTTGTCCCGAGGGGATAGTTGCATCATAGAGGAGCGGATGAGAGGCTTCGCAGGCGCCGACGGTGATGCAATTCTTGGCCGATGCCTGGCTTCCAATGATAACGCCGCGGGTACCAAGGTTGCCAGCGGCAAAGAGGATGGTCGTGTCCCGGTTGTCCCACGCGGCATTATCAACGTCTACTGCTTGGCTTGGATACGGATTCTGGTAGGGGTCGTTGTTGGGGTGGTACAAGATGGCGCCGTATGAATTTGTGTGCGTCTTGGCACCCCATTTTCTGGCATTCGCAACCACAGTCTGAAAGGCCTGGCCTTTGGGAAACTTGACAGATGTTCCATCTTCCTCAAACAAGACTTGGCAAACCAGGTCTGCCTTCGGTGCGGTGCCGCATATGGGTGCTTGCAGTGCGGGAGAGAACCAATTTCCGCCAACACTCCCAGCTACGTGTGTGCCGTGAGCGTTGGTATCGGCCACGTATTCGCCATCAACAACGACATTGTATGTGTTCTTCGTGACGGGAATCGTGCCGTTAGTACGCCAACTCAATGCTCCTATTATCCTCGAACTGGGGCCGTCTGGACCGTCCACCGCAAATGCCGGATGATTGATATCGATTCCCGAGTCTCCCACCGCCACAATTTCACCCGCACACAAGAAATCGTTGTGAGAAGCAAAGCCCGCATAGCTTGGACTCGGCTCCAAGACATTTATATCACCTCGCGCTGTCCAATTGAAGGGAACTGATTCGCCTGTTTCGGATATGAAACGGATTTCATCCAGGCCGGCAAGTAAATCGACATCTTGCGGTCTTATCAAGATGCGAAAGTAGCCAATTTGCGGGACTATATCAGACGCATCCATGTTGAGCCGGTGCGCAATCTTTTCTGCCAGAGCGTCCAAAGCCTCAGGTGATTTATGATCATTATGAGGTGTGACATGGACCTCATGACGCGCATCATTCGATGAATTCAAGACTCTAGCCTTGAGGGAAGTCCCTGCAACGTAGTGCGGATGATAGGGATTGACAAAGTGCACGAAAGGAAGGGAGCGGAGTGGTGTAAGATCATGTGCATCATATCGGCAGAAGTAGGTATCCCCTGAGATGAACTGCTGGACATCGACTCCAAGTTCCTTTAAGAGCTCTCTCTGTGATTCATCTAGTGGAGCAAAACATTGCATTATGAGATAGTTGGTTTCGGAGGCGTCTGGGGCGAAATGAGTGCCGCCTTCCTTCTGCGCTGCATGCTCAACCAGATTCCCATTGCTTTCACAAGTCAGCTCAAGTCTGCCATGCTTTAGGCAAATTGCTTACATGGTGATGATTTCTGGCGCCATCTTTGCAAACGCTCAGCCAATAATGTAGCCCCTGATATGCGCAAATCAATGGTGCCAAGATTTCGAAATGCGACGAGAATAGAATAGCAGCAATTGGAAGGGCATGTATGGGAAAGATTTCGAGGCCGCTGTGCTGTCTACTATGTGCTTCTGAATGCACGAGCTGAAAGCGCTGGGCTGAAGTTAGTCTGAAGCTTACCCACATGTTTATCTTTAATTGGGCATGTTGCCCTCTTAGCTGTTCAATAGTTCAAATTAGTGCTGATTCTCAGTCTGCCCACATGATGAGATGCCATTGGACATCGCATGTGAAATTGATGCGTGCGGCACACGCTCGGCACACTCGCACCCGGTGTGCAGTAGTGTCTGGATGGAGTGTGAGGGGATTTTTCACTAATTTTATGTACTTGAGGTGGGCTAATATTCGGATACGATATGGCCTTTGTTTTGTCTTATTGTGTGCCATGCTGACACGCTCGGGCTATTCGTGGTGCTTGGTGATTCAGAGCAAGGAGCAGGGAGAACCTACCAAATGATGTGGCCCTGCTTTTGTAGATCCGATCAACCCAAAGCTTGTTCTATACCATAGCGCACACTTCTTCATGGCTCACAGGAGTTGGATACAACCAAGATTAACCTAGGAAATCAAGCCATAACGACACGCCAAGATACAGTTAGATGGCGGGGTTGAGCGAAATTCGATATTTATTTACATGAGCAGATGAATGGAAAAGAGCGGGGTCAAATTCACGACCTGACCCTTTACAGCTCCAATCCCCTAGTCTGTTTAAGCTGTAACCTGGACATAGCCCAATTAATTCCCCTCCACTCACACATGCCATCGCGGTAATCGCCAAGTCAAAATCACCATTGTACCGGCCGCAATAGTAAATCCCCACGCGAGCGTCGCATATAGGCTTAAAGCTTTGCCCTGATACCACGGGCCGTGTTGGCCGTGCGCGTCGGTCTCGTCGCTGCCACCTGAACCCTGGCTCGACGCGAAATCCGACTGGTTTGGGAGGGAGATCATGAAGCCCATGATGGCGTAGAATTGCGAAATGAGGGCTGCGACGACTCCGATAAAGAGAAACGCCAACGTGGCGAGAGCGAGGAGGGGCAGAAAGCCGGCGCTGCCTTTATGACGGCTCGATTCATGGTCGTGACGGTGCGTGGAAAGGGAGCGCGAAAAGCTCAACAGCACCAGCGCAGCCGTGGCGAGGAAGCCCACGCCGATGAAAACGGTGCTGGTGATGGCATAGTTGCCCGCGAGGTGAATCTGCTGGCATAGGCGCTGGTCTCCCAGGTTCTCGGCCGTGTCGGAGCCCGTCGCGTTGTTCAGCTCGCAGCTCGTCTTGTCGAAGCCAAAGGGCTTGAAGTGGTCGCAGTGGAGGTCGTACACTGTCGGTGCTGTCTTGCTTGTGCCGTTCTGCTCGGTCGCGGTGCAGATGATGAAGGGCGAACGGTAGAGGGTGTAGATGGGCTTCTTCCAGTACTGCGGGGACACGTCTGGGTCAAAGTTGTCGCGGATGGCCCATTCTCGCGACGTGATTGTCACCACGGAGAAGACAAAGCCCAGAATAGCGAAAATCAGCGTGTATGTTGGAGGCCCGAAGTGTCTTGCGCGTGACATTGCTTTACAGGAAGTTTGTGTATCGATATTGTGGATCAATTGATGTTGCTTGATTTTTCCCCCCTGGTTTCACAAGCGAAAGGGTAGTGATGGTGGTGTTTTGGCAAGACGAGCAAACCACATTGAGTGCATAGCTAAGCTTTTTAGCGTGGTGCGTCGCCAATGTACCTCTACATGATGGGTACAAGACACCGAGGTGAGGAGGCGTTGGTGTGGCTGGCGTGGTCAGCCACCTGATTGTCGGAGTGGTGAAGCTGAACGCCGTGGCTTTTCAGCTGGAACGGGTGTGGTGGAGTGCCAGCTTCGGCCGGCAGTTGAAAGGACTATGGGCGTGTTGTGAAGATGCCGTGGAGCCGAAATACCGGCGCCTGAAGTGAAACCTGCTCTAACCAAGTTAGTCGTCACCGGTCTTACACTAGCTCCCACGTCCCTGTGATGGACCCCTCGAATATGACAGACAGCTCTGAGAATATCTGAGCAAAAGAACACCAAGCGAGCGCCCCGACGGCTTCAACGTAGATCGAAGTTCTCCTTCTGCGAGCCGACCTGAGAAGGCACAAACTTCAGCATGGCGGCCACTCCTATGCAAAACATATGTATTCCTATGCACTTAGATGCCTTTGCCTTGTCTCCGCCACTTTGTGATCCCTCACGTCAGTCAAAGATCGCCCCTTACACACAGCCAAACTACACTGCCCTGCGTCTCGACAGCCATCTGTTGCAGCATGATATTCTCGACCAGGTTGATTTTCACAATACCCAGCCAGCCACTCGGAATCCCCGGACGGCTGACATTGGCGGGACTCCGCCGAACAACCTGAAATATCATCGCATGGGCGTACATCTTCAGTGGTCGTTGCCACGATGCTATCGCGCTGCTACTGCGACTGGACGAGCATCTTCGTCTAGCACTGGTACCAGCACTGCAGACCCAACTCAGCCGACGTTTCGCAAGATTCCCAATCGTTGGTTGATCACCAGACATCTAAAAAGTCCAACCAGCGCTCCTGGGATCAATCCATACCAAAGCTGGATTGTAGAGAGCGACGCAGTGCAGAAGATCAAAGCCATCCCTGCCAATGTTGACCTGGAGAGTGGTGTGTCGCCATTTGTTTCTTACGATGGAGCCGATCCCACAAAACCTCAAACGTCTGACCCGGCCACGAACCCAAATGTCTTGAACGACCAAACAGAGGTCTTCCTGGGACAGAAGTTTGATCTCCCGAATTGGCCTGGTACTACTCCTAGGACCTATCTCCCAGGTGGGCTCACCGTTATGAGCTCTTCGAATCCTTACTTTGCGGACAATGCTTTGCACAATACCAATGTGCTCTCCATTATTGACAATTTCTCTTACGCTCGAAATCCAAATGACTCTAATCCGAGAGATAATGACTTTAGCTACTTGGCGAAAGCAACCTGTGACTACTTTGTCATTGGGTGGCACAGCGACCCGAAGGATGATCCATTCAGCACCAAGCTTGATCCTCTGAGCACATCTAACTTGAGCACCCGGCTGTCGGATCTCATGATGAAGCTTAGTCCCAACGAAGCCGGGGATAATGGTGAGTTCAAAAACTTGCAAACTCCCACACGGTGCCTTGTCCACGGCGCCATATACGACGTCAGCTATGATTTCAATAATCCGCCTCCCCAGAGCGTCGCAGAAGATGGCGCAAAGCTCTTCACTTCAAAGGTGGCGAGCAAAATAGAGCCCTTGTCCATCGGAACAACTGCGCTCGACAGCATCCTCACCTTTTTGGACGCTCATCAGAACGATTCCGATCAGACCAGCCCGTTTGGTGCTGGAGGCGGCACACTTGCTCATCAAATCGTTGAACTCTCCCAGCTTCTATACGCAGCTGCTGACCAATATGATTCTCGCGTACAAGCACAAGATATGGTCGCGCAGCAAAACTTTTCAAAAGTGGACGGTGGTTCCCGCTGGAGCTACTCCAAGGGCGCGGAAAGCCAGGGCTCACAACAACCCATGTCCAATAGTACTCGTAAGTCCAATCTGATCGCATTATTTGTGGAACGAAACTGACTGAAGCCAGAGCCAAGCATTCCTTCGGGCCCGGAGCAGACTATCTTGGACCAGATCAATCAGAAGCAGTTGACACTTGATGTGGCCACTCGCAAACTGGCATCACTGCAGTGGTCGCTTTTTGCCGAGTGGTTCAAATACAAGAGCCAGTATATCCCCACTGTGGGTAAATCGGCCGTCTTGGACGCATACACAAAAGCAGTCCAGCCGATAAAGGACAGCATTAATGGGGCCGTTAAAGCAGATGGAACACATGTGACCGGTCTCAACGATTTCATAAAATCGCTGAATGCCGATATTACAAATCTGCAAAAGCAAGTCGACTGCAAGTCGTTTACAAGAGACCCGTATCGATTACGAGCCGATCCCACACTGTCCATAGTTGGGTTGGACTCTGGCTGGCCTACAGGCATGATGGACACCCTTCAGATATTGCTGGATGAGGAGCTGGTCAACGATACAGCCACAGCCAAGACGGTCTTTGGTACATCGTCTAATCCCGTTCCTACGGACAATGGATTGAACCTCACAGCCGCAAAGATTTTGGCTGAGTGTATGAAGAGCACAAACATGTCCACTCCGAATGGAAAAACAAGCACACCGGCTATTACGGGATTCCAATCCTGGGGCAATCGCAATCCATTTGCACCGCTATTCATTGAGTGGGACGGGATATACTACCACATTGACAAGAATGCGTGGGATGTACAGCTTCGCCCAAGTCCTGTCGGGCACCCCATCTCGCAAGTTCGCTATGTGCCTGGGCAAACGCTGCTGACGGCGGATCCGGCAAAGGATGCCAAGAACCAGACAGACTTCCGCACACTAAGCGGAAGGGTCATGATTTTGCCTCAGCCAACACTGAATCTAGAGTCCGTGGTGGCTCAGGTTCTTCAGAACAAGTCCAACGTCATTCCGTCAGACATTGACCCAGATACTATACTCCAGCAAATCCGCCAGATCAAGTTCATCTCAGCACCGCTGTCTGGCTTGACCAACCATCTCTTGACGAGGGTTGAAGGCGCACATGTCAAGCCCAATGTCAGAGTGCAGGGCCAGAATGTGGTCCCATTGACGGCAGCAGATGCCACTGAAATTGGCTTGGACCTCCCAACTCTCTCCTTGGTAGATGCTCAGAGTGCACTCACGCCATATGGATCGCTGATGGCTTTCGGACTCGATCAGTATCCGAACAACCCATTCAAACCAGTCACTCACGGACAGATGGTGCTGACCAAACTCAACATCATCGACAAGTTTGGACAAGCAATCACCTTGCCCAATGGCAATCGGCGTCTCGTCCATCAGACTCAGCCCCCGGACGCCAAGATCTATCCCAGCTTAAGCGATTACTTGGCTCCTGACGCGATACAAGTCGACGACGGAAAGGGAGGGAAGAAGACTGTGTTGAACACACTTTTCCCAACTCCTGATCCAGTGGTTCCCGGCACTTGGCCATCATCCCAGTTCATCCAACTCACCCCCGCCATCAACCAGGAGGCAAGAATAAACGGCGCGTTCCTGACGCAGGATACAATCGCAAAAGACCAGTACTCAGCCTGGCGCGAAACCAACGATTTTGAGTCCCCCATATGGGGCTGGCTTGTAGTCAATTACGCTGACAATGGTCTTCAATTTTTCCTCGGTGACGGCACATTTTATCGTGAGATCCGCAAGGGTGGCGTAAAGGGCACCAACGTATCACCCAAATGGCTGCCCTATGATGCACCAAAGGGCAGCCTTATCGCAAGCGATGCTGGGACTTATCAGCTCAGTAAACTGCTCGACCAGCTCTCGCCAGAGGTCGACACAGACGGGTCATATTTGCAGGCCTTTTTCGATATGATCAACGGCGCTATCCAGAACATGCCCTTCCCGCCATCGAGCTACTCGGCGTACGCCAACTCCATCGTCGGCAAGCCCCTCGCTCTGGTCAACGTTGGCTGGAGCGTCGAACTCGCGCAGCCGCCTCTAGAGCCGCAGTTCGACTCGCTTGCCAGCCGACCGAACGACTGGCAGGGCGAACTGGAGGGATACGGATTTAAACTCAAGATCGGCGATGCCGCGCGAAATTTCGACGGCGTCGTGGGATACTACCTCTCGTCTAATGCTGCGGCGCCCAACTCCAACGCTGCGGGAGCGCAGCCGGATCCACAGCCAGTGACGGAGTGGGACACTCTGTACACCTACTTCCCCTCAGCTCAGAAGGGCGTAAAGGGAATTGATCCCAGTAACTTTCCCGTGATGAACCCGTACTATCTGCACCCGGAGCCGGAGAAGACTGCCAACTTGACCGAGGCCAAGAACAGAAAGTACCTCGTCACGTCGGTGCTGATGGATCCGTACACGCCTATCCACGGCTACTCGCCCATCTTGCCGACCAAGTCGCTGACCGTGCCGGACTGGGCTGTCAAGACGGCCATGGACAAGATGCATGCCTTTTTTCACCTTGGGCCCTCACTCGTTACTTCGGACGTGCCCACCACCTACACGGATGCCAACGCGACCAATTCGGATGAAACGCAGAAGAACGCCGTCGAACTGCCCGTGTCAGGCAGCAAGGGCACGTGGACGTGGTTGCAGCCGTATGCGCAGACTGGGTACGCCGCTGATGGGACTGAGCTGCCGGCTCAGTATGCGACCATGGGGGTCAATGTGGATGTTGGGCAGGTCAAGTTTAAGCCGGGGCCGTATACATTTTTGGAAGGGTATTTACAGCTCATGGGTAAGCTTGATAACACGGGAGGAAAGTAGTGAAGAATGGTTGGTCAGCTGAGCATTGATGACAATTTCAAGTCCAAGTAAACCCAATAAACTTGTTCAAATACATGACTGCATTCAAATATCTCGTGAATCTACTTTCTCAGTGCCAATAAAATTTACGACACTCAAAAATGACATCAATATTCTCGCTCAATTCCTCGAGTTAACCACCAACATTCTGATCATCCGTCACATCCTGCTTCAGCAGCGTATAATGATTCACTACTGGCTCTCCCCCCGGATTCGCCGGTGTGTTATACCACTCGGTCCACGTGATAATGACCTTTCCCACCGGCTTGGTCGCCATCTGCCCATCAATAACGACCCTGGACACAACCTTGACCGGCGCAATGTTGGCCTCGGCCAGCCTGAATGACAGCTGCGATGAGCTATCATCGTTGAGCATGAGGGCGTAATCAAGTGTTGACGAGCGCGGCACAATCTCGGCGTGGAGCAGCGGCAGCGTATCGTCAGTAAAAAGAAAAGGGATGAAGCGCTGGTTGCTCAGCATGCGCACCCCGGGCCCGTCATAGTTTGGCGTCAAGAGAGCTTCCCTTGTGGTTGAAAGCGGTACAGACTGGATGGGAATGTCGATGACCACCTTGAGCAGTTTGTAGCTTGACAGGCTAGCCGTGGCCTTTTTGCGGATGCTGAATATGAGATCAAAGTAGTAGATGTTTTGTGTCGGGACGTAGTCGGTTGCACTGTACTTTTCGTTGGGGCCCGCGAACCGCGTGGGCGGGTCACGGTAGTCGACGTAGATGCTCATGTCGAATCGGGACTGCAGCGACGAAACGGAGCCGACTAAGGGCCTAGCGGGCCGCGTGTTGAGCTGTCTGCTTGGAGTTTGGGGGGTCGGCGTTGGCGCTGGCGCTGCTGTAGAAGCTGGTGCATGAGCTGGCGGTTGAACCGGAGCACGAGATGGAGGTACAACAACCGGGGTGACTGGAGTCGTAGTTGTGGTCGATGCCGGCGCCGGCGGTGGGATCGTTGGCGGAAGCCCCAGTCCGCTCGGCGTGCCCGGTGCGGGAGGCTGACTTGGCGTAGCGGGCTGGCTGGGCACGGAGGGTTGACTGGGTGTCGGCGATGTAGACGGATCGCGAACAAAGAGCTGACGATTCCGAGGCACAGCAGTAGAATCAACACCCGGAGGCGGTTGGATGGTGAAGTAGTATCTCGGGTCGTTGAGCTCCAGGCCAATCTCGCACGAGTTGGGTATTGGATCAACGTATTTCCCAGGGGCGGCCTTTTTCAATTGCTGGTTGATGTCCAATGCCATCTGCCTGGTGTTTAAAGCCCGAGAGCCCCAGTCTAGCCATTTCTGCGACATGTCATCGGGCACTTGACTTCCGTCGGTTGAAATGCCAGGGGCCACTGTGTACAACGTCCGCAGCATGAATGTGATGTTTCCCGAACCTGTTGCGTCAATTGCCTCTCCAAGAGCAAATCTTTGCTGGTGCTGTGGCTGCGATAGCTCAATGTGATCCAGCTCCTGCGGCTGCCGATCGAGCAGACACATGAGTGTCTGATCATCCCATTTAGTCCACCTGCAAACAGGATACCTGTTGTCTGGGTTCTTCCATGTGACGCTGATCTTCATGTCAGGCATCGCCTTGATGACTTTAGACCGAATAAAAAACCCGTAGCAGGGAACCTGCGGTTTATATCCGGCATCTGGTACAGCCGTCGATAGGTAAGAGTTGAACTGCTTCTTGATCTCTCTTCGGACCATGTCATCATCTGCGTCCAGGTGGTTGGCGACGGAAAGAGCGCCGTCAAGTAGGCAGTCGAGCCAGAAGTCATCAATGTAGAAGAACCTCAATGATTCAAGCGGCAAAAATGACGGCTCCGGGAGTAGATATTGCGATGGAATGCCCCCGAGAGAAAGCTTGTCGGCTAGCCAATTGTGGATCACAACCCAATCACTATTGTTGGGACCTTGGAGATTGAATCCATTGTAGGGTATGGGTGCTCCGCTGGAGTCTGTTCCCGCGGCTGTATTTTTCCCCACTGAGTTTTGTATTTGGGATTGAAATGTTGGCGCCACCGTCGGATGGTTGACATCGGTCAGCGCGGTGCGAGTGCTCGGTGGCCGGACTCTTTGGGGGCCACTTGGGGGGGCAGAACCGCTTGTAGCTGCGTCCGATAAATCTTTGAGACCATTAATTGTCGTTGCTACGTTTGCGACGACCTCGGCAGCTGGTGTCATGTTGTTGGCCTGCATCATGGTGGAGCTGACGGATGCATTGCGGACAAGGGACCGGAACCGCATCAAGGCAGCACTAAAGGTGGTGTCGGATATTGCCAGTAATTTTCCCAGCTGCCAGGCTGATGAGTATGACAGATCCATCAGCCCTGTGGTGGGATCCAAGATTTGATAGTCCTGGGAGGTGGAAGAACAATCCTGGATCGTGTCTGGTGCGGGAACTGCGGGAACAGGCAATGGAGTAAGTGGTCCGCGAGTAAAGGCACTGGTTTCTTCGCCCGACTGCGTCCTCCAGCGACACATTGTGTAGCCCATTCGAAGCCGGTCAGCAAGCACCGTAGAGACCTGCGCTTTTAAGCTGCCGTTGTTTGCTGCGGCATTCTGTGTGTTGGCCAAGTCTAGACCGGCAATCACCTTGTCGTCGACTCTTAGCATTTGCTGATTTTCGGTCAAATTTCTCACAGTTGTGACAAAATTAACAGGATTAGGGGGCATGGCCGTGTAGATCCAGGAGAAAAGCGAAACCATGCCGATGCGATCGCTCGTCTGGTCAGACGTCCACGTACCGATGGTGGAGTCCAAATGTTCAATGGACACGAGGTGACAGACTTGGGTGCGAGGCTGAGACATGTTGGCAGGAAGTTCTGTCCAGGCATTGTGCTGCAAGACGCTCTCTCGAAGCGCGCCCGTCCTGGAAGCCACCACAATGGAGAAAATGCCCTGTTCTTGGATTCCCGCATCCGGACAACCTTCTGTGTTGATTTCTCGGACGTGGGCCAGATACTTGTACTGCTCTACGCCATATTTCTCTGTGGTAGAATCAGGCCGTGTGGAGTCTGTGAATAACTGTGTCACAAGAGACTTTGTAGGGAAAATAATGTCCGCCTTGTCCGCTGTGCGTAGTATTTCGTCCAATTCCCGGGGCAGAGGAGTGGGCAATTTCCCCGTGGTTGGGTCGATATAGCCGGCCTCATAGTTCATCCTCGATGATTGAGGAATATTCTTGAAGTAATCAGCGACGGCCATGTTGAACGTGCCGTTGGCGTTTTGCTTCTTCAAATCCGCGGCTGTCGCATATCCCGGAAGGTTCAGAGCTTGAGCTTCCGCAATGCTCGCAAGTTGCAGATCAGCAGGATCAAAGACGAGAAGAGCTACCCAGGGAACCATTGAGCGAGCGATGACCTCAGTCTGACCATTGCTATCGACAATGGGGCCCTGATCAATTTCTCCACTGATGTTGTCACTCACTCCCGGCGATATTTCCCAAGGATAGTGAGGATCATTCAAAACGATGTGTGGTAAAATCCGACCTTCGTCTTGGTGACCATCAGGTGGATAGTATGTGTTGATCAAATCTTTGTCCAGGCCAAACCTAGGCACTATGACTTCGAATTGCTGGCCGGCCTGGCCCAAGGTGCTATTGAGGTTGGGCTTGGTGTTGTATAGGGTAAGCCTTTGAGTGCCGGAATTGATGGTTTGAGAGGCATTGACGGTGTAGTCTTTTGCTTGGAGACTTGGCTTGTAAAAGCTGTACAGACGCATCTCATCTCTCCCTAGCAGCGGGATTACAGGGTCTCCCGTTTTTGGATCTCGGGCCTGCTGCACGGCCTGAGCCATGGCTCCCTGCGTGAGCAGGCGTGGACTAGACATTTTGGCTTGATGTCAAGATGTTGCATCAAATCTGGTGAAGAGTTGAATATGGAATACCAGCACGGTTTCTCATGTCGATACTGGCACAAGCTGACCGAACTGCCCGGCAGCTCGAGTCTGAAATGTGAGCTGGCGGGGAGCTGGACTCGGAGACCAAGCCACGTCCTGGAAGGGAAAGGCGCTGTACCGCGCGTGAGACTCGCCACTGTCGCGCTGAGGCCCAGGCGATGCCGAAACAGGCTATGGGGCCATTTAGTGGCGGAGGCGGGGTCATCCCGACAGCCCTATCTTAATCTTCTGTCTTATCTTGGCGAATCGCCGGCGGTTCCACCCAATGTACCTGTCTCTCACGGGTACTTCACTATAATAAGCCCGCTGACGCCCGACCCAGACCACAACGCCAAAGCGAAAGTGCCGTAGCAGAAACGCCATGGCACCTCAGCTCCTGCACGTTGTCACCATGCCCGCATCCAGCCGTCGTTGACTGAGCCGTTGTATCCGTTCCCCTCTCCGCCGTGTGACATGTCGTAATTCATGTCTACGGAGTAATCCATGCTCAACGCCATCCCAATCCCTTGGTGCTGTCCCTGTGGAAGACGGGCATCTCATGCCATCATAGCAAAATTCACTGCTCGCCATGACGGAAGCCGTAGCCCAAGTGTTGGACGATTCCAAGACGCATGTACTTTCACAATGGATCGACTTTTTACAGGATCCTAATGTTGGCTGCCAACTCAGCGTGACGACAAATCTGACTGGTGATGATCCGGAATTGACCTGTACCTTTACCGAAGATGCGCTCTGGGGCCTCAAGTTTGATACCTCGGCAAACATCACAGAATTTGGTGCCAAAGACTACAATCTTACCGATAGTGTCATTATCGGACTTCCTGTCAATACGACGACACCTGCCGCAACGCCCTCAGCAGCCGCTTCGACAACAGCCTCGACAACGTCTTCTGCAACACTAGCTGCGGCAACATCTGCAGCGACCTCCACAACATCTCCAACAACACCCTCAACACCCTCAACACAACCCCTACCATCGCCCACTCTTATCGATGTTCTCCAGAAATTCGGAGTCACTGATAGTAACGGTAATATCCCATTTGATGATGGATCATATACAACCGATACCACGCAAGCGGATCCCACTGGGTTCTTACCGCCTCCAGCCAACCCGGGGACCTTGATGCAGACAATCGTGACAACACTTGGAAAAAGCTTTTCTTTCCAGGTAGATTCAACTGCTAGCCGCAACGCGTTCTGGTTATCGCCAGGTCAGATGATGCGAACCGACGTGGCTCTCACCTTTGTCCCATCACCGGGGGGGAGCGCTGCTGCGGCTTTGCAAAGTCTTTCGAATACCATCTACTCTCACCTCGGAATCAATCCTTTGAGCGTTTTCAGCTCTTTGAAGATGGTGGTTCAGAAAACGGCATTGGGGTATCCAATGTCCCGGACAGACGAATCAGTCGATCCGCCGGTAGTTACAACTTCCATGCACATCACTAGCTACTATTCATTGGCCTTTCAATGTGTTGCCGGGCCCTTTCTCTTCTGGATCACACTGAGTCCCGGCGGGTTGAACTTTACAGTGCTGCAAAATCCAGACCCCAACGCTCCGCAAGCCAATTTTCTCACTCTTACCGGCTCGTTTGGCCCGACGATACCGGATGTAAGCGGAATCCTTTCTGCTGTGTCGATCCTCAAGGGCTCTGCGACTCTCAGTCCAACTATTGGAATCTCTTGGTCCATTAGGATTCGTATCAAATTAGGCACAGTGGATGCGTACCTCGAGTACGACTCTTCCACTTCCATATTCACCGGTGGCCTTGTTCTCGGCCATTTCTACTCGACACCGGGTGACGAGCTCAAGCCAGACTTTTCGGCCAACAATGCCATCATGCCTCCTCCAGGCTATGTCGAAACCTACTTTTACGACATACGAAACATTTCTGACAACTTTTCGTCGCTTCCGAATTCTCTCCCTACTGATATAACCACGGCCACCATATCCTATCAGCCCTCGAAGACCATATCCGGTCAAACCACGCCGCAAACTCTGTCATTGACAGCCAAATTGATTGCGCCCCCGCCTCCGCCATCCAGCACTGGTCCACAGGTACCAGCGCCTTTCACCTGGGACGAGCTCGACGTCAGTTTAGTCGCCGGGGGATCGGGGTCATTTTCATGCAGCCTGGCTAGCGATTTCTTGCTGAGAAATCCGCTGAACCTGGTGGATGTAGGCATCATTGGCCTCAATATTGACTATCACAGCGGCGACTGGCTCTTATCCGGCTTTGCTCAGAACATCAACGGGGCCATGCTCTTTGACTTTTTCGATCCCGATTACAAGGGCTCACTTCTCTCGGTGCTTGGGCAGCTGGAGATACCGCAGCTGACCATGATATACACGTATGCACATGGTGGCGCGGCGACGAGCTTTGCTTGCGTAGGAGTCGTCCAGGTGGATTCAATTCAACTGCGACTGTTTTACCAGTATGCTAGCTCAGATGCCGGGGACAAAACAGCTGCGAAGGAAACATTGCCAGGAACCCAGGGTTCCATTTTACCTGCAGATGCTCCAGTGTCTGCGCTTACTGTAAATCCTGCCACTGACCCGGATGACCCATCTGTGACAAAGACGCAAACAAACTGGTCGTTTGAGTGTGACCTGGGCGCCTCTGCCCCCAACGGACAGACCGCAACACTAGGCACCGTCATTGACGCACTTGCCCCCGGTCTAGCAATCTCACTGCCCCCGTTTGCACTGAACATAGAAATCCCTTCGGTAGACAGTGGTCGCAGCCCGATCACTATCAAGATTGCCAAACACGGCACGGATCAAATTGCCTTTGCCTTTCAGGTGGAAATCGAGCACGTCAGCTTCACGTTTGCGCAGATCGGAGACAAGGATAAGGACAAGACGAAAAGGCTCGTTCGGATCGCCGTGGATAGCCTTCCCAAGATTCCAAGTATCCCGCTCATTGGAGAACTGCCCCAGCCCTTTGATGCATTGGAGTACCTGTGGGTGAGTGATGCTGGTGGATTCCTAAAGTCGGAAGTCACCGCCCTGAACGAGATGGTGATGCCCGCCGATAATCCACTTTACTTCTCAGACAATGCTGGTCAGCCAGCAGACGCGAAGCCTTCTGCGGCAGACAGTGTTGTGATAGTTCCGGGACACCATTTCATGGTCATCCAAGGTCAGAAGGCGGTGCTCGATCATGTCTTCGCCAGAGCGCCCCCAGCTGTGACTGAGTCAATTAGTCCAAGTTTGGCAGTGGCTGCTCCTACGGCATCTAGCGATACGCCGACACTTGCAGCTACCGTCTCTGAAAACCCTCCGACGGCTGGATCAGATCCATCAGTTGCGCCGGCGAGCCCTCCATCCAAGGGCGCATTGACGCTGAGCCTTGGACCCCTCACTATCAGTGCAATTTCGTTACAGTACCAAGAACAAGGCGGCACACCGCAGTTGTCGTTCACGCTCAACGCAACCTCCACCATGGGTCCCATGCTGCTGGAACTCATTGGTTTCGGGTTCAGCGTTCTACTGAATGGAAACATTACACTGGATAATCTCGCGAGTCTCTATGGCAACATGTCACCAGTGCTCTCTGGCATGGATGTTTCATTTGATAAACCTCCTCTCCTGATAGCCGGTGGCTTTGAGCACATAGTTACGGCGACTGGGGAGGAGGACTATTTAGGCGCAATAGGCATCGCCTGCCCCCCATACAACTTTGTTGGTGTCGGTGAATATGCGATTCTTGGTAATTACAAATCAGTATTCCTCTATGCTAAACTCAATGGGCGTAAGTCTCTTATCCCCCTCTCATTGTACACCGTATAAACTAACAGTTACAGCAATCATCACCCTTGAATTTGCCGAGATTACCGGTGTCCGGATGGGATTTGGCTACAACTCCTATATCCGCGCCCCAGATGTCAACGAGCTAACATCGTTCCCCTTCATCGACGACGCAGTCACAGCCACTGCTGAAGGTGATCCTTTCAAGGTTGTGCAGACCATGACTCAAACAAGTCCACCGTGGGTTACACCGGCAGCAGATCAATATTGGCTGGCTGCCGGGCTGTCGGCCTCGGCCTTTGACTGCCTAACTGTTACCGCTGTGGCGATGCTCGAGGTGAAAACTGGCGGCTTTGACCTCGCAATCTACGGAGATGCTGTCGCCATGATGCCTCCAGACGCTACAAGTAGGGACGAGTGTCTCGTCTACGTTGAGTTAGGTTTGTCAATCGACTTCAACATGATTGAAGGCTACTTCCGCGTCGAAGCCGCATTGGCGCCGACCTCCTTCTTGCTTGTTCCCCAATGTCAACTGACAGGAGGATTTGCCTTGGTGTACTGGTTTGGGGTATGTAATACAGAGGGCTAAAGATGTGAACTACGCTAATTTCGCTGCAGTCTAACCCACATGCCGGCGATTGGGTCTTCTCTGTGGGAGGCTATCATCCTCAATATCAAGTCCCCGATTGGTACCCGGTGCCACAGCGACTTGGAATCAGCTTCACCGTTGGCAGCTGCTTATCCATTACTGGAAATTGTTATTTTGCTGTGACGCCCAAGGTTGTGATGGGAGGCGCCTTGATTCATGCAAGCCTGGATCTCGGGCCACTCCAGGCATGGCTAGACGCTCAATTCGACTGCCTGATCAATTTCCACCCGCTTCATTACATGGCTGAATTTAGTGTTTCGGTCGGAGTGTCATTCAACATTGATATTCTGTTCATTCACATTCATATCAGCGCCAGCATCGGTGCAGACCTTGTTGTTCAAGGGCCAGAGTTTGGAGGTACAGCTCAGTAAGTATTTGTCGCAAAACTACGTATGAGCCTTTTGCAGAGTAGCTAACACTGACCAGCGTCGACTTCTGGGTATTCGGCTTTACTGTCGACTTTGGAGCAAGTCCCGATGCAAAGCCGCCCCTCACACTATTGCAGTTCTGGCAAATGCTACACTCGCCTGGCCCTACAGTCTCCTCGCAGAACGCAGTGGACCAGGATCGAGTACAAGCCGTTGTGTGGTATGATCCACGTGCTGATTTGGAGGGGACAATGGTTCCAGCCCCGACTGGCACCGGAACCGTGCCGTACCCACTCCCGCCTCAACAGATAGTTGAAACAGCTGCGTTGAAGTTTGTTCTTGAGAATGGGAACTACCCCAATCCCCCTAAACTTGTGCCGGACCCAAACGCCCCCCCTGCAAGCGCAACAGCTTCTGATAGTAGCAATACTGGCCAAGGCACGAAGTGGTTTGTCAAGGGCGGCACCTTTCAGTTCCGCATCGAAACCGAATTTGCGCTGAGTTATGCTTCAGTTCAGAGTGCGCTCAACCCGATGCAAGATGGCAAAGGAGCTGAAGTTCCTGTGCTCAACGGTGGCCCGCATCCTACAAAGACCAATATCTTCTCGCGACCGATGCATGTCACTACAGATATCACTTCGGAATTGTACGTGACCATAGTGGAGACCACAACGCAAAAGATTGTTGGTGGGTGGACGGCCGCAGAATTCGACATCAAGTCTGTGCCGACGGGCACATGGGGGCAATATTCTACAGACACAGATCCCTCTGCAGGTGCCGCATCCTCACTCATGACACACGACAATGCTACCGTACCGCTCCCAATGGGCTTGTTACTCAGCTCCCCACTCCCATATCTCGCTCCCAGCGCCATACCCGTCTTCAAAGCGAGTGATGCAGCCAAGATGGGTGTTATAGATCTTCGCTTCGTCTCTACAATGCCTGGTACGAACTGGTTCGTACCCGGGTATGCGCTGATCCGCAAGGCAATCGCTGATGCTGCCACGCCGGGTGGAATGGACTACACCGCTGTGAGCCCAGACTTGAATGCGACTTCAGGGGTGGCATTGGCGCCGACTCAAGTGTCATACATGCCGGCAGAGCTCACGCCGGCGCAGAAGAGTGAAACTAACCAGAAACTGTGGGATGACTTTGGGGCGGCCTGGATGCAGGATGCAAGTGACAAGAAGGATTTGGTCAATGATCCAACAGATGGTCTCCTAGCCACAATTGAAGACATTTTTGGATGGGAACAAAATGCTTCGTCAGCAGGTGGTTCAGGCACAACCGGCGCTGCAAGCACCTCCACTGCCACAGTTGGCAACCCTCAGAGGTTAAAGGGAGACTTCCCGGCTAAGCTGGTCCGCAGTGCCAATAAGGATGGCACTGTTGTGAAGGGTTTAGAAGCCACCTATCTCGCACTTCCCAGATGGGCCACTGTGCCACCAGATTTCTAAGAATGTAGGTCTGTTTTGGAAAGCAGCTATGAGCTTTGGGGAAACATGTGCTAGATACACTTGGCCCACTTTGGTTACAAAATATGGTTCTTGAAATATGCTAAAGCCTTGAATGATAAGTTGTCAAGTAAAATAAAACTATACATATTCCCTCTTCCAATCTAGTTTGATATTTCTCAAACCTGTAGTGAAAGTAATCTTCTCCACCTCCATATTCGGCTGGACATCACGCGTCTGTACTCGTACATCCTTTGACCTCTGTAATCGATGCTGCGCGCTCTCACCGCTTCCCTGCCCTGGATGTATAAATAATCTTCCCAAACCACTCCGCCTGATAATTTACCAACACAGAAACCAATGCCCAAAGGAGTCGTTGATGATGAAAACACCATAGACTATGATGGAACTTGGTCCTAAGCAACCCATGGCACGTCCTTGACTTTCACTGCAACTATCCTAGCATTCTGTGTTTTGTTATTTACTTGGGAATTTGCTGTGACAACATAAAGTGTGCCAGAGTCCATCAACCCTCGACCAAGGGCCAAAGCCGTCGCACCATTAACTGCTGGATAATTGAGCCCTCCAGGATTGTCTTGCTTTTCCCAGAGGATGGGTCAATATAAACGACTGAGTTGTCAAGGTTGGTTGCGGCGAAAATTCCGTTTCCGCCCGCTATCGCAAAGTCATCCACGTTGTTTTTTGACAGGTTACCCGCGACCAATTCGGGGAGAGCTTCCCCCACTGAATATCCATCAGGAGTGATGGACACACGGAAAATGGACCTGAGTCCGCTATTTGTCCAATATAGGTAAGAGCCAGAAACCTTGAGGCCGTTGACGCCGAAAGCTGATCCCGGAGGAGGGGCCATCTCGGGAAAGGAGAATGCATGTGGTTCGTAGACACCAGTTGAGGTGTCCAAACGGCCAACTATTCCTAGGCGAGAGTCGGCCACAAACGCAGTGTGTCTCAGCCACGGGACAGCAGCGACGCCATTTAAAAATTGGCTGGTCGAGGAAAGATCGCTGACCTTGGCGACTCGTGGCTCCTGGTCGCCAAATGTGATGGTCCAGGCGCTGAATGAACCGTTTTGAAAAATAGGTGGAGTGGAACCGTCAAAGGACGAAACGTTGCCGCCTACGACCACGAATACCTCTTCTCCATCTGCATTCAGCTCCGCTATTCCTAGAAGACTCTCGATAGAAGGCACAGAGGCAAGCAAATCAAGGGACTGGTGTTTGGAGGTTGGTTTGGAGAGAGAGTAGACACTGGCATTTGGGAAAAGGGTGGTGGCAAGAATATCGCCATTGGGGCGCACGGCAATGTTTTCGAGAAATCCCCCAGCACCAAGCTCTCCCATCACCTTGACTGAAGGCACCAACCTCGCCGCCCCAAGGGCCGCAAGGCAAGACGCGAGCAACGACGAGACGAACATGGTAGTGTAGAGGGGCGAATAAGATGCTGAAGGCCCGAAAGAAAAGGATGGAAGGGAATTGAGCCTATCTAAGGATCATTTTTCAACCGCAATAGAATCGTTACCCTCTTTAAGCGTGATTTGGTGGCATTTATCTGCAATGTGCTGACCGGCCATCCAAGTCGAAGGCGAAGGCGGAAACTTATTCTCCACCATTACACGAGTTTGTCATTTCCGACCCCCCCTCCTCCCCTCCCCACTCACCGGTTTGTCAAGGGATGAACCCAGCAATATACTGTGTGAAGAAAATGATAAAGCAGAAAAAAGGGATGGCTACTTGACATTTTTGGGGAACCCCTCATCCTGCCCATCCGTGCGTCATCACCCAGTCCGCGGCCCACCATTAGTCACGCACTCTTGGGGTATTCTTCACATTAACTGGGTACTGTCTGCTTCACAAAGACTAGCATCGGCGAATGATCTCCCTCATCACCTCCAGCAGCTGATGCACACGAGTCGAGTGGGCATTGCTCCGCACATCTCGGAGGAAGTCCCGTCGTTCCTCGTTTGCTCGGACTCCCTCAGCCAGCAGGCGCCGCAAACAAGACATCTCATTGTCACAACAAGCAGTTCCTCGTAGTCAGTTTGACAAATGCGAGGGTCCGGGGCTATAGTGGGCCGTTGTCGATGCAGCGGGACGTTGACGCCGGCGGCGGCCATCTTGATGAGCAGGTTGGATATACTTAAGGTTCTTCCAAGAGGTTATCTCCGCTCCACTATGTAAGGCTATTGAATATGCCTGGTTTTTAAAAGGCTGTAGGACATTGTGGCCTAGTTGTTTGACTTCACTGTGCAAAAAATGTTCTGTTGACTTGGGCCATCTTGGACCTTAAGGTTGCTAATAGTTGTAAAAATGAACCCAGCGAAAATGTGTGCACCAAGATCATTTCCACGTAGGGGAAAATATGACAGACATGTTTCCGTATATCCGGTAACTTGACTCACGGCGTTAAGATTTTACTCGCCCCCTGTCCTTGAATGTGCAGGACGTTGGATATGACCCCATGGAATCCAGAATTACGGCACAATTCAATCCCGCGGCTTTTTGAGGCAGACATGGAAACCTCGCCAAGAATCATAAGATCTTTTCTCCATTTAGGCAATATTTTATCAGGGCGTGGCAATAACCACACTGGATGCATTCATTTCCTGGCCATTTATCAAACTTGTACTTCAATTGATAAAGAGACACTTGTATTTCTCCCTCGCTTGTACGTATGCTCAAGGGTTTCATATGGAGCCGTTCATGTCAGCCGAAAGAACGTGGCTAAGTAGGGTCGCTTGTTCACTTAGGCACAAGAAAAGGCAGGGCTGCCCTAGCCTAGGCCTAAGAGGAATGTCAAATTCCAGTGGTCAGACTTCTGTAGAAAATGACGATGTCAACGGGGCGAAAATGCCGTGTTTCGAGAATCCAGTGGTCTGATAACTCCGCAGTCCGAGAAGGCCGGAGCTTACGAGTTTCGTGGTTTGAGAAGGATGAGGTTTGGGGGGTTATTCTGCTGATCACCTGGCTGGCAGAGAAACGCCAGGCGAGGGGGAAAAAAAAACAAGAAAACCAACGTGTTGATTAACGTGATGTGACCGTTGCTCTGATGATTCGTTCGACCAAGTAATCAAACCAGGCGGTGCACCCACTGCAAAAAAAAAGAAAAAAAAAGCTATATTTCGGCACATTGAATACAGTGAGTGCCAGCTTATGGCATCACCCACTTATTCATGTATAGACCCCCTCATGTTTATACTACTTGCAGTGCAATAGATAGACAGATGTTTAGTGGCCGTAAATCCATTCTCTGTTCAGACTTGCTCATAGCCGCGTCAATCTTGCATTCTTGCGAGGTGGGCAGGGCTTGCAATCATCATTGTGGAATTTGATGATGCAGTTACTGGCGGCACTGATCAAAGCAAAAGAGCTCTTTTTCTCCACTTCTTTTTTTCTTTTCGTATTTACCCTGAGTTGGTTATGAGTCAATTTCTGTTAGAGATGTGGGGTGTTTTCTCTTTTCTTTTCTATTTCGAGACTGTAAGGGAATATGCTTGCAGATGGAGAGGGACTCTGTTAGGTCCGCAGTTCACTGCCGAGATGGGATGCAGATCAAACTTGCTGAACAATTGCAAGGATTCAAAACGCTAATGACAAGATCGGGACGGCCCGGTGATGGTTGGGAAAAGAATCTCCTTATGAGATCCTTACATGTGTGCACTTAGGTGCTGTAACAAAGCATGACTTGTTCATTTACCGCTATTTGAAGGGTTTTTTGTCCTTACAACTCTAGGGGTATAGCTAGCCGGAAATCACACCCGATTTAGGGTGGTGTGGATCCCGGCTGAAGAGGTCTCAATATCCCCGTCAGCCGCTCGGGCGCACGATGCATCGACCTCTGACTTTCACACTCCTTGATGCTAGTCGTCAGATTTAGGTGACTGCCAAGCAGCTAGAATGCCCGGGATAATCCTCTTCGCCACTCCTTGCAAATATTTCAAACGCAAAAGGAACTCTAATGATTGGGTCAGTGGAGCTTGTTTTCCTCGGACTTGGGAAAAGTCGCAAATGCCGGGGCCTTAACTCCGATGTGGGGAAGACGGGATCACAGGCGGGCCCTATCACTGGCTTTTTGAACGTTTGCATGCATAGTCTCTTTGTTCGGATAGGTGCATCCGAAAGGAGATACCCGCTGGTCGAGCGAGAGGTTGGTCGGGCACACCCCTCCCCGACCGACGGGTCGAAACTATGCAACCTCACTCCACCCATCTCATGTAGATCCAATCACTCCGGGAACCATAGGGGCGGCATTATCCATTTATTGGTGGATCCCGCGGGCTTTGTGTGAAAGCTTCACTAACGTAGATGACGATGTTAACCGTATCCATCTTCGATCCACACGCTGGACTTGATTGTTATGCTGGCTATGACAGAACAAGAATCAACCAGATCATGCAAATGCGACTCCATGTACCCTAAAACCCTCAAGGTACCAAAATTGGGCCTCGCGGTTTCTAGCCTGCCAAGTGGAGCCATTGAAGTCCTATCATTCGCCCTTCTCCGAGACCATCTACACCGGCATGGAGTTTGTCTCAGTTTTTCTTTTTTGCTGCGTCATGAGTTTTTCCAAAGTCATCAGTCTTTGTGTGATGCACTCTCCAGAATCAAAAGTGGGGAGTAGTAAAAAAAAAGTCCTGAGGGCCATTTTAAAAAGGGCACCTTCCGCTTGTTCAACACCATCGCGATCATCACTCTTCATCCCTTCTTGATCATTGCTTCAGCCTCCTTTTGCTCTAGCAATCCATCCCTCCAAAGAAAAAAAAACTATTCTTTCAATCTACTTGACTCCTTTGCCTCAACTCAACCATGCGTTCTTCAAAGGAATTCCCTCTCTGCCAGAAGGGTATCTATCGCAATCTGCCTACCTTCGATCCTTCTGCCACGGGATTGACAGCTCTGGTAACTGGTGGCACCGGAATTTCTGGTTTCAACACCATCAGGTGTCTCTTGAAGTCACCGACCAGATGGCACAAGATCTTTACTCTCTCGCGCAAGGCACCTTCGGAGAAACTCCTGAGTCTTTTGGAGCCTTCTCAGCGCGAGAGGCTTTGCCACGTCTCTGTTGATCTTCTGGGCTCAGCCGAGGATATTGCCAAGACTTTGAAATCGTCCAATGTGACGGCAACCCACATTTTCTTCTACGCTTACATCCAACCAAAGGCTGACAAAGATGTTGGCATCTGGAAGAATGTTGGTGAATTGGAAAAGATCAACAGCAAACTGTTTTCTAACTTCCTGGACGCACTTCCTCTTGCTGATCTCAAACCCCAGCGGATCATGCTACAGACAGGGGGGAAGAATTATGGTGTGCAAAGCGGCCTCATTCGACAGCCATGTGTTGAGTCTGACCCTCGGCCTACCCACCTTGGCACGAACTTTTACTATCCGCAGGAAGATGCCTTGTTTGCCTATTGCAATGCCCACCAAGAAACTAAATGGAATGTTGTTCGACCATTCGCAATCTTGGGCGCATCAGACACTGCGCAGATGAACACGTTGTACCTACTGGGGTTATACGCCGCCATCCAAAGCCAGAACCAAGAGCCGTTGTATTTCCCAGGCGGGTGGGAGACATGGGAAGCCCCAATTCCGACTTCGACCGCACGTCTTACTGGATACCTGACTGAATGGGCTGTCTTGGAAGATGAATGTGCGAACCAAGCGTTCAATGCTGAAGACGGCAATGTCCTTAGTTGGGATCGGCTTTTCCATGAACTGTGCAGTTGGCATGGCGTTGAACGTGGTGTTGTTGGCCCAAGCAGTGACCCAGATCTTCCCAAGTTCGAGGTGAAAGGAGGAAAGGAAAGTGCCCTTGGTTATGGTCCGACCGTCTTTTTGAGCCAGAGCTTCAACATACTCGAGTGGGCAAACAAGCCTTCCACTGCAGAGGCTTGGAAAGATATTATGAAGAAGTCGCAGAACAAGATCATTCATGACCCTTTCAAGCAGGATATCTATGATGTAATGGGGCTGGGTGAGTATATATTTGCAATTTCGAGCACTGTTTGTATGAACAAAGCCAAGAGGCTGGGATGGACTGGCTTTGTTGACACGATTGAGGCGTCCTTTGAAGCAATGTTGGAAATGGAGAAGTTGGGCTTGTTGCCAGCGCTGAAAGCGGAAAAGGCTAAGCCTCTCATTTGAGCTTCGCCCGACTTCAGCGTACAGTCTCATGTGTTCTGGGTTTTTACAGTTTAGAGCCCGACCGGAATGGCTTGTCTATGCTATGTTGAACGTAAAGCCGATTCTCTACTACGTTATTGAACACAATTTCAGCTTGCTTGGCTAGGTATCATTGGCAAAGGCGCTTTGGGTAATCAAGACACATAGAAGCAGATTCAACTTTGGAAGCCATTACGTGATTGTTCCTCCAAGTCTCAGAGTTTTAGATTGTTCTCAATTATCGTCATCGTGACAGTAATCTCAGTGACTAGCCATCTTTTTTGCACCTTAACTTCCCATTAAAGCATCCAACTTGATCAAAGACATCCCCTGATCAGCCTGGGCCTGGCCTTGGATGTGCACCAGAAATCATTATTTGCTGAAACAGTGGTAGTCAGTGGCTAACTTGGGTTTACAAAGGCATTTATCATTACCGTTATCGTGCTTGAGGTCCAATACGGCTCAAGTCAACAAAATAAGCTTTACACAGTGGGGTTTGAACAGTTAGGTTGCAATGCCCAATAGCCTTATACACACATTATGAAGGCTTTTATTTCGCGCGCCGTGCCATCCTCAACGACAACTTAAATTTGTGTATGAATCTCAAATCTAACATGAAAATAGTATTCAGTGTCTATGTTTCTGAAAAACACAGTTTCAGAGAACGTGCGGCATGTGTCTGGTGCTATGGTGGTGAGCGCAGGCCTGGTCGTGCCGCGGATTTCACCTCGGGCGGGATTCATGATTCACACAAAAGCACTATTTCTAAGTAGACCGCCAAGCTCTTTAACAGAAACACTTTGGTATTTTCCCATTTAGATTTAGGAGTATTGTAGGCGCAAATGGTGGAAGTTGAAACATGCATACCTTTGGCTAAACAACGACCTGATCCTCACGTGTCCGATAAATTGACTCTTGTTGCCACTGTTTATCTAGGAAGGAGAGATTCCTTACTTCTTCAAGACCCATGTACGAACTTATGGAGAAGTCCCAGGAGAATTGAGGTATGACGACATGATGTTTATTACAATCCCTTACTGTGCACCAAACCAAGAGTATATAAATTGATAGCTAAATTATAGAGTAATAGACGTTATAATAATCCCCTTCCTGATAAACGAACATCTTGCACATGTGTCATTACGTGTTGAGGACGGTCTATTCCATCCCATCTGAAAACAAGTTCTATCGTGATTTTTACACATCCCATAACCGACACGACCCAAGCTCACACGTCTAGTATAGACCAGCAAGTGCGAGACCAGCCATGCCAGCAGCAACAATGGCCATGCCGGTCTTTTGTGGGGCGGCGTTAACGGCCTGAGTCTCGGTGGCACTGGCGCTGGCGCCGCTACCGCTCGAGGAGCCAGGAGTCTTGGCAGCTGAGGTAGAAGGGGTTGCCGTAGCGCTGCTATCGAACGCGCTGGTAGTAGCGGCCTCACTGCTGGCCTCCTTGGTGGCCTCGCTGGTGGTCTCAGCTGTAGCGGCACTGGTGATGGCTACATCAATAGCATCCAGAGTAACCCAGGTGTATTCTGAACAGAGCTCCAAGGCGCCGCCCTGGTACTCGTTGAGGGCGGTGGCCATTTCTGGAACATCTGTGCAGGCTGACAGCACCTTCTCGAAGTCGGTCTTGTGTTTCTTGGCCCAGCTCGTGAGGCTCGAGACGTAGGAAGTGTACTCGTCGCTCAATGAACCAGTGACGGCGGGGAGCTCGCAGCTGCCTGTGACGGTAGCCCACTGGGTTTGCTCGGCGATGTAGCTGTAGAGGGTGGCGTCGGGGGTAGGCACATCCGTGATGCTGGCGATGAGATCGGTCGCTTCAGCGTAGCATTCCTGAAGGTCGCGCGGGTGCAGAGGGTTGGCAGCCTGCACAGTGGCGGCCGAGGCAGCAACGGACAGCAACTGGTGAGCGCGCATGTTGACGGTCTTGTTTGAGTAGTTCTGCCGCAGAAGTTGAGGACTAACGTGATAGAGATGGAGGAGAAAGGCGAATGCGTGATGCAGGCGACTCTTTTATTTGTAGGTTGGACATCGTGTAGTGGACGACTGCGACTCTTGGATGCCAAGGCGCACTACAGCAATATCTTGTGGGCGCATCGTGAATTCGGGATCAATTCCGAACGCGGGCCCCTTCTTTATGCAGGGGCCAGGACCAATCAAAGGATTCAGGGAAATAATCTCCTTCTCGGCGATTGCCAAGTCAAGCAAGTCAGGTCACCATAAATACGGGTCATTGTGGCCCCTTTTCAAGGCAGCTGCGATCTAGCCTTACTTGCTGGCGGCCAACCGAGAGCTGGGAATTGCTCTGTTGGGCTGCATCTTTTTTCTCTTTTCTGCATTTCAGAAAACTTCAGGGATCCGATATAATCTACAAATGTGCTCAATGAGACACCAGGGCTGTCACTTGTTGATCGATTGATAGAAAATTTTAAGTACACTGATTAGGTTGGAGGCACCTTCGCCGTGGCTTTAAGTAGACTCCGCTCCACTGGCGCTGCACCACAGAAGCGGCCGTATCTGGCAAACGCGCGAAGCGCTAGCGGCCGCCCCAGCGCACAAGCGTCACAGGTTGCCGGATACTCATTGTAGCCGAGAGAGCTAACGGCGGGGCGATTAAGATTAGCCAAGCCATTGGCAGATGAATAAGCGCTGTCCAAATCAACTCAACGAGTTCAAGTCGAGCGCCTGATAGGCCATTTTTGAGAGCTTGAGTTGGTTCAAGCTGGCAAGCCGAAAATGGTCGAGGTCAAAGCGGTTGGTTCGTCAATGGGTGATTTTGGATGCACGTGATGCCATCAAGCCTGTGAGTGGCCGCTGACAGCCTAAAACATCTATTTTTATTACCTACATGGAGCTAATTGATAGTTTGGTGCGAGGGCAATCGCACCGATGGACCGCAAAGTCTGTGTGTTCACAGCTCACCCTGTTGAACTGTTCCTCATCAAAGGAACTAAAAAAGATTGATCTCAATTACCTACATGGAGCCTTTCTCTTGGTCCATACTTGGGTTCTTAGTGCCGTGGATCTAAAAGAGGATGATGCATCCCTATCCCATTCTGTTTTGCCAGCTTTGTAGTGAGCTGGCTGCTGTAAGCTTCATCTGACTTGCTTCCGTGTTCCTGAAAGTACCAATTGCAGGCCAAGTCCAAAAGCGGGTATTTATTGGTCAAGAAATGCCCGCCAGCATTTCAAAGGTTCACACAATGGGGCGTTAAAAATAAAATGATTGGGTTTTATCTCCAAGAAAATGACTCATTACAAGGCTCTTATACCCAGATGTCAACTAATATATCCATCCCATTTAGGAGTGTCCAGCCACCCTAGAGCTTTCTCAAAGTTGGAGCGCTAGGGAAGTTTTCATCAGTACAAACAGACTGTGCGACTTGTCCTCATGACCAAAAGGCAGAAGAGAGCGTATTGCAACACCTCATGCATGTGATAATATCTTTGGATAAACGGTCTATTGATGAATAGGCCTGAAACCGATATGTCCTACACTCCAAAGTGAATGTAAGGGACCCACTTTAGAGATGGAGCATTCTCATCGTCTATATCGTCCATCGAGATGAAATTTCTCTGCAACTCAACAGATTTGCTCGCGGGGCCCTTTGTACCAAGTAAAAGCTTTTCATCTTTTGCAATACTCGGGTTTGCCATTTGTTTATTTCTTCCATTTCGCGTCCGTGGCTTTTCACTCAGCCAACAATTGCGATGCTGCCCTGTTGCTTCATGAAGACTTTTACAAACCGATTCGTCCGTCATACCACCATCTCCGATGCCTTGGTAGGTAATATTTGCCATGTCTACACAAATCTCATCATTCACTTCCCATAATGAGCAGATGACATGACGAAAGCCTGCCAGCTGGCATCCACTGATTAATTGAATGCTTTCATCCAGAAATCTTGCGTCTTCGATCCTGCCTGTGCCACAGGCTGAGAGGTAAGCAAGAAATGGAGAACTCTTAGCAAGATGCAGCTTTAAGAAATCAGCAACCCTGAGCGGGTTCGTTTCCCAATCCTCCAATGCTAGGAAGCTAGCAGATGGGTCAACCGTGTCTGTACAGCCGTGGCCAGCAAAGTGGAATACACTGCAGTTTAGCAAATTCGACATAATGTCCTCTTTCCCGCGCCCGTTCAGTTCCATGGGCTCAATTCCCATCGACTGGCAAAGCGAATTTAGTTTCGATACTTCTTCAGCGGCGAAAGTAAGCTGATTAAATATGATGCCCAGCGTCTTGGGCATTGCAATGAGTAGTGCCTTCCCCGGAAGGTGTGGCTGAAGACGCCGACGTGCACGAATAATTAGGCTGATCGAGGTGCCATATGAGGACATCACTCGGTCAAGCACTGTTTCTTGGGAGCCCTGGTAGTGGTACCCTGCCGCATGAAGTGGAAATTTCGTCAAAATTCCGGTGAGAATCCACCATACATGAGGCCAATTGGTGTTGGGGGGTGGTGGCCGCGTGTAGCCCAAGGCATCAAGAATCGGTTTTGCAATGCATTCCCACAGCCACTTCAAGTTGCGAGCATTGCCTAGACGGCCTTTCTGTGCTCTTTTGACCAGTTCCCCATGGTTGAGGTCAGGAAGTGCCAGGAGCCGTATCTGGTGCGGCTGAACAAGAACCGCATCACAGCGGTGCTGACTTACATTGATAATGATCACGGGACCCGGCATAGCTGCGTTTCGCATGTCGAGCTCGTCAGGAGGAAGTAAGAAATTTTTGAATTCTGGAGTTTGCCGAATTCGATCAAGCAGTGCATCGAGCTCGTCGCCTACCTTGGCGCGTCGCCTTCACTGATTCTCGGTGGGGACGATCCTGTCTAGAGAGAATTCATCGACTGTCACGTCGGAATTAAGCTCCTCCCTCAACTTATCGAAACGTTTGGCTAATTCAATATGATTTTCACCGAGCTCTCGGACATCTGCTCTTATTTCTTGAAGGGATGCAGCAAGGACTCCACGTCCCATCTCGAGGAGCTCCAAGACGGTCGCCGGATCCTTCCCAGCATGAATTGCAATTGCCGATGCATCTGATGCGTAGCCGGCCACTTCGCTCAGCACATATTGCTTGTCGGAATTTTGATGCCTGCGAGATAGAAGCTTAGGTATAAGACGAACGGCTGTCTCTGAGACTTGACTAGCTCGCTGCCAGTCAAAGACGGAGGCGAGGGCCCATCCAGCTTCCGCGCCAGCTTGTATGCGAGAAATGATGGAAGATGTGGTGTGCTGAAGGCCAGATTGAAGACAATCTACACCTTGATTCAGGCTTTCGACCGCATCCAAGCGTGTTTTGTCTATCCGTTCTCTCATTTTCTTTTCGCTTGCTTTTCTCGCCTCGCTTCGGCTGTTATCTGCAATGCCAGAATTCCCATCCCCATTATAGTAACCTTTCAAATTATTTTCCTGGTATTCTGCTGTTCCTTTCAGGTTGTTGTATTTTCGGATGAAATTCTGCCCAAGGGCAAGTAAAACTTCAGCCTTGTTTGCATCGTCATTTGGAAGTAGATTCATCACTCGTTGCAAGTGCTGAATTCCATGATTCAGATGTTCCATTGCTCCTGTTCTCGAGGATATCGCGCCAAATTGCTTTCCCAGAGAAATCAAAATGATGTGGCGGAATGGTTGGTTTCTTGGACAGTTCTGCAAAGCTTTCTCTGTCAAACTTATGGCTTCTTCCAGTTCTGACATTTCTCTCGTCTTTTTGTATCTATGCATTAAAAGATCCCCCAGTGAGTGTTGCCTTCGCATTCTTTCGGGAAAATCTTCTGGAGTCATGGCTAAGCTTTGCTGTTCCGCTTTGCATGCTTCCTCCAAGTCTTCCATTGATCCTGTTCTCCTCGACCTCAGAGCCAAACACGACCCCAACTTTTCCAGAAGGGCAGTGTACATTACATTCGTCTTTGAGGTAATGGTTAGCCCTTGTCTTATCACCGCAATGCACTCTTCAAGGTCCTCCATAGCCTGCGATTTGCGATATCTATTGGAGAGCCAGAGCGCAAGGCAGGAGATTAAATGTGGCCGTTCTATATGATCTCTTGGCTTTTGAATTATGGCATCTTGTAGAAGCTTGATAGCCTCATCAAGATCTGGTGTTGATCCTGTTCTCGCGTATCTCATCCCGAGGAGCTGTCCAAGGGCCCTTGAGCATTCTCCTGGAGTATAATTCGCCGACGGTGGTACATTCAAGGCTTCTATCGTTCTTTCAATAGCCTCTTCGAGGTCATCCATACAGCCGGTATCGTGATACCTAACCTCTAGGTTTAATGCCAAGGCGCGCAGCAGCCCGGCCCGGTCGAAATAATTCTTTGGGGCTGCCTCGAGAGCTTGTCGTGCAATTTGAATGGATTCTTCGATGTCACTACCGACCCCGAATCTTACGTATCTCTGTGAAAGCTGAACTGAAAGGCGTCTTTTCATTCCTACGACATCGGGGTTGTTTGGTGGGGTTATATCCACAGCTTGTTGGCAAATTTGAATAGATTCTTGAAGATGCTTGACGTCTCCCGTTTTCGCGTATTTGTGACTCAACTGGCCCGAAAGATTTTTCAGGCATGCGGCATATTCCGGATGACTCTTTGATGCTGTGTCTATGGCCTGTCGTAGGAGTTGGATGGATTCCTCAAGGTCCCCGGCTACCCCTGTTTGTAAATATCGCTCGCCCAGCCGGCCCGCAAGACGATTTACTACCCAGAGCATGCGGCCAAAGAGCATGGTAAAGAGGCGTAAGAGGCAGATCCTCAGAAGCAAAAGCATCATTTCGAATAAACACCGTATTGTTATACATGTACTTCGAGAGTGGGTTGAAAAGGCTGATAGAAGTTGAATACATTGCATTGCTCTGTTTCCCCATATATCGCCGGATGACAGCTACCTGATGCTGACAGAAGGGATTGCCGTAGGCCGCCAATATTACATAAGCACGAGACAGTGAGATTTTCCCCCCTTTCATTTAGCCTTAGCCTGTTTATAATGTAAACAGAAAATATGGAATACTGCTAAGAAGTCAATCCTAACTTTTGAATATTGGCAGGGCGGCCGGCGGATCGGTGGGTCGGGTCATGGATGAGACGCCTTCCGAAGTACCTGGTCATCGCGGCTTCGGCTTGGCGATCAGGGGTTCGGAGGTGCGTGTTCGAGCCGACCGGTCTTGGTAAGGCAGGAAAGCGATCTTAAGTAACAGGGGGTTAAATTTATCCTCTACTCATAAGGGCAAAGTTTGTATTTGGATTAGATTAAGCTATTTGTTCTTTTGGTCAGGGCAGTAAAATTTTCACGACGAAACCTATTATTAAAGACTATTTGTATGCCACCTCTGTGGCCTGGTTCCTGTCAAGCCCACCGCTTGTTTTTTAACCTAGAAGTAAATTGGTAGGGCGGCGTAGGTGGGGCACAGGATGAGAAAAACAAAAGAGGGGCAAAAAGGCCAAAAAAAACATACAACAGCGAGGATTCCCCGGTCGTCACCGACCCGAGTACTAATTCACCGCTTCTCAGCTTGACTATGGGAGAGCGGACGGGATCCCGTATTTTCTGAGAGCTATGATCGTATGTACCGATACCAGTATTGGATTCAACTAAAACGTGAGCCAGTCCTCCCTCGCGCAAGCAGGCCAAATCATCGCTGGATAACACTGAACTACTTGTGATACTTCGATTGTCGCCCTTTTTCGTCGACTTTTGCAGCATGAGCAGCAGTTTACCGCCACCACCATTTCTTCCTCTACGTCTATGGTGGCTAAACACGTTCTCCTAATGGAACTTTTGTCAAGCTCTATCAGCTGGTCCGATCATGTTAAGTGCTAAATGACTTCTTGCACTTCTGGCTTGAACTTGTCGGCGTGCACACCAATGAGTCTCGTAAGGCGATCATATCACGACATTTCACCGCATTCCACAAACACATGTCACAAATAGCTCGTGTTGTGTTAATCTTAAGTTCTAATCTCGACAAGAATCCCTCCCCACTGAGTGTACAGTAGCGAACCCTCCCTGCCCTAACTTCTCTTCGTACCATCCAAGCACCTCTCTCTGTCAAATACACCAGCAACGGGTCCACATTCCACATAGACTACAGAATATCCACTATTTGTAAAGTTGCCTGTTACTTCTGCGTCTCAGCCCGCGTCGTCGCGGTTTCCGAGCCTCTGACATCGCAGTTGACAAGGAAGCTTGTTCTCACAACAGTAAGTAAGCAAATGCGCAGCATAAAGGACATGCAGCATTCAGCTCACTTTATTTGGCAGGCCCTTCTGCAAGGACTTGAGCATAAAAGACCGAGGACATCTGGTGTGAATGGCATCGGAAGGTACTTCAAGCAGCAGGGCGACGGTTATCCTACCCCATCAACACCGCCTTTGACCCGAGTTGATCTTTCATTAAACTTTTTTTAATTAAGATGAAAGGTCATTGGAATATTTAACTCATCTTTTTTTCACACTGGAATCAAGCTAAGGAAAAAAACGACCGAGGGGTAAATTATCAAGACCAAATAAAAATGGCGATTGGCTCGATGCCCGCCATCCCACCCTCGTAACTGTGCTCTGAAGAGAGAGTAAGGCAGCGAATGCAAGATCCTATCTGACATCACGAAACGAAGGGGCTGCCAAAAGAGGCTAAAGAGTGAATAGTGATGACGAATGAGCCCTCGTAGCTGATGGCAAACAAATATTGCAAGCGACGATCGAAAACGATGCCCACCATCCCGCCCTCGCGACCTAAGTCTAAAAGAGAGCAATAAAGCAAGCCAGAAACCTACAACACACAATGCATAGTGGAAAATCACATAAAAGGAACAATTGGAAACGACCGGAAGATGGGCGGCGAACATGACGACGCACACGAGCTCAGAAACAAGAACGAACGGGAAACTCAGCAGCGACCAAATGACGAAAAAAAAAAAAGGACCGAAAGCGATACCCACCACCCCGCCCTCGTGACGAAAATCCGGGACTAAAAGAAAGTGAGCATGATGTTAAATTCTACCGGCCAACTATGAAAAGAGAGAACAGGGGTATGGAAACATGGGCATAAGAAAATGAAAGTGTAAAAGCAACGCTGGGAAACTATGAAAAAGAGACAGCAGGGGTATGGGAACATGGGCATGAGAAAGTGAAGGTGTAAAATCAACGCTGGGAAACAGAGATAAATGATGTTGGGGATGGGGAAAGAGTAAAGACAGTGAAGAACAAGGAAATGGAGAAAAAAAGCAACGCTAGGGACACTGGGTGCAAGGAAATAGAAATGAATGAGGTTGGGGATGGGGAAAAAAGAAAGACACTGGTCAGAGGTAATGATGTTGGGGATGATAGAAGGGTAAAGACAGATAAGGGTAAAGACAGATGGGGATAGGGATGGGGCTAGGGATAGGGATAGTAAAAGAGTAAAGACAGATAGGGATGAGAATGGGGATGATCACATGAAAGAGTAAAGACAGTGAAGAGCAAGGAGATGGGAATGGGCATGGGGATGATGAAAGAGTAAAGACAGTGAAGAGCAAGGGGATGGGGATGGGGATGAAGAGAACAAATGAAAAGAAGGGAAAGCATCTAAGATGCCACAACCACGCCAACAACCACCAGTTATTGTCCCTGTATGGTTAGTATTTCGGGAAAGGCGATACTCACCTTGGCCTCCTCCCTCCCATCGTCGAATAAAGTCGCCCTGTCCCTAAAAGCAGTCAGCGAAAACACCAAAAACTCACCGTTAGCCTCCACCCTCCCATCGTTCCGATGATGCCACTGCCCACCCACCCATGCTGTCCCTAACGCGTGTCAGCAGAAGCCCCCGAAACCTACCTCAATCCTCCGCCAGTCTCGCTGTTGGCAGTCAGCATGTGATCAAGACAGAAGACGAGGGAACAAGGGAAGAAACAACTTACAGTCTTGCTTCGCTTCCACCGCCACCATATCGCTACTTGCGAAATAGCTTACGTAGCCATTTTCGAATCCGCCTGCAACACGACGTCTTGGATTTCGGCTCGGTCTCGAGTGTTGTCGGGACGAGGGCCTCGCGACCAGGGCCGTCGTCTCGTGGGTCGAGAGCCATGCCGACTCCTCCGTTCCGGATAATGAGCTGTCGAAGCCCGCGGGGTTGTCCGGACGCCGCGTACCAGGCGTACCAGTGCTGCTGATCTTGGAGCCAATCATTCATTCGCCTCGACGAAACGGTGATCAGATCCTCGATGCCCCGCTGCTCGTCCACCCAGGCGATGGTTCGCTCGCGAGCTTGCCAGAACCAGTCATCGTCAGAGTCGACCGATCCGCCCGAGGTGTCGCTCTCGGAGTCCGTGAGGAGGTCGAATCTCCCGGTTCGGCGTCGAAGCCTGACTTGCTCGGTGGCGATGCCCCGTGGGGGCGGGTTGTCGGTCGTCGCCACGGTCTTGGCTTCGTCGTCGAAGAGGGGGATCCGAGGATCCATATTCGACATCCTTGACATCGTGCGTGGAGGCTGGAGTGGAATGTTAGCAAGCAGACAAGACAGCAAAGGCAAAGGGAACAAGATGAGGGGAGACATACTTTGAAAATGGTGTAAGTCTCGCCGTGGTAGCGTCCTTAAGTCGTTCGTTCGTTCGTTCGTTCGTGCGTCGGTAATCGTTCGTATGTGGAAGCGGAGCGAGACTGAAGAGAAAAGGAAGAAGAGGAAAACGAGAAATTCAGAAAACGGAGGGATAGATATAGACGAGCAAAACTATATTTTTCACCTTGATGGCCACCAAATTGGGCGCCGTCGGAGATGCACAAGACAGTGTAGCTACTGTGCCTCTTCCAGATCAGACCGGACGTCACATGGTTGTCCCTCTCTCTCTCTTCCTGCCATAGCTAAACGTGATACTCGCGACAAGACAACAGAGAAGTGCAGCTCGTGTCGACTGCACCCAGACAGAGGAATGAGGAATTTTATTATCAATCCATTTGTAGGAAATGTCGACTTCAGCTTAGGGTAAACGACCTTTTTGTGACCTCAGCTTGATGTCGTGGATTTAATGCTCGCATTAAAGTTTGAGGACGTTGCTGTTCCAATTTTCTTACTGGTCAGTAATTCGTCCAGTGGAGAAGGCGTTTTGATGGTTAAAATTTCTGATTGGTCCTTAATAAATCGGCCTGGAACCTTTATTCTTTTTTCTGGCGCATTTCTCGAGGCCAAGCGAGGCCTGGTTTGTACGACAGGAGTCGTCACAGCTCCGCCACTCCATTCCCATTCATCGCTTCTCAGCCTCAATGCCTTTCTTCCCGACAACTCTGATACGCATGGATGAGGAAGAAGAGAAAAGAAACAAGAAATAGGGATTCACACCTCCATCATGGTGAAAGCAGCAAAAAGAAGATGAAGCATTCCCCGTCCTCCACACCCTGCTACCCCCTTCCATTTACAACACACCCAGCCTTCGCTTCGCTTATTTTCTTGCACTCTTCTCCAGGTCTTTCCCCCGTGCCCATGCGCATTCTGGTGACTAGTAGTGTCCTGAGCATCACCTGGTGTTATACCTCGCCAAATAGAGAAGACTACGGAGTCTGGAATGACTCCGCTTCATATTGCCGCGCGATGGGGTCATGCGAATATTTTGAAACTGCGTCATGATAAAGGAACCACATTCGAGAAGGCTAATATAATGGGTTGGGTTCTGCAGCAAGCTGCCTCGACCGCTTACCCTAAACCTCAGACCCATAGTGAATGGGGACTTCAGTTTTCTGGCACAAAGATCCCAGGTTTTTCTGTGTAATATAGAAAGCTACAGTCAAATATTTGTGAGGTTTTATTTATTTCTTTATTTTGGGTTTTCATCTGCAAATAAATCGGCATGATCCTTTTCATAAGCGGTACGAGGCTAATTCTGCAAGCACTTATAGAATTCAACCAACTCTCTCAGAATTGTTCTCAGATAACAGAAAAAGCACCCAATTTCAAATCTATGCCTTAATCTGATCTACCCTTTGCAATTTTCAGCCTGCCAGTGCCGCGTTCTCCTCCAGAAGCAGATTGAGTTCGTCCTCCACAAGTGAAATCAGGGTTTGCTTCTCCTCAGGGCTCCACCCCGACTTCCGAAGCCTGTGGGCTCTGCTGCGAGAATTGGCTCCGAGAACCTCAGCTGTATGCTCCGCGAAGAGTTCATGGTAGTTTTCCTTCGGGATAGTTCGGGGCGAAGGGTCTTTAATGCGGCCGGCCTGGTGCAAGGCCTGACCAATAGCAATGGCAATTTCGTTCCACGACAGCTCTTGTCCGTTCTCGCAAAACCAGTAGGGATTTTTGAATACCTCTTCGTGGGAAGACTTCTCCAACCAGTGCAGAATAATGACATAACCACGAGCAAGGTCCTTCACATGAACCTGGCTCCAGATCGGTGCGCCGTTCCCGATTTGGCCTGAGTACCCATGTTTGAGTGCAAACCGAACAAGCGTTGGAATCTGAATCGACAACCTCTTGGTTTGAGAACCGACGCCGTAAATCAGTGGTGGCATGATAATTGACTGCTTGACAAAGGAACCCAGTGTCTTCTTTTTGTGGAGAATAGCCAAATCCACGTTTCGATGAGGCGCTGTGTCGGGAAGGGAGTCCAATTTCTCCGGGTGCTCGTCATCGAAAATCTCATCGCTCTTGAACATGCCGGCGCTGTCATCACCTAAGAAACCGGCGCCGCTCGTATGGATGTAAATTGTTTGCTGGCCGAGACTAGCTCGCTTTTCAATTCCAGCCAGAACACCTTCCACGGATGGCAAATGGTCCGCTGATGCGGTATGTATGACAATGTCACTTGCAGCGACGTGTTTCTCAAGGAGAGAAGCATCATCAATCGAGCCAAGGACAGTGTCAACACCTCGGGACCGAAGGGCGTTGGCAGCAGACTCTTGGCGGATAAGAGCTGTGATTTTGTAATCCTCTTGCAGTAGGAGATGAATAATCTCACTACCGATGAAGCCCGGGCCGATGAGGAAAACCGATTTTCCCGGCATGATGAACGCGCAAGATAATGGAGGTTTTGTCAAAAAGGTTTTGAGTGACGATGATGGTTGCGGTTAGCAAGCGAGGTATCACCTAATATATAGCCTGACGGAATGGGGGGTAGGAGTCTGTTTTGGAGATTTGTCAGCTACCAGCTGAACTCGCCATGCATCAAACGCCGAGCAGCTAATACCTAAGGAACGTTGCAAAGATTGTAGATGGGAAACGTTAGTGGCTAGCACGCGGCCAGGATATTTTACTGTGCGCACACTGTGGCGCATGCTATGCTTCATTTGGATATGCAATGCCACCATGGTTCAATCCGGGAACTTATCATCCAAAACATGGCCCCGGAGACGCCCGGATGATTACCCCGCGCATTAAACGCGGACAAAGTTGCTGCAGCTGGTTGATATTACTGAAACAATATTACTAATCACGAAAAATTTGATTTGAGTCTGTCGGAGGCAAGTTCACTTGTAATTTTGCTTGAGGTAGGGACATGTTATAAAGTCAAGAGAATGGACTCATATTCTTATGTTGTATAAAAAAGTCAGGTAAAAGTTGGAGGGTATTGGTTCGCGTTGATGGCGCCGCTGACAATGGTGAGAGCATCTGCGTCAAGCCCATTTGACAAATCCTGATGAGCCCATATTCTCCGTATCATTTCCTCCACCAGCTCCATGTTTTTGCATCCATGATTGCTCGCGTTCTCGACTGTCTGAAGAACCAGAATCCTCTCCTCTTCTGTTTCTGCCTGGAGTGATAGGATGAAGAGTGGAAAGGGTCGGGGGTAAATCCGAAGCTTTTTCAGAATGCCAAACGACTCTGTGGCGGCGGCTCGAGACCGACAAGAGTTAATAGGCGAACCCTGAACCACCCGATCTAAGTAGATACAAATAGATAGCTGAAATAACCGGGCTATAGCAAGACTCGTTTCTGGAAGATCCGATGCAGGGTCTTGACTGCCAACATCATTATCTTCCAGTGTTTGCTCGGCTCTGTCAAGTCGTATTTGAAGTATCTTTATAGATTTAATGTGCGTTTCAGACATAAGTCCTGTACCATGCCTGTCACGTATGAGGTCAACCGCTTGATTGAAGAGGTCAAAGATCTCTAAGGAGCATCCGAGGTTGGGTCGGATCTGAATGCGATGGACTGATGTTAGCGAGAGATTTGTCAATGATATAGGAAAGAGTAATAAGTACCACATGTCGGTCAGGATTGAAGACAGCCTTAGATATGATTACGTCCCGATTCAGGATTGCCTCTTGCTTAGCACTACGCTTAAGCAAATGTTTGATTGTAAACCTATATAACACGCTGTAGTATAAGATCCAGTCTAGAATCATCGCAGCCTCGCCATGATAGTCCGTATGTTTCTGATGGCAAGCCGCCATAAGCTCTAGACAGCCATTGAAATAAATGGCACAGCCTTCTAGGGACCCAACGGTGGAGACGTGCTATTAGTGCTATCAGAATCTGAACGGAGTAAAAGAACGATTATCTTACCTGATATAGGCTCATCAACATGCTGGCAGCAATGGCCTGAGCTCTGACCTGGCCAACTAAGGGATGGTTGATGGTGTTTTGAAGTGCCAGAATGGCCAACTGATAACTACCCATAGATCGCTTCACGCCGTGGAGAGTCAAGAACCAAAGGGCATCCATCGAGTGACGGATAGCTAAGGAGGAAGGGCTATCGTCTATAATTGCCATGCGACAGAGAACTTGGCAAATGTCGGAGCGGAGCTCAGCTCGTTGGGGAATAGTAGGTAGAGATGGCTGAAAATACTTGCAACAACCTGAAATATGCATGTAAGAGCGAATATTCAAATGGAACGGGGGGGTTGTCAAGAAACGCACCACTATAACGCAGTTCCTGTACATAAGAGTGGGACAAACTAACATCCCAGCAGAAGGTGTTGAGGAATTTGAGCCGGGCTGTGGGGTTACGGCTGTGAACGCTGGCTGTGCGAGCCCGGCGCCTATCCCCGGCACGGGGCCAAGACAAACTAGGTGCATATCCTGGACATGGTTTATTGCGTTTTTTGCAAGTCATGCATGCGGGCAGGCTCTTGTCACAGGCAATCTTGCGATCTGTATTTGTCAGCATTCACCTGCGTCGGTTCGAAGCGAAGAAATTTACTTTGGCAAGCGAGGCATGGTCTTTGCGAATGAGGCATAACCGGAACATCATTTCCCATCATTAGAGGAGATTTGTCTGGGAGACTTTACGTTGTTGAGCGAGCGGGACTATTGGTCTGCATATTAAGTCTCGGGCGGGCAGAGTGGAAAATGGCAACACCACCTGGCCATCGCATGTTTTGAGCTGACGATGACAGTGTCTATTATTCTGGGTCATACTGTCTCTAAAATTTAGGCGCGGGCAAAGTTGCCGGTAATCTTTGCCATTAGAAACGTCCGATTATGTCATCCCCAGTCGAGTGGGGCTGACCCCAGCGCGGACAAAGTTGCCAGAGTCTTTAAGCATTACGCGAGCACGGCAAATGCCGATCATCCTTGTTCCTGTGTCTAATTATGTGGTCTTTGTGTTTGGTATAAATGGTGAAGCCCGAATTCGGCCAGTTAGATTTATAGGCTCACTGCGGCTAGAGAGCGTGGGTCAGAGTCTACCATGAGTAGTTGCGACAACTGGTCGAGGTTGTTGCGCGGTGGCCTTAGAATGACGCCTTCTCTTCCATGTCATAGTTTGTATGCTTGTGCGGCAGGACCCTTAGAACACTAATTCGGATGATGCCGATATTTTAACGCGGATAGTTCACACGTTTTGCCCGGTCTCATTCACGCAAAATAGCACGGAGAAAAGGGCGAGAGTCACTTCGCTTAATTCAAGTCCGTGTTTCGCTCCTGGTCGATTTTTACGAGTCGTCCGGTCTTTTGGTGGATATCAACTAGTCCTTTTTTGTGTTAATCTCCAGCGTGCGGGCCACCCTCTAGTCCGTGGGCGGCTCTCCGGACTAACCGATCGAAAGGCATACTGTTAAGACTCGTGTCAACTGATTCCCGACGGAGACTGAGGCTCGTCTCTAGGAGTGACAGGGGTTTCACTGGACAGATTATGGGCGGGACCCTCGCACCTCGTATTGGGACGGGGTGAGAATGCAACTCAACGACTAAATATAGCTAGCAGACAAAGGCAAAGTTTTATAAAGATGTACATAGCGAACGAGTGTCTGAGTAAGAATTCTTTAATCTCATTTTCTAACTTCAGTCATTCTTTTAAAAATTTCCACTTTTTTTTTATTGTGATTTGACATCATGCATCTGGTCGCAAGGGCCTTGACAGGCCTTTTAACAATATGCTCAGCATCTCAAGCTGCTGTTATCAGTCGCCAATCGAACAATACGAATAATCTCAGCACTTACTACTACGACGTTGAAGGTACAGAGCATGCGGAAAGAGCCAAGACCTTGACATCAAATGGATATCAAATTATCTCCTTGAGTGCGTATGGATCTGGTTCCCAAGTCAAGTATGCTGCGGTCTGGGCTGAAGGGGGGGCAAATTCGCCCGAGATCATCCACGATGCTGATGAAGCAACCTACAATTCCTGGTTCAGCTCGTTGAAGGAAAAAGGTTATGTATCAACGCAGATCGCAGTCACCGGTTCCGTTGAGAACGCTGTCTACGCTGGAGTGATGGAGAAGCTCAACGTCACTAACTGGGCCCAAATCTGTGACTTGACGAATGCGTATGGATACGGGAACTTCACAGGAAACATTGACATGTTTGTGAAAGGATACAGTATGTATGGAACACCCGAGAATCGAAGGTACTGTGTTCTGGGCCACGAAAATATCGGAAACCAGCAGTCCACGATCTTTTACCCCGTTGGACAGACTGATTTCAACAAGACGTATCGATCCGAAATCAGGAAGCGCTTTTGGCGTCCTTCTCACCTGTTTATCTCGGACGACCACATCATCACGCCCCAATTCGTGGACACCGATGTTGGAGATTGGGTAGCCAAGGTGAACCTCACCGCCAGCCAGCTCGCCTCTGAGATCAACACGCGAAAGTTAGATGGATTGGTGCCGATTGATATCCAAGGTGGCGGCTCAGCTAACAACACTCTTTTCAATGTTATTTTTGCCGAAAAGGGCACGCCCTCTGAGCGCCAATGGTCTACCACGGGCACAGTCACCGGATTCCAGGATAATAAGGCTGCAGAGGCTGATCTGGACGAAGTGATGCGGTCTTGGATGGCCAAGAACGGAGTCCGCCAGGCACAAGTTGCCATTGCAGTCAACGGAACCATTCTTACTGAGCGAGGCTTCACGTGGGCAGAAAGCAACCGTGCAGTTGTGAAGCCCGACGATCTGTTCTTGCTAGCAAGCGTCAGCAAGATGTTTGTTTACGCTGCTATTTATGACTTGGTTGAGGCTGGTCAGTTGAACTATTCAACTTTGGTCTACCCAATGCTGGACTACAAGCCTATAGACGAGCGAGCGAATAATATCACCATTCAGCACCTTCTTGACCACGCAGGAGGATATGATAGGGGGAAGTCTGGGGACCCCACATTCATGTTCCGCGAAATTGCCAATGTGAGACTCAACGGCGAACGAGCTGCAACGATACGAGACGTCATCGAGTACATGGTCGATCGCCAGCTCGACTTTACACCCGGCGAGAGCGAATCTTACTCCAACTACGGCACAATGCTGTTGGGTTATGTCGTGTCTAACATAACCGAGACACCGTATCTTGAATTCTTGGAAAAGAATGTTTTCAACGGATTAGATGTGAGACTGTATGAGACAGCGCTTGAGAAGCACTTGGACGATGCAATTGTTCAAGAAAGCAGGTACACCTCATTTGACCCAGTGCACCCCAAGAGCCCGGAGATGGTCCCCAGCCCTCACGGAGGCGATGGTGCGATCAAGGAAGAATGCGAAGGATCATTTTCACTGGCTGCTAGTGCAAGCACTATTGCCAAATTTATCGGCAGTCACGGTACGTCCTGTTTATTTGCGGTGGTTGAAGATACGACTAACAAAAGTTATTCTAGCTGTATATGGTATCGGTGGCCGTCAAGCTGGTAGCTGGCGAGATGGTACTCTAGCGGGCGCGCGTACATATGCGACCAGCATGTCTGAAGTAGACTTGACTCTGAATTTGAATACGCGAGAGTTCATATCGGAGTATGAGTTTGATGATCTTAGATTTACGCAATTGTCGCTCTTTGTCGATAGAAATAGGCTCCTGTAGCCGTTCCCAATTGTTACACCATCCACAAGACTTAAAATAGAACATGATGATAATCTAAGGAGACGGCAACTACACTGGGAAAAAATCCAGATAAAATGAGCAGGATAGCCAAGAGGATCTTTTAAGACAGATATAACAGTGATGGCTGATAAAAGATGTAATTTAGTTCTGATTCTACTAGAGGCCCGCATTATTTCAGTATCAGAGTAGTTTGTGGCAGATGCTTAAACCAGTTGAAATCTTGATCGATCCTCTTTTCCCAATCCTCGTCACTCTCATCATCCTGTTGGCAATTCTCGTCATTCGCTTCGAACACAAAAGTTCCCAAGCGAGAAAAGGTAGGGAACTTTCGTGCCGAGCCCGTTTGGCTATCTTTCAATCGTTGAATGACGAGACCATAGCTCGACCACGTGGGCCCTTGCTGCATGTTCAATATTTCAAGAGCCAAGATATCAGTTTCATTGGCTTCCAACATTTCGAGGACCTCCTCGGAGTCGGGATGAAAGCTTGCTAAACCAATCGATGGGCCCTTATCGCCCTGGCCGAAAATTTCTATCTCGTGATCATTACCTCCTGCATCGTTGCCTATCGGGGTTTGGTTAACAAGATGATGCACTTGTGCGCGAGCGAGCTTCCCCTCCAGCGTGAGGAGCCCAGAGCCTTCACGGATTGTACCAAATGGCGCAATCTGGTTAGTGAGGGTGATTGAGATCGATAAGACGTTGATCTTGATATTTTCTGCTGGCCAACTTTGGTAGTAGATGTAGTGGAACCAGACTGGCGACGCGACCGAAAGCCAGGACCACGATGGACCTTGGAATTGTTTTGGGCGCCTACATCGGCTTTTTGCTTCAACAGCCCATAGCAACCCAGTGTAAACGTGTGTTTTCCATATCCCGGCCGCGTACTCGTCGTTGAGAAGGGATCCCACCCATTCAGCCACCCCAGAAACGGCCAGTGGCCTGTCACTCATGTGCGTCAGGTTTCTTTCGGTGTATATCTCCACAAGGTGGTACCACAAATCGACCTGCACGCCTTCGGGGTTAGATAAGGCGACTTTTAAAGTAGACGGGTTAGGCGTCGTGGGGGTTCTCTCGGCTACTTGCCGCCAGCCATCAGCAACGCCATCCCAGTATGACTCCTCCCGGCAAGTCCATCGTGTTTGCCTAGATCCAAACTCGATGATCCTGGTTGAAAGAAGGCGCTCTTGAAATGTCCAACCACGACTATCAATCGGCTCTGGGTCGGTTCCGAGATCGACAATGGTCAATGTGCCCGTCTCCCCAGTTGAGCAGATGGAAGGCAGGGCAAATGTGGCACAACCTTCGGGATCAGATATCCGTGGATGAAGAAAGCCATTTTCAACTGACGCAGCCCGGGAGGCAGCCACAGTAAAAGCTGCGCTACCGTAAATAAGTGGCATCTTGGCAATTTCGGATGACTTATCGATGTCGTCGTTTTGGATGATACATAACGCATCGATCCATATGTACTCAAAGCCTAGATCCAAGCAAACTTTGATGGCATCTTTGAGGGTTTGAGGGAGGGTCTCCAGCGGGATAGACTGCTTGAACTTTGACAATGTGCTCGTAGTGCATTTTACTGGCTGGTCACCTCCCCAGCAATAGCTGAGGGCAACATATTGTGGGTGGATTTGCATCACGTCAGTTTCCTGGATGAAAACTCTGGTTTGTGATCCAGACGTGTCGATATGCAGTAATCTAGAGGGTTTTTCATTTGATCTGCGCAGGGACTTGGACGAGCTGCGGCATTCTGAATGATTTGATTGACACTCTGTAAGCCAGTTATTTATGGTCGGCAAGGATGATGCAGGATCAGACTCGATTGGACGTGTGGAAACGTCTCTTGCCATTGGATCACCGGGTTCCACAAAGCATTGCAAACCGCGAAGAGTCAGACACTTGACGGTTTTGCTTCCAGAATCCCATAAACCGAAATAATCTATTTTCTGGATGTCGGACATGTATCCGATTCCTATTTTGAAGGGAGGCGATGTCTTTGCCACGAGGACATAATTTTCCGCTGCGTCACCTCCTTCTGAGGCCGCTTCCAACAGCGAGGATCTGCGGTGGTCAAGGTCTCTGTCAAGAACAAAACAAAGGGCCTCGTGTGTGCTGATATCGATCACGGAGTCTGGACCAATACTCGCTAGCTTGGAGTCCAGGTAACCATGTCTCGATATAGCCTCGGAACTCAGAATCCATTTGCAGAGCGCACAACCTTGGGCCAAACCAAACTTGAGATCTGCAAAGGTAAAATCGAAGACTATTTTATCCCGATTCACGTCTTGTTTGAGGTAGTCGAAGTCATCCTCATCGTTCGCGTGTGTACTTTTGACGACCAGTTTGTGGCACACGTTGCAACGGTGGGGTCGAAATGGAACAGTCGGCATCGAATCGGCGAGGGGAAAAGAGCAATAAGAGGGAAATCAGGGTCTATCTAGACCTTGTTATCGTGCATGAGAAGTGCCAATAGATTTGGCATGCAGGTCCAAGTACCCTACCATTTATGAGGAGAAATTGGCGTTGAGTCTTTGGTGTGAGCGATTTAGTAAATCGCTAGCCTGGCGTATCCTATCCTTGCACTTTTGGTGTGGGTTGGTACGCTGATGGGTTTCGAAGAGGGTCAGCTGACCAACCAAAGAAATCTTTAGGACTTGAAGGAGGCTGAGAAATTTGTTCCATCGACTGCTTGCTTGTGTCCGACTTGGGTTCCTATGTCTCGCGAGAAGCACACTGAGTTGTTAAGTGTCACACAGGCAATCTGGCAAAGGCCAAGAAAAACGCTTCCACCGAAGCGTTCCGAAAATGTGAAACAAAAAGTTTCAACTGCCATCTATGAGGAACCAACACGCAGTCAGCCAAGATTTGGTAGATTTAGACCTACACAATCTTTCTCAGCTCCCAGTGTGGCAAAAATGTACAACAATCCCCATCGATCAGCTGCATAATTTGCCGACCGAAAGATGGAGCACTGCCCCACTATACCTTCAGTCGATCCTGGATCTGGAATGTGTGTCTGAAAAGTCTCGTAAGGGAGCGGAAAGATCATTGTTTCTTTGTTGGAGGAATGGAGACTCTGATGTTATCCATGGGACCTTGAAATATTCCCTGTAAATGGCTGAACTTGTCAAGGGTTTACTATCTCTTGTTACTCATACTTCTACTGTAAGGCATAGACCAAGTTTATTCGACACCGAGCGCTGAATACAACCCAAGCAGGCATGTTTTATTAGGACGGCAGTGCGCCAGCTCAGTACAGGATGCAGGGTTAAGTGCTGCGATCTGATTTTCATGAAGACAAAGCAAACTCAGCTTAGCAACAGAAACTTGGATAAAAAGTCACACCCGCTAAAGAAGACCAAAGACGGGATAGACCTCTGAATACTACCATTGAGGTAACACCCAGCGCTGAAACCATGCCAGGTGTGCCAACCGCACGAGGTTGTCAGGTGTGCCGGAAGGCAAAGAAGGGAGTAGCAGAAGATCCAAGATGGTCATAATCGATACGGATTGCTGAGAGTTGACCAGTGCGACCATAAGAAACCAACTTGCAGCAGATGCGAGCGCCTTTTCCTGCCGTGCATCGGCAATGGAGCCATGCTTTACAAATTCATGGTATCTAATTTGTCATCTACCCGCAGCCAAAGCACAGCAGTCGTTGCGTCTGACAAAACCAAAACCCAATCCAGGTAATGAAACCACAAAGTTGGCCATGGCAATGATATCCATCCTGGGGGACAAGATGTGAGATATGATGCCACATTAGATCTGTTTGTCAGCCAGCTCTCACAACGCATCGGGTTTAATCCAGCACTAGATGCGGGAGTATCAGCCTATATTGCCACCCACAACTCTCTGCATAGTAAAGATGGGCGCCCAAAGGTGGTTCATCTTTATGTAAGGGCAATGGAACGGATTACATGCATCAAGGCTGGGAGATACGGCGAATTATAGACGATATGGAACAGAAATTTAAAATATAAAACGAAACCGGGGTTGCGCTGAAGGAGAAGGAAATAAGCAGTGCTGATGCGGATTTGATTGAAGAAATTAATGAGTGCGTTATACTTTAGAGAAGCACCATTGCCAAGAATTCTATGAAGCAGATTCGATTTATCATCGGTTTTTCTAGAGGTACAATTGACAGATGTTTCCACTTCATTATTTCTGCCATCCCACTCCAGACAACATCGCATTCAGGTCTCCCGATCCACATAACAAGCGTCCCTCAAGATTTGTTGATCTTTGATGGCATGTAAACTTGCCGTCTTTAGATACTTTCGGAACAGTCAAACATGGTATTGGCGTTGACATAACCCATCCTCATCAAGACAGGCCATCGGGTTGTTCTCAGGGCACGGGGGCTGGAAACTTTGATTAGAACAGCTCTGATAGAACCTAACGCGATAAGACATACAGGTATCACGTGGCGTTGGAATTCATCACACGTGCGCCTTTCCAAAGGCCCGTACTTGGATCGCGTAGGGCTGGCGATGGTCAATTGGAGGAAGCAAGGACACCTTGGGCATGTGCGCCTTTGCACGGCGGACGTATGCCGAAATTTCTGAAATAATCGCCATGGTGTTCGTGCGAAGAAGGGCTGTCAAGGTAAATAGGGCGAAGTTGAAAATAAAGGTGTGAAAGGATCGAGTTGGCAGAGTGAGGAACTTGGAAAGCGAGACTTACTTTATGCAGTCTTAGTGTGGCCCCGTACAGGATGATTCACTGTTGCCACCCGGACTGAAAACAGCTGGCGACGGCCAAGGCGACGGTGTGTGTATTTGTCTCCTCCACACTTCATTCGCCAGCGTAACTTTGTTTGCTAAACGCAACAACTGCTACCACCGAAGCCATGGCTACAAGTGACTCAAACGTCCGAGATGACCCTCGACTACGCTTCTTGTCGCATGGTGTTGGTATGCGCTTGTACGAGGGTACCATTCAGGGTGAAGGGGGAAAATGCAGTTTCCTGGGTGAAAACGAGACGCATGCCGCTCAACCGCTGGCTGACATGATTCATCACCAGCCCGCTACCTTTCAGCCGCGTACCAAGTGGGAGCATCTCCACTTCTTGGATGATGCGATGCGGCCGAATCTTCACAACGATGAAGACGAAGCAGAAGCGTCAGTCCGCGCTTGGGCGAGAAACGTCAGTCCTCCGGATGAATTCGACCAAGTTTCTGATTGCACGTGGGTCCAGCACTGCGTTGACCTATGGAACTTGCTTCGATCCGTGCAGACCGGGCAAGTACCCTCGGAGAATTTCGGCATCACGGCCATGCTGGAGACTCTTTGTTACGGTCTTACGGATGTCGTTGTTCCTTGCCGATCCAACATGGAGTTCAGAACAGCCACTGTTTACGAGAACCGTCCAAATATGCCCATCCCTGGCCCGTGCCACGATCCCTTTGTCCCCGATGGGTACAGCATCGCTGACGGCACTCATTGTATTGGTTACTCGCCCCAGAAATTCCGGGATGCGACTTACAACAAGCGCTTCTTCGTTGGCTATGCCCACTTCGCTAGCGATTCTCATTGGACCTTTTATGTATGGGACCGGCAAGCGGCCCATCTGATCACGTACGACACTCTCCATGATGGCAGACGAGAGCGGTGTCAGGCCCTAGCCGTTGCTTGGCGTCAAGTATTGTCAGAGATGGGGCTGCCTTTCCACTTTACTGTCTACAGTATGCCGCTTTCAAATCAGACTAATGACTGTGACGGAGGAATTGTTGGCCTGTTTGCCCTGTTTGTCAATCTCCGCGGCCTGATTGGCTTGACCCGTGCCGACATGGATGGTTACATTCCCATCTCATTGGGGGGTTTTGGCGATGCCTTCTTGACACCGGATAGGCCATTTGAGCTGCGACATCGGGACTGGGTTCTCGAATACCGGGCCTGGCACCCAACTGCTGAATCGGAACAAGTTGATGTCGAGCGAGCCTACCATTTCATTGGTGCTGCCATCTTGGATGAACTCGGAATCCCTGACCGATTGTTCAATGTGCAGGGCGATTTCACCAAGCTGGTTGGCTATCAACTGGCGACCTACACCCACTACGATGAGAATCGGGCCATCCCCAAAGGCGAGCTGTATACCAGCTTCGGCGGTTACAATCCTGTCGCTTGGAAAGGGGGTTTCGTTGATGAGTCTTATGACGACAAAAGAGTTATTCGGGTACCCAAGAATGGCCGCTTCTCAGGACTCTATCGCTTCAGCCAAAAGATGGACGACAACTTGCCCAAAACCTGGCCCCTTCTGTCGGAGCAAATCATCTCGCGCTTCCAGAATCGTGGACTGAAGTTTGAAAACGGCTGCCCTATTCCCATTTCACGACCCAAATTTGATTCAATCGTCAGTTTTCTTCCCGGTTCTTGTACCATGTAGTATGTGCTGACTTGTCATAGTACGGGAGATTGCCCACTCCGCCATCAATCCGTGCGTTGACCGGTACCTCCATACTGGCCGATGACCCACAAACCCCCAGGCCCAACAAGACCATGAAGCTTACACACACATCACGCCAAGCCAGCAACACACCACTGAGAGAGACGACAGGTATAGAGATGCCTGATGTCGCTTTCGAGTTCCCCGCGTCGGTATTTAAAAATTTGAACAAAAACTTCAGCAACTCGAGCGGTTCTCCTACCCGTGTGCGTGGACAATCTGCTCCTCTTCCGTCCGCCAAGCGTAAGCGTGCAACCGAGGACTCGACCAATGAAACCATGAAAAAAGAAGAGTCCATTTCCCCCATGTGGTTGGACGATGTTGAGATGGCCGACAATGAGCCAGAGCCTGCAGCCGTGTCTGCTAATGAATCATTTACTGGATTGGCGAGCGAGACCCGCGCAGAGACATCTATCAACCTTGATACCAGCCTTGATGGTGATGTCATCATGGAGAACTATGAATAGATCATTACTTCACATCTTGTCAGTTTATAACGGTGTAAAAGCAAATCGAATCACGCCATCGCCAGCAATTGAGGCATGGTATTTCGTACGTCTTGTTCAGCTTTTGATGGCAAATTAGGCTACGTATGGACCGCCAAGGGGCGTGGGTGAGTGACCTAGCTCGCTGGATGAATGGAATGTTTGGAATTGGCAGGGATTGCGCCTTGTATGTTATCGAATGATGAGGCAAGGACTCTACGGTTGAGTGATTGCAATAGTTGTTAAGTATGGACGGAAGCATATCAGAGGATCGAGAGTAGAACGAGGTGCATTTCATCCTACTGTTCGTCTCAAATAGCTGAGTTAAATCCATGAATTCATCATCGTTACCAAAATATTCTCTCCAGTCTGATAAAGTACTATAGCTAAAATCTGTACCCATGAATGCAGACCAACTCCTCGATGAAAACCGGCCATAAATCTCTGAATCACTGGACGGTCACTCATCGTGGCATTTGAACACTCTGACCCTACTGCTTCATGCGCTCGCCGACCACTTCCCACTCTAGACCTCTATTCCGTCACGACCTCGAGCAACTCGGCGTCCGTTGGCTCTTGCGGATACTTGAGACCAGCCTGTCTAATCAACTCAACATGCTCTGAGCTCCTCGGAGTCACCCTGAACGGAAATTCGCTCGGATCATTTAAGATTCCAGGTTTCAGCTTGACTTCGACGTCAATCTCCGTTCCTTCGGGAGCTAATGCCTTTTGAATCTTGAAAGCGGCCAGCACTTTCACAATGTTGAGAAATAGGCTCGAATCGGCAAAGAATCGGCCGGGGCATATCCTCCGACCGTAGCCAAATGCTTCATCCATCGGGTCCGGTTCGTTGCGGGGTTCTAGAAATCGCTCCGGGTCAAAAGATTCGGGATCGGGGTGTACCTCGGGGTCGTGAAGAAACCACCACACTGCCGGCAGGATATATGAGCCCTTAGGGATAAGCATGTCATTATATTCGATGTCCTCGTCAGCTACATGCGGAAATCCCAACGGTACGACGGTCCACCATCGCTGAGCCTCTTTTACGAGAGCGTTCACGTAGGGCAAATTATCCCGGTCCTCTATTGTGGGCAGGCGATGGGGGCCCACAACATGATCAATCTCGGCTTGCGCCTTCTGCTGAACTTCAGGAAACTTGATCATGGCCAGCGTAAAGGCGGCCAGAGTCAGGACCGTGGTGTCAGCAGCCGCAGCGTACAGCGACGCCGCTGACCACGCAATGGCTTCCTTATCCTCGTAGCTTACCGATGTTGTCTTTTCATCATCTTGTCTGAACTGCTCGATGAGCCTCGACGTGAAGGATGGGCGGTGGACGCCCGCGGCCATCTGGCGCTCGACAAAGCGATAGGATGTGTATACATTTTCACGACAGCACCGTCTGCATTCCTTGGCTACCTTATGGAAGCTGGCACCAGGAAACCACTCCGGCAAGTGTTGCAGGATGGGGAATATGTCGACGGCCCAGGTCATTGGTACAGCTACCCTTGAGAATTGGGCCATGACTTTCTCAATCATGCCAATCAGGTAGTCGGGCCCTTCTACATTGACTGAGTAACCGTAGACGGACTCTAAGATGATGGATCCTGCAGTTCTGTCACTACGCTTAGCATGCACCTGGGTTCACGCGACTCCAAGCTGATGAGACTCACGTTCTGAAATGGGTCAGCAATTTCTCTGGCTGCTCCAACGTGCGAACCAGCTGGCGAGAAACCCCAGCCTCCTGCACACCGTGGAACCTCGCCGACAGCACCTTTGTGCCGAGCTCCTGGTGAAGCATCTTGCGAGCGCGACGAAACTCATCGTCGTATCCTCGAAAGTTCAGCGCCTGCTTGTAGCCACACAGCTTGCTCGAAAAAGTCATCGACGGGCGGCCCGACGTCTTGGACGCTGTCTTTTCCAGAATATCACGAGCGGCCTTCTTGTCGTGCACAATGACGATGGTGCTGCCGAGGACCATCACGGAGCTGATGGGACCATAACGGTCCTTGTGGTGCAACCAGTGCTCGAACTCGGGCACACCCGGCGGGGGGAAGTCGCGGACATTCCCGACGATAGGAATTGGCTTGGGACCAGGTGGTAATTTTCTTTGGCGCGCGAGGTGGGCGTAGAGCCGGTAGATGATGTAGCCTACCAGGGCGACCACGGTGACGCCCTGTACCAACGAGACCGAGGCTAGCATGGCGAGTGTTTGGACGAGATGTGCAAGGTGCCTGAAGGTCCAGGTTGGGGAGAAGAGACGGGAGCATTGGTTGTTAGCAAAGGTGACATAAATGTGATGCAAGGATGCATCCTTCTCCACCTCCCTGTTTTGAACCGCAAAGGTGCTGTTCGCGGCAATGCTGCATCGCATCGATTGATCCCGGTCTGATCTGATACAAATCCCCACCGCGTGATTGGCTTGGCAAGCGGAGACTGGCCTCGCCATAACGCACAAAGTCGATAGTCTGTGGCATCTATTCAGAGGATACGCGCAGAAATTGGCCAGCGGAACGAGTTACCCAGCTTTTGATGTCCAAAACGGCAGGCATATTTTGTCTTGGGACAACTACGCCGACCTGGGTAGCAGGTGGCAAATATTTATGCAAAACCATGCACAGAGACCAAACTGGAACCCCCACAGCCACTAACCTGCAAGAAATAAGCAAGCTGCCGTCGTTACTGGTGGTCCTCCAAGCCACCACTTTCTCAGCTCGGCTCAGTCAGCCATACTGGCCGTTAACTCGCCATTCAAGACGCGGCCCCCACCTCTTCTCCACCCAACTGTCCAGCTCCATCGCGGCACAGGTATGGATGGTATACGTGTGTCAGATCACGAGTAAAATTTGTCATTTGTGCATTCTGATGTCGAGGCAGGAAGGTTAGGCCATCAAGTTATAGAGGTCATTAACCAAGTACGAAGAAATGAGAAACGCGATTTGAGTTGATTGGTCATTTTGTCTGAGCGAAGGATTCAGACCAAGTTTGCTACCAGATTCCCATTACTAAGCCATTGTTCTGGACCTGTCGCTTGATTTTAACTAGAAATAAATGCATTTATCATAAATTAACGAATGAATGAGCGAGTTCGGTTGCGTCTTTCGAAACCCAGAGTCCCCTTCCGCCCTCCCACACTCTATGCCTCCTAAGTACTCACTTGACTAAGCCGTCGCATCTTCTCAGCCCGTTCCTTGGCTTCAACATTGGCTCCTCTTTCCATGAGCAGCTGCACAAGATCCAAGTGACCATACCAAGTCGCCCAGAACAACGGTGTCCGACCATTTCTATCTTTTGCGTCTATCACAGCACCCTGGTCAAGTAGCAACCGAACAATGGACTTCTATCCCTTTCTTACTTTCTGGATCAATGGCGTCTGATCGGATTGGTACACCTTCGACTCAATGTTGGCACCTTTGTCCAGAAGCACCTGCGCAATAGCTGTGTGGTTGTACTGCGAAGCCCAAAATAGCAGCGTCATCCCAATGTGGTCTTTGGACTCGATGCTGGCGCCCTTTTTCACAAGAAGTTGAACGATGCTATCATGTCCGTTCTGAACAGCCCAGCTCAGCGGCGTCCGGTCCGAGTTATCTCTCGATTCGACATCGGCTTCCGTTTTAAGCAGCAGCCTGACGACTTCCGCATATCCATATTGTGCCGCATACGCCAACGGAGTGCGATCCAAATTGTCTCTGGGCTCAAGTTTTATATCCGAGGACAACGTCTTGGTGATCCTTTCCGTCTTGATTTGCCTTTCGATGCCAAAGTAGGCCACCAGGTGCAACCCTGTCACCTGCCGAGGAGCTTCCTGACTATAGTCAACATGTCCAGACCGCAATTTTTCAGCCAGCAATGCTTGGCCTGCGGCTTCAACATGCTTCTTTTTCTGGAAGAAAGTGTTGGCTTCTTCAATGAAAGCGGACGCTTCGCGAGCATGGTATCCCCAGTAGTTTGCAGCGTAGTCGTAGAAAGGATTGAATCTCAGTCACTCCTCGAATTCTTGGTCCGTTTGACAATAGTCTCTCTCGAAATTATTATACGAGAGGTATGTAACACACATAACGCCAAGAATCCCGTTGAGCATCCGCCAGAACGTCATCATTCTTGCGTATATCCAATGTTGTAGGCTCCTCTATCATGGCCATGGAAACCTCTCAAGATCTGATGGAAAACATGTGAGCTGCCAAGTATTCTCTTACCGTCTCATGTTTTAATCGAATGGTACCACCATAGTCATCAGCTATCACTAAGCCTCTACAGGCATCAATAATGATGACCGTACTTTCTCTTTCATTCTCTTCTAACATCAGAGTATTGTCTATCACAGCTAGTGTCTCTCAGAGCTCTAGCATAGCCAGCAATCTCTTCGTGCACGTAAGCAACGATAGCGCTCTTTCAACGAGCAATCATAACCCTTGCTCTGTATTCGAATTCTCTGGACTATATTCCTATATGCAAGCCTCAGCGAGCCTTCCCCTTTCGGAGGTCTTGTCAATGCTTTGTTCAGGTCGTTCAAGGTCGTCTTGTCGACGAGTTGTCCTAGATGCAGCTTTGTGAGAAGAAATCTATGCGCACGTTAACAGCCAAGTTCAGCCAGATTCCAAAGTATGAATCCACGTACGCCCCACCTGTTGCATTCATAACAGCGGCTTTAACTCGAGCCTTGTACGAGCTGAGGCAGCGGACGGAAAGAAAGCAGATGCCAAGCCGCGAGCTGAAGCGTGGGAGCCTCGTTAGTTGCTCAGCCGTGGCCACTCTGACACATCACTTTGCATGTGTGGCTGGATTCATGATGCAGATTTGTGGACGGCACAACGACGGCCTGGTTTGATTCTTACCCTACATCTTTCGAGAATGACGACGAATCCTCAATGCAGCACAATGCAAATAGATTTTGACGGAATGAAGTGGCGGATTATTTTAATTTCGTTACCTACTTGAAAAGATGTGCTCACTAAACTTCGGTCCTCTCATTATTACGCCGGGCCAAGTGGTGGACAACCACCTCACTGAAGGCGTCATCTTCCGCAATTACAGGTATTCAGCTACAGAGCGGAGCGAACCCCACCACATCGCTGACCACTGACCCAGTATATTTTTACTCCAACACAACAGATATCGTTTTCAATATCTGCAAGCATAGCGTCCGCTACTTTATCTGCATCCTCGACCGTTTGGAGGTCTTTCCAGCCGCCTTTGGCGACTATACCGCGCATTGACTGTCGTGCCGCGTCTATGACGGTTTTGGCGTAATTCTTTCGAGAAATTGGTTCAAGATCAAATGTGCTGATAAGCCTTTGAGATACATTGACCACTCCTTGATCCTTCAAGCGCTGCAACAGGTTGGCGCCGCAACTAGTTGTTGTTACTGAGACACGAAACGTGCAGGCCAGATCTTCAAAGCTCATTACTTACAAGGGATCTCTTCCAACTGAAGTTCCGTATTCGATTTCCATAGAAACCCATCGCTGAATGCTCTCTGTTGGGGGCATAGACTTTACGCCGTCGCACGACTTTTCGTACCATAGAATCCAGCCACCAGGTTTTAGTAAAGGCATGACATTTGCGATAGCCTTCTCCCATTCTTCAGCTTTTAGCGCGTAAATGAGGAGCCGAATATGAATCAGGTCGTAGCAGCCATGTAGCGCAATATCGAAAGACTCGAGAACGTTTGCAAAGCCGAGATTCACGATGGGTGGGAGTTCATCCCGATGAAGAAACTTGAATGTGTCAAAATCATAACCATCGAGACGGGCATTGGGCAATAGCTCCTTTGCCATATCCCGAAGCCAGATTCCTGTTCCAGTGGCTATATTGGCTACTGAATAGCAGCCGCCAGTAGCGGCAAAGTATTGGCGGATATGGTCTGGTAAGAGATCATTCGTGGCGTTGACAAAATGACCATGTTGATTATTAAGACGGCCCTTTTCCATGTCCTTAGGCCCATGGTTAAGTATGTAAACGGAACTCATGTTGGTAACAATTCTTGTTTGAGCGATATGTATAAAAAGCAATGCAAGTGCTAGGGGAACTGAGGCGGACAGCAATGGGTGAGAAGGTGAAGGTTGTGGTGGCGAAAATGCCCCATTGATATCTTAAAGGGTAGGGGCATTTTTACATTACTTCAAATTTTAAATAATAATTCTAATACTATTGTAGCCTAAGAAGCCTCTTCAGATAAAAAGACCCGCGATACCGGACAGACGTTTTCGGACTCAAGCCACAGGGACCGAATGTCCGTTCTCGGCAAAGTCTAACATCGAGCCGTTTCAAACAAAACTGGCGGCATCTAAGGCCGTATTAGAAACCGAAATACCGATGACTTAGTTGTAAGCGTGAAGATTATTATGAAAACGTACAGCATTTCAGAATCGCGGAACTCAGCCAGCCTTGGGTTCCAACACTGGTTAAAGCACAGACAACAGGACAAGCCCCATGAATAGCTGAAATTGCTACAGAAATAGATATGAAGCGATCAAAAGGCTTGTTCAATACAAACAAGTTTCAAAAGCTTTTTATGGTGTGTCTGGACCTCATTGCATCATGTGAGCCTAACTTTTATCTCTTGTTTTACTAATCATGCTCATTCCGGATAAGATATGTTGGGAAAGTATATGGGATGCGAAGCTCATGCCAGATTTTGTGGAACCAGTCATGATGTCAGTTGGCATTGCGTGATGAGGTCGTGGTATAAGCACTGTGAGATCATCTTTTGTGTTGGGCGGGTAGTGTCAACTGGGTTTTCTCCAGGCGACTCAAACATGCACCAGTTCCTTTTCCCCTCATGCTCCCAGTAATCTTAAATCCAATTGGTATTCAGAAAAAGAAGCCCGCACTAACAAATTTTTTTTGAGCGGGTGATTCACCGATTGTAGCTGAGAAATTGTGGCTGTGAACAGCCGACTTTCTAGCTAGTCTGTCGGCGACCAAGAAAAAGGGGGAAAAATAGCAAAGCACTAAGAGTACATCCTCAAACTCCTCTTGCAAGATTCCGGCAACCATGATGCGATAACTTGAGAAAATGGCCTTGCTGACTGAATATGCTCTGGACAGGTGTCGTGATGCACCAGTGAAGTCATCCGTCGGTACCCAGATCCGCGCCCTCTTAGGGTTGTCCTCACACATCGAGCTTGTCTACCTGATTCCTTAGCGCAACCCGCGAGACATGCCTGAACTTGGTCGGCTCGTCGGGGTCGACGGCGTACTCCTCTACATGCCCGCCCTTCAAACCATAAAATTTGCCGTCCTGGGTCATGGCGATTCTGGTGAACTTCCCCATTGGCCCACCACGGAACTGAGCCTTCTTCTTGGCAATCCACTGCCGCTGGATGGGGTCCCAGTATGTCGCTCTCACGCAACCGTTCTTCTCGAGCTGAAGTACTATGATGTGCCAAGCGGGCCGCAGGGTTTCTCTCGCTACCGGGAATGTGGCCGCCGCGATGCTCTGCCCCTCAAATGTTTCCCTCTTAGGCAAGACGAAAAAGTCCTCTGCATACCACGTCAGCATCATGTGCAAATGCTTGCCCGATCACAAGGCATCTTGTAGACTCACCATCAAACTCCCAGCCAGTTGCGTTCTTCCATTTCATCATCATGATGCGAGATGCTTCGTCGAAGAAGAGACGCATCTCCGTGTGGCCGTCGGGTGGAACAAAGGGAACGGCCACGATACCTGAGCCTGGAGTCATGTGCGTGCTGAAGCCCGTCTCATTGAGTGGCGAGCTGGTCGCTCCCAGCATCCTGTTGCCTCTCTGGAAGAACAGACGCACTTGATCGGTGCCATCAGCGCTATTCTGGCAATCGGGGAGGCAGTTGAACCAATGGGCACCCAGTTGGGAGTAGTAGTCGGGGTGGAGGTTGGGATCATCTCCGAGGTCACTCTGAGCCCAAGTTTGTAACGAATGATCTTTAGTGCGGATTTCGACTGTTTTGTTGGCCGAGTCCAAGAAGTATAGAACGGCTTCGAACTGCGCCCCAGGGTTAGCAGTTGCCGCCAGTGGAGTGGCTACTCTCGCATCGATCGGGTGCCCTTGTTTGTCAAACTGATCCGTCACATTGACTGTGATCCACTGCCCATCCTCGTGGCTTCGAGAGGAGACGATGATGGCTTTGTCGGAGTCCTGGTAGAAGAGCAGACTTTTTGCAAGGCCCAAGCCCAGTGTCCCATTGCCCGCCGTCTGTGTCCAGTTAGTCGCAGCTATTTCCGAATACTCGTGCACCAGGTCCCAACGCCCAATCTTGTTTTTCTTCTTGAGAAACAGCACTGCTCCGCCGACACCAATACTGGCACCAACAGCAACACCAGCAACCACTCCAGCGGCGCCGGCAATGCCAATGGCAGCGAGTCCTGTCTTGATGCTCACGCCAAGCGCCCAAATGGCTGGAGCCAGAAGCAAAGCCAAAACCGCCATGTCGAAAGCTTGATGGCGGAAGCAATGTGTTAAACGAAAATTAGGACGAATGAAGGGAACTTGTGCTAGTGTAAGGGAAAAGGGATGATCTGGTCTACTGGGCGCTTAAATATTTATTTGCGGAAACGAGTTTTGAGCAAAACCGTTCACAGAAACTGCAGACACAACCCGTTGAGGCGACTTTAGCAGAAACCGTTCATTTTGAACTTTTTGGGATTCCTCTCCTGCCTGAATCTTGTCACGAAACTGCAGAGTTCAACCCAAACTTTTCGCCGTCTCAAAATTCTCAAGACTTGCTGCAGCGCATTTGCCACGTCGCACTTGGAAAAAGGAAAACAGCAGAAAAATCACACTTGGATTTGTTTCAAAGAGATGTTACATGAAATAGATCATGATATCGAGATTATGGCGATGGCGCGACCCAGTGTTGACTTGATGGCAGCGAGGAAATCGGTAATCTCCAGGTGGCCCGCACCAGTGACCTTTTCCTCTATCAACGCACAAAGCCAAAAATGAAGGCTACTTCCGACCAAGTCTGGATTGGTGTTTGCACGAAATTGTATCCCAGCTCCTCGCCGGGAGAAAAATGTGTGAATCAACAGAGGCATCAGGGTGCTCTGCAGCATCGAAGCCTGAACCGCATCATGGTCGATGACCCAACCAAAAGGGTTGGTATGGGAGGGCACATTCTAACTCCAACGACTGCGATAATTAATTAAATTTTAATCCTTTCTATTCAATGTTTTTTGACAACCTGAGCCTGGGAGTCCCCAGAAAGCTATAATCTCTAGGGCACCCCCTTGTAACGCTCATTGTGAGTATCCAATTAAACGGCAGCGCGAGCATTCATTGGTAAGAAAAGAAGAAGAAGAAAGCCATTCAGTTCACCTTGTCGCCACGTGGGAGGCAAGCTGGAAAGGATTCGATGGGGCTCCCAACAACACTAGACAGCGATTACCGACAGTTGTCCAATCTTAAAATGCGGATCTGTCGTGCACGACGACACTCGACTGAGGGGAAGCACCGTCGATGGACTAAGTGAAACGAGGCAGAAATAAAATGCTGTCAAGGATTCCACAGACATGCACCCCGAGAATGACGCCCGGACGCCAGTCATCGGCCCTTCACAAGGCGCAACTCCATGCAGCGCGAGGTCTTCTTCACCGTCAAATCGGCCTCGCAGCCCGGTAAGGCATCGTGAAAAGTTTATTATCCGCGCACGAAACCTTGAATCTTTGGCTGAATGCAGCACCTTATTCTACGTGGGGATTTCTCCCTCGAGCCACATTCTTGGACACTCTTTGGGTTCTACGGAGGGTCACCTTTCATTTGAGACGAGGGGAAATGCATCGCCGTCAAATCTTTACTAGAAGCTTCTCTGTGAGTGATGGTGATTGAATCTTGAAGTTTGATACCCTGCGCTACTCTTAGCCGAGGCAGGCCTACCTGTAGCGATGGCGGTGACGGTGGCGGTGGCGGTGGTGATGGCGTAGCGGTCTGAACCCACCTCTCGTATTTCTGAACCCGTTGGAACAGTGACAGGTCCAGGCGTAAATGGCGGCAAATAGGATAATAGTAATAGCCGTGATATACCAAATGATTGCCTTTGTTGATTGCGAAGGCTTTAGGCATGATAGGACATTGCTACCCCACGAGACAACAGGAGCGGCGCAGGCACGGCACAGAAAGTCTTGGATTGAGTGAGATAAGTTGTGCAGATAGTAGCATTTCCTGATCGCGGCATTTTAATATTGGCATGGACCTGCTCTTTCAGTCAACAAAGGTGTTCAGATGAAAAAAAAAGCCCGAACCAGAAATCTCCATCCCTGAGTCAGTGTGTCCGTCGATCACGTCTTCTTCCTCCCGAGCTGCTCGCACCTACTGACCCAGTCATGCCGCATGGGGCCAATAGGCTAATGATTTCGAAGCCAGGGTGTTAATTGAAACACGCGGCGCCAGCGTAAGGAAGCCCCTGTGAGGAAAAAAATACCCCTGGCAAAAAGCAGGGTTTCGCGCAAGCCCTTTCGGAGGCAGCTCCAAATATGGGGAAAGCGTGTGGAGCCAATGGCCGGCCCCATTTGTTTACCGTAGCACATGATTGCATGATTGGGACTTTTAGCAGCGCGGAAAACCCCTGGGCTTCCCGAAGTAGATGTGATGCCGCACAATTTGTCGCTCGCGGTCGGTCAAAGACCCAGTTGGACGAGGGCCAAGTCTCCGTCAGGAGATCCTCTCCAAGGTTTAAGGATTTTGAGTTTTCGGGAATCGTTCCTGCCCATCATCCCTTATCGTCGTAGATACGATGATCAAGTTGGGGTTGGGAACAGCTTCCACCACGTCAATGGGAGCTGTCAGTTTGACATCTGACGCATGGCATCTCCCACGTGCTGACAGCAGGAGAAACAGAGCCTCTGCAGTTTTATTTTTTACCCGAAGACTTGCAGTGTATCAGAATCTGCAACAATCTCCGACCAGCCGTCTTCGGTCAAAGCCCCGTCCCACCCCCAATAACCAAAGCTCACGTCAACTAGTCTCGGTCGAGCGCCCTCGAAATACACCATTCGGCCGATTATTCTGAACGCATATGTACACCGGAGCACAGCATTCATGCATATGCGGCCCCTTCGGGGCATACACTTTCTCAATCTGGCTGTCGAGATGATATCCCACGCGGCTGCCCATATCGCTAAAGGCTGCAACCAGCGCCACCACTGCCACCACCACCGTGTCAAGTCCAGATGCGACTCCCATGGTGGCCCTCCCCCCCGGAAGAGTCGTCCGGGACCTGTACCGAGAGCGGCGAACTAGCTTCTTTTGTGTCCATTTCGATAGAGTACACGCCATGTGCTCGGTGAAAAGCATCTTGGCATGTTTATAACAGAGAAAGCCCAGGCTATAGTTGCTGCGAACCATTGGGCGGAAGCAAGTTGCGGAAAACGGATTTCTCCGTTTTAACCTCCTCCCGTAGCTGCCGCTGAGCGGCGGCACGCCGCGGCAAAAGGAACCCCCAGGTGCCGGTGGTTTGATTCCAAGGGTAATGTAAAAACCCTTACAGGAGGCGTCTCATAGTTACCGCAGATAAACCTGCCAACTGCCCAGGGGTCACGCTCTAGGCCCCTTGGCGATTCTGAGACCCGTTTTCGAGTCGACCCAGTTCGCATATTTACAAGCCGGGTAGTCTGCAAATGTCATGTCAGTTTTTCCTCAAAGAATTTTTGGATCGACCTGCTGCTTAGACAGAGCAATGCGCATCTCCTGGAGCCTTCTCCTCGCTTCCCTGGCGTCTAATGGCGTCCTGGGCCAAGCTCCAAGGTCTACCACGGCCGAGCTGTTGCAGTCTCTTCCCAACTGCGCGGTACGCCGACCCCTGACTCGTTTAATCTGAGGATTCAGGCTAATTCGCGTGCAGGTCTCATGTCTAGCTAGTGCTGTTGCTAATTCGCCATGTGCTTTTACGAATCAGACTTGCATGTGCACCAACGAGCAGTTACAGGTCGACGTTACCAGCTGCGTGACAGCCAATTGCACCGCTAAGCAGGCTCTCTGTAAGCTCTTACTCAACCAGCCATCGGTCATTTCAGCATACTTATATCATCTCAGTCACCAAGAACGCGACTTCAACGAATTGCGGTGCTCCCATCCGTGACAAATCAGGAGAATATGCAATACTTTCCAACACCTTCGGCGCCATATCGGGCGCGTTTGTCGTCACTCGCTTCGCCTTCAAACTTTGGGCAAGACTTGAAATCGGCCTCGATGACTGGTTTACACTTTTAACGATTATTGCCGGAGTTCCAGGCTCCGTCATCACCATCCACGGCACAATCGCCAACGGTCTCGGGAGGGATGTTTGGACATTACCATATGCCAACATTACGAAATTCGGCATGTTCTTCTACATCATGGCGGCAATGTACTTTCTGCACGTCACCCTTCTCAAGCTCGCCTTATTATTCTTTTACCTGAGAATCTTTCCGTCCCCGCCAGTTCGTCGAACACTCTGGGCTACTGTCATAATCAATTGTATGATTGGCGTTGTCTTCATTGCCATGTCAATCTTTCAGTGCCGACCCGTGAGCTACTTTTGGACAAAGTGGGACGGAGAACACGAGGGAAAGTGCATGGACATCAACGGCATTGCATGGTCCAATAGCGCTATTAGTATTGTGCTAGACTTTTGGATGCTGGCCATCCCCTTGTCACAACTCCGATCCCTAAACTTGGACTGGAGAAAGAAGATTGGAGTGGGCATGATGTTTATTGTGGGAGCTTTCGTCACTGTCGTAAGCATTCTACGACTCCGCTCTCTCATTTCCTTCGGCTCCCACTCAGTGAACCCTACCTGGGAATACCTCGAGGTTTCCAGGTGGTCCACGGTCGAAATCAACGTTGGCATTATCTGCACGTGCATGCCTACGATTAGACTAATCCTTGTTCGTATCTTCCCGAAGGTACTGGGCACAACACAGCGATATTATGCCAACTATGCCAGTGGGCGTGGCAAAACACAAAGCAGAAGCCGACCCACTGGAGTCAGTGTGACCTCCAATGTAGACAGGTCACATCACAGGATGGATTCAAAAGGAATCACTTGTCACAAATCTTTCGCAGTGGAGTATGGTGACAACAACGATGAGATTCGTTTGGTGCATTTGAGAGATCTTGATCGAGAATTGGACTATAAGAGTTCAAAATCTGAAGTCTCGATTTAACACGGACGGGGGTGGGATTATTTGTACATAGCGACAACATCCCTCACAATTTCTTTGAGTTTAGGTGTAATTATGGCGTGCTAATGTTTTATTTCAATAAAAATATTTCAAATTGAACATTGAAGACCATCGAAAGTTTCTCAGTATAATGTGTGGATTGCATCCAGTAAAAATGCCGCAGGTTTGTTGGGGTGCAATGGAAATGGAGAGATGCAATCCAATTCCGATCAATCTAAAACGAGGAACAACTATTTTTGACCTCATCTACGACTCTTTGAGTTGCATCTTTGAATATCTGACTTCGTGCTCATTTTCAAATTGCTGTCTCGAAGCTGATTTCCCAATTTCACTAATGATATTCCACTCCCAACTTGGAATTCACGACGAATATCAAGCCCCAGTTGCAGGAATAAAAACCATTGAGTAGACAATTCATTTTATAAATCTCCATGAACACATAATAAGTAAGTTGACTAGAGAGTCAACTCAAACGCTACTAACTTATCCTCTAATTGTGCCCCAAAAACTTACCCTATACACTACGCCAAACAACCTGACGGGCCGATACTCAAACATTGTCGCTGCATTATCAAGGTGTGGGAAGATAACGAAAGTGGGCAAATAAGCTCAGATTGTTTAAAAAAAAACCGGCTTGGCATGATGTATGTAATAATATTACCTGGACTTTGAACATTCCAGGCTGTGCGTAGAAAATGGCTCACAACCTGTGAAACCCAAACTAACTTAACAGTAGTTCAAGTAAACAACGGTATGTCAAGAAAAGGCACCACTGTGTATGTGAGAGAGAAATAAAATGAGTTTTTGAGATAAGCCTGCTTGATTTAACTAACTCCTAGAGAACGGACCTATTATGTATCCCAGGCATCCGTTTGGACCAACCAATCAAACCCCTCGCCATCGGCACCAAATCGCTATCTATGCATCCTTGCGGTAAGCAGCGAGCCACTTCCGGAACAATGACTTAGACTCCACTGTAGAGTCCGTAATTCCGTCGTTTCCGTTCTGTCGCTGAGGCACGTCCACCACCTCGCCATCGAGGCCCGTGTTCGTGACTGCATTCTGCTGCTTGCCCAGATAGAAGTCGGGCATGAAGAAAGTCGCAAAAAATGGGACGACAGCCAACAGAAGGGCGGCAGTGGCTATGTGGCCGTTGACATGAGCATACGCGCGGATAGCGCCCTGCCTGATGGGGTCATCGAACTCGTAGCCGGTGCGCAGAGTCCTAATGTTTCCGTAAAGCTCTAAAACAGTAGTTTGGTTGACCCCCGGCAATTCGTCGTACATGCGATCAAGCATCTCGTTTGTCCAGATAGCGGATGAGACGGCGCTGCCCACGGATGAGCCCAAGGTGGACTACAGTGAAAGCAAAGAAATGACCGAGGCCATGTCCTCGTGCGGCACGGAAGCCTGACTACCCACACGGACTCCGACGATGTTAAAGGAGCCCAAGCAAAATATCAGTTGAGCGGCGACGAGACGAGCAGTGTCTTGTATCATTTCGCCATTGCCTTTGATCAATAGACCATAGCCAAGCATTCTTGCCGCGGCACCGAAGACCACCATAGACTTGTATCGGTGTGTGCGTCTCTGGATGAGACCGACGATGGGTCCAATGAGACTCAGTCCCATGGTAGTAGTACCCAAGAAAATGGTCCATTGGTAGGTTGTCCATTGCTTGATGACGTAGATGTACGAGGAGAAGTATGTGTTGCGGACCGACGAGGCTGTTTGGTTGAAGGTATAAATAGCAACGGATGCGAGGAACGTGCGGTTCTTGAGGATTCGGTTCGTCATGAGTGGCTTCGGGGAGAGGTATATCTCGAAAAGAACAAAGGCAATGAGCAAGACGAAACCGACAACAAGCATGGCAATGATGCTCGCGTTTCCCCAACCCCCATCGGCATCTTCTGCAAGGGTAAACGGTAGTAGAATCAGTGAAAAAGAGAAACCCAAAATAATGAGCCCCATGATGTAGATATCGATCAAACCCTCGTAAAACAGCTTCATCCAATAGGAGAATCTTTTGGATTGAGCAGAGTCATCGGCCCCCGTTCTAAGGCGCTTCGAAGAGCCCATGGTGACCATGCCCAATTTCTCACCTCGGTGCTGCATGGAATATAGTGTGATGATCGCTGGCACCAATATAACAGGCACGAGGATGGCAAACATGCCCAAACCCCATCGCCAGTTGTCGACGAAACCCTCGGCGATGAAGCCGTTGATGGGCACCGTAATGACGAATGGAATGGAAAGAGCAGCACCGAAGAAGCCTCGCCACTGCAACGGCCAGGGCTAACGGCCTTGCAGAGGTCCTGCGCGATGAGGACGTGGATATAATTCCTATCTGTATGCAACGAAGCGTGGAGCTCTACGTATCTATTCTAGCCATCCTAAAATCTGGCTCAGCCTGGTGTCCTATTGACGATACCTCGCCTCTACAGAGGCGAACTTCGCTCATCGCCAGGACAAAGAGCAAACTGCTGTTGACGACCACAGAGTCACTACCGCTTGTGGAGCCTTGTCTTCTACACGAGAGTCTTGAAGGCATGCGCGTAATTCTTGTTGACCGTTACGCCGATCAGAAGACATCTGTGAGAGCCGACCCGCGCCACAGTATCCTGTCCTCACGTACCCTTAATGGACAAGATCTGGCTTATCTTCTGTGGACGTCAGGTACCACAGGAGAGCCAAAGGGTGTCATGACTCAACACAGCGCTGCGGCAGAGGCCATGCGCGATCTGCAGATCCAGGTTGAGCATGATGAAAAGGCTGGCCAGGTGCGCACATTGAAGCTGTCGGCATACAGCTTTGACGTCTTTGTGCAGGACCTCTTCTACACTTGGGGTCTGGCAGGCAGCGTCATCAGTGGGACCAGAGAGCTAGTTCTAGGAACTTTTGTCGAGTTCATCTGGAAATCTCGTCCCACGCACGCTCACCTCACACCATCATTTGGTGCCAGCATCGCTGTGGAGGAGATCAGGGGATCTACTCTGCAGTACGTGACTTTCATTGACGAGAAATTAACAGAAGATGTTGCCGAGGCCTGGGCGGCACCTGGAATCACCACCCGCGCGTATAACACATATGGACCGGCCGAAAACGCTGTGGTGTCAACGATGAGGCGATTTTATGGCAAGAGCAGGGACCAGGCTAAGGCAGCCAACGTAGGCTTCCCCTTGACCAAGTGTACCTCCTACGTCGTCCGTGAGGCTAGCACAGGGAAAGACACGTCAAAGCGTTGGGAGTTGGTCCCACGATACGGAGTAGGTGAGCTCGCCCTGGGTGGTGCGCAAGTGGCCAAGGGCTATCTCAGCAACGAGGCCAAAACCGCCAACTCTTTCATCCAAGGTGGCCCCGGTATAGAGGAACGCATCTACTTGACCGGAGATATGGTTCGTCTCAACGACCATGGTTTCGAGTTCCTTGGCAGGAATGACGACCTAGTCAAAATCACCGGTATCCGTATCGAGCTAAGCGAGATCAGTGCGGCTTGCGCAAGCGTCAAGGACGAGGAGCCAGCTGTCGAACATGTTGAGACGCTTTATCTTGTACGCCCTGGGTCCGAAAATGGTAGCAATAAAAAAGTCGTCGTAACTTTTGTCTCTGTCAAGACCGAAGTTGTAGACACGGCCACGATCAGAGCCCGGGTCTTCCAAAGGGCTAGGGACATGCTACCGGCGTACATGGTTCCTGGCCACGTCGTTGTTCTGGAAACGACAATGCCAAGGACTGCATCCAACAAGGTCGACCGAAAGGCCCTACAGGAGATCTACAAAGCATCGGATCTTAATGTTTTAGCTGGAAGAGGTGCCTCGGAACAATCGGCCAATGGTGGCCAAAAGCAAAAGTCGCAATGGACAGAAAAACAACTTCCCGTTCTTCAAGTAATCGCCAGTAACTTTAAGGTATCGATTGAGCCACTGTCGCCTGCAGATGGCTTGGCGGGTCTGGGTTTCAGCTCTTTGGAAATTACTAAGCTTGCGTGGTCGCTTAGACGGCAGTTGAAGTGTTCTGTCGGAGTTCTTGACCTCATGCGCTGTCAATATCTCGGCGAGCTAGTCGATGTTGTTCTCAGTAAATTGCCGGTTCAAAATTCTGCACTTCCACAATCTAACGACACCGAGCCAACAGAAGCGCCAACAGAGAACACATGGGTGGTTTCCATCAAAGAGCTTATTACCAACAATCTCCGTGGCGAGATGCGACCGCACGACACGTCATATATACTACCTGCTACTCCAATGCAGGAATCGCTCATTGTTGAGACTATGCTTGAGCCTCGGGCTTATTGGTCTCATCGTGTGTTTGATTTGAGTCACCTCGGTGATATTGATGCCCACCGACTAAAGAAGGCTTGGACTGCAGCAGCCAAAAGATTTGATATACTTCGAACCATATTTGTGCCTCTGACACAACTAGACTTGAAGCCCACGGATGAGCATGACAACAGCGCCACATGGGCCCGCCAACAAGGGATTCGGTCCACGATCATCCAACTGATTCGAGAGGAGCCAAGAGTACGCTGGACTGTGATACCCCAGGCCAAGGATCAAAGTTTAGCCAGCTTGGCTGAGAAGCTGCAGGTGGAATTGGCACCAACAACAACAGTCCAGCCTCCATGGTCTATTACGTTTGCTGAAGAATCCGGCAAATTTATGCTAAGCATGCATCACGCTCTTCACGACAATGTATCTTCAGAAATTCTCCTTGATACCGTTGCAAAGCTTTACCTCAAGTAAAATACAGCGGGCTATTCTAACGTGGCGCAGCTTGCGAGGGGAATGGAGCTTGGTCTGCTGCCAAGTGCTTCCCAAAGACAGGAGGCAGCTACAGTGTGGAACAACCGTCTTGTTGAGCTCAGGGAGACGGTCGGAGCTCTTAACGCACCCTTCCCCGACTTAACGCAATCCAGACAAAAGCAACCGGAAAGAATTCTTATGTCAAGAAAGGCGATACCTCCTTCACTTCTCACGCCCATCTCCGGATCTCCCGCTCTCCCAACTTTATTTCAGTCTGCATTCGGATGCGTTTTGGCATCGTACTTGGAACTCAAGGCCATCATGCTTGGTCAAGCCGTCTCGCAGAGGATTCTGCATCCAGAACTCGCCCATGTCGTGGGCCCTGCGATGATGACTCTTCCAGTCATTGTCCGTACGGATGCTGCCTCTTCTGAGGACCTCTGGAGTGAAATGGTTCGCGACTCGACTAGCCTTATCCAAACCACTCATAACCTACATCCCGTGGACATCAAGAAGATGCTCAATGAAGGAACAGGAAGCAACAATGCTCCTTTCCCGGGTCTCTTTGTTTATCACCCGGCGCCCGACAACGCTCAAGGCGTCAAAAGCAATACCGGCGAAAATATGTTCAAGGAAATTGGACAAGCGTTATCGCTCAATGTGGAACATCCTCTTGCATTTAACATATTTGAGGCTGACGGAGCCATGGAGCTCACCGGCAATGGGCGCAATATCTCTCAGGGACAGCTAGACCTTATGCTAGTTCAAATCACCGAGCAGGCTCGAGCTATGTTGGATTCACCACAGCTCCCCATTTACCAGCTTCAAAATAAGATGGGACGCTCTCTTCTATCTATAAGCGGCGATGCCATCCCTGAGAAGGCCCGCGGAGTTGACCCAGCTGAAAGCATCTCTTTACATGCGTCTGAGCATCCCGGATGGATTGCAGCTGAGCAAGTCATCTTCCAAGATTCTGACGAGCTCGACGATGAAATAGTCACGAAGACGATCACCTATGCCCAATTATACACCCTCACCAATGCCATTGCCTCCAAGTTCGCATCTCATGGCAGCCATCTCCAGCCCGATGACGTCGTTGCCATGTATATGGGCAGAGATATCAAGTCGCTTGCAGCAACCCTGGCTATCTTCCGTTCCGGCTACGTATACCTACCTGTGGATGAGGAGCTTCCGCCAGCTCGCAAGCAGCTTCTCGTCCGCGACGCAAAAGCAAAGCTCGTCGTCACCACCGAAAAGCTTGCCGGAGACCTGGACCTCCGCCTCGACAGTGATCCACCGGTCCTTCTATTACCGGATGGTGATGACGACGTCGACAAGATCTTGACTTGGCCGGTAGATCGGAAACAGCGTGAGACCGGTAACGGTGGCTACCTTCTCTACACATCGGGTTCAATCGACCGTCCCAAGGGAGTTCGAGTTTCAAACAGTAACTTATGTCACTTCATTGCTGCTTTTAGTGCTCGCATGATTGAGTCTTCGCCTGCTACAGGAAACCTTGGAGGGTCTGGCAAATACCTTAATCTCACGTCTAGAGCCTTCGACCCTCATCTAACGCAACTTTTTGTACCTTGGCATCTGGGCTATCGTGTCGTGATAGGCAAAGACCGCAACACCATGCTCGGTAGCCTGCAACAAGTAATCAACGATTTAGGCATCACTCACTTCGGTTCTGTTCCCTCTGTTTTGACTCAATTGAAACTGAGACCCGAAGACGTGCCATCAGTCAGGGTAATTACAACTGGTGGAGAGAAGGCTTCGAGCGAGCTTCTAGACACATGGACAATGAAACGTGATTCAGCAAGCCAAGAAGTCACTCTTTTCAACTTCTATGGACCAACAGAAGTGACAATTGGGTGCCTGGGTCATCCTGTGAACCGTGACTCCAATGCTCGCGATCTCGGTTTGCCACTCCAGGGCCTCGAGGCTCTGTTGCTATGCCCCGATACGAGTGATGAACAGGTGATAGCCAAACGAGGACAGCCTGGAGAGCTTTGTATCGCCGGCCCGCAGGTAGCCATGGGCTATTTGAACAGGCCATTAGAGAATGCCACGAGCTTCCGAGCCACTTCCTTGCTTGGAGGTGGCATCAAGAAGATCTACAGAACAGGTGATATGATGAGGATGATGCATGATGGTACCCCAATTGTCACACACACACATTTGTATTGATTGCGCTTATGATTCATTAATGGAGGAAGCAGCTTATTATTTAAGAGACTTTTTATTGCTATAAGCAGCAGCTATAGCTATTACCTCTATTAACTATCCTAACTCTCTTACCTTACCTACTTATATATAGTCTTAATTTAGTCTTAATATTTTTTATTTATTTATTATTTTTAGATTAGTAAATCTCTTTAGTAAAGTTATATTATCTTTTAGTTTTTTTACTAAGTTTATTAATATTAAAATTATATAATATAAGTATTATATTAAGAATTTTTATTTATTATTTTATAAAGCTTTATTAATAAAAATTAAAGAAATTATAAAAAAATATAAAAAGCTTAAATTAAATTAATTATAA
>JAKZGU010000128.1:0-108661 GCA_022837005.1 Calonectria pteridis
AAAGAAATTTTAATATTAAAATATTAAATTAACTAAAGAAATTATAATTATTAAGGCCTAAGATATTAGCTAAATACTTAATATAAATATAATAAAAAGCAAGATTAAGAGTATTATATAATCTTCTTCTAAATACCAAAAGGGGCCTTATTTAGCTAGAATAAATAAAATAATAATAATTATTATAATAATAAGACCCCTAGTAGCTACTACCCTGACTATGACCTTAACTGCATCATCCAGTTACCCTAGGAGTTATCCACACCCGCATTATGAGTTACTTTTTTTCATGGTGATGATTGATGCAGACTCGCATTTTGATATCCAAGGGATCATCTTTTTCTGGCCCTACTGGTCTTGCAGGTCATGTCACACTGCAAGGTCTATGGCCCAAGTAAACTATCCCTTAGCGATAGTTTTGGGGTTTACCTTCATTTCCTCTTTTTCTTTATTTTTATTTTTGTACCATATGGCTGCATCTCTAAAGCAAGATGGCTTAGGTACTAGTCGGTAACTGTCCAGATCCACATCGTATGGGAGTAAAGGCATTTAGGATAAGAGTAAATTGCAATAAGCTATCTTGTCAACCATGAAACATGCCTTTTATAAAATCATTCCGTCCAAAGAACTTCAGGGCCACGCTACAATTGCACTCTTCATAACAACTGCTTAAAAGTTAGAGCCAGCCTTAGTCTCGGTCTGAGGCGAAACGCTCACATTATTAACAGTAATTGTCTTACCAGTGGAACTAGTGACTCTGACATCAACAGTTTCCGTCCCAAAACCACTCTGGTACTCGAAAAAGTTGTATTCCTTGCGAGTGGTACCCGTCCAAGTCTTTCCGCCGTCGGTGCTGACCTCGAGGCTTTTGACAGGCTCGTTGTGGTTTCGGACTTGCATGGAGAACCACCACTGCGATGTGCCCTCTTTGTTGCGCAGGACAAGGGGCGTGGTAATGTCGCACGTCACCCACTTGTACGAAGTGTTGACGACACCATCTGTGCCTCCGACGGCAGTGAAGGCATCTTGGAAGAGATCCAGGTGTCCTTTTTCGCATTCGGGGCACTGGTCAACAATCTACCTCATTGTTAGATACCTTCATCGTGGCTAATCAGGTCTAATTCTTACCATTGCCTTGATTTTCTTGCCAGTAGGGCCAGTGACTTCAATACAAGCGCCGCAGTTTGCAGCACTGCTCCAGGCTGATCCAGAAAAGGCAGTACCATAGATACCGGAGGGCAAGCTGTAGCTAACAAATGAGCAGGTGCCGCCATTCAGGTTACCGCCATAGAAGGTAGAGCTTCCAGTGACGACCTCGCTGCTCAAGTCTGTCGCCAGTGCGAGAGCTGGGGCAAGAAAAAGAAGAAAGGAGAACTTCATGGTGAAAGAATGCGGCAGTTTCGGGTCAGAAATAAAGTCTTGGCTTCGGAACTAGCTGTGGTCTGGTTCTTGGAAAGCTATCAGGTCAAGTCAATAAAGCTCAAGGGCATAGAGCCATAATATAGTCGTGGAGAAAGCCAGCCCCGTTATTTTCTAAACATTTCATTGAACGAGATGAGTGCATTTTCGCCACCATTTGACTGTGGGAACTATCTGATAACAGTCCATCCGAACTAACGCGGTGTAAAGAGGCTGAAAGTCCCCATTGGGGTTGATGGTTGGCACTAGCAGGGTTGCTGCACATCGAAGAGGCCTAGCCCGTCGGCTGCCATCCGATGGACATGAGATTAATTCACGAGATGGAACGGCCAATGATATGTTGAAGCGTCCATTTTGGCGAGCTCCATGGATACGTGATGAGCTGTTGGAGAGTTCTAGTTTACTGCTCAGGACCCAGAATACGGGACCCGACCAGGGTGAGAGCAAAGAGGCTAATTATTCCGTGGACCGCAACTTTTAGAGTTTCGTGTACGGTCCAGCTCACCAGAAAGCGCTCTGAGCTTCCATAACTAACCCCTCATTGAGCATTTATCTCGCCCGGAACGGACTCTCCGGGGGAATTGAAGTTCTCCATTTGGTATAGGCTGTTCTCATGGCTCAAAGGGGTTGCGGAGGGACAAAGTAATGTCCGATAAGTAACTGTATTCTAGATCAAATTGCCCCCGATAATACGGCTACGCGAACAGATTGGTGGGAATTTCATTGTTCCACATTTGTACCTGGCTAGCACATGGCCTGCCAGGAAGGGCTACAACGAATAAACAGATAGCCAAACCAGATGCATGCAGTTATAAATACTTTGGGTCCAAAATAATGGTAAAACCAGAGCTAGTGCGAACAGTAAGCCAAGTTGGGCCGTAAACGTGCATTCTACTACGCGGCAATGTTCATGGCGATTTGACATGTCTAATAAGACCACAAGATGGATTGGCTGATCTATGCATCATTCCCGTGCAGCTCAAAAGTGTGGGCCTGGTCTGGTTATTCACGTGTCAATATCTCGTGGTTGTTCGCTTGCAAATGTTGGTCATTGTGATGATATCAACAATCATAGTATCGCTGTTGCCGGAGCCATCGGAGGTATTCAGCAATGATCAGGTAGATGGTACAGCCTCAGCGCACTATGAATTATCTCAGGACCTAACCACGAGGTTCGAATGAAATGAATTCAGGCATTTGACAGAAACTCAGTAAAATTCTGGCGACTACACATGGGGTCGTGCATTTGAATTCGTTCCCACGACAACAGAAGAACCAACTAGAAACGAACATGACAGTGAAAGATTAAGTTGCTGCCACGCGATGTAAGATCAAGTCGAATTAAAACAGAATTTTCCAAAAAAAAAATAGTTTATTACTTGCCGTTTAATTGCCACGGGTGCTATTACTCGCATGTGTCCGATGCACTGCACTCTGAGCAGTAAGCAGAATTGTAAGTCACACACACACCACAATCCATACTGTTTTGCTCACAGTATTCAACTGAGCCGTACTGATACCCTTCTCCGCTACTACTACCACTACCACCGCTGCTGCTGGAGTGATGATGATGCTTTTTGGAACCCAATCCAGCGCCGAGACCAATGATGAAGATCAAGACCAGCGCGGTACCACCAAAGACTATGATTTTCTTCTTGAGGGTCCAATGGGAGATTTTTCCAACAAGGCCACCAGCGCTGACAGGGCCCCCATGTGGCGCATTGGCTTGGTGAGGCTCTTGGTGCTCTTTGGATGGCGGCATAGGATTCGGCATGATGGTGTTTGGCGGGGCTGTGTTGGGCATGTAGTTATTTGGTATGGCGGTATTTTGATAATAAGTTTGTCCGGCGTGGACATTGTTGGGTTGGGTCGGGTAGTAATTTTGCTGGGCTCCTGGAGGAGAGTTTGTGTAATAATTCGGGTCCTGGTAACTTGGGCATACCGGGGCCGCTGGCGGGCTGGCTTGGTTGTGGTTTGCATACATGACTGATTCTAAGGAAAATCAAGGTATTATAGGAGATATTGTGGAACATGACCAAGATTCAATGCAGCCCCGAGCTCAGACTTTATAAACGCGGCCAGCGTCCAGAGAAAAGCTCGGATCCCGGCAATTTGGGTGTGGCGCGAATCCAGCTGAATGACTTTATTGAGCTTGAACTCGAAGTCTAGAACCCATCGCTGGCTGTATGTCTGGTACCATAGTACTAGCTGCATTACTTAGGCTTTGAAAAAGGCCAATAAAGGGAAAGATTTGCATCTCCCGTTGTTCGGCTGAGGAGGCGTTCCGGCCGGCGCATAACTTAACCTATAGCGCAAGCCCTACGGCTAGCGGCACACCTCAGACCTTCTTCAGCCACAGTTCAGCTGGCAAGTCATCACTATGACGCGACTCCATTGAAAAGGGCTTGAATGTATCGGGGAAAAGCCAAGGGATAGGAGATTATTAGGGCCTAGAGAGATTTCTATCCTTTGTAATGTAAGAGGCGCCAAAAGGCTCAAAGTGGCTGTTTCGAGACAAGAGGTGCGAGGGTACCATTCAACAACCAATCAATCCCAACTAAAGCAGATCTTATGAGAAAAAAAATCACAAACCCTCCAAGTCGGCTTCATATGTGTTGAAACTGCTCCAGGAGACCAGTAACAATCCATCCTCAATAGGACTAAAAACCAACGGTCTGGATGAAAGTGGGGCTTCGGTATGGCGTGGCGCTCGGTAGTCGGCACTCGGTGAAGCTGAAATGAGACCAATCCTTCAAGACACTTTGTGTTGAATCCTTTAAGAATCTTTTGTTCATCCTTCATTTTCAGAATCTCTCTGCATCATTCTAATTCTCATCGAACCTCATCCTTGTTTCGCAATGAGTAGCGCTCAGGAAACCACGTCGGGGCTTGTCAAGGTGCAATTCATCTCGACAGGCACCGCCCAGATGCGCTCCGCAATGCAAGGTCAGCCCATTAGCTCGCGCAGCGTGGCCATGCGGCGCTTTCGATCTTTTACCGACCGCACCTGGTCAGAGCCTCTCCCGATTGGCACCTTTCTCATCAGCCACCCCGATGGACCTGTCCTCTTCGACACCGGAGAGTCGCCCTGCTTCAATGATCCCGGGTACTTGGCGGCCTGGAATCCAACCCGATGGTGCACTACTGTGGCCATAAACCGCCAAGAAGGCATCGTCGAACAACTGCGAGCCCTTGGCACGGAGCCTTCCAGCCTGCAGGCCATTGTCCTCAGTCATCTTCATAGCGACCATGCCGGAGGGCTTCTCGACCTCTCGCGCGAGGCTCCCAACGTCCCAGTCTTTGTTTCCAAGGAACACTGGGCCGATGTTGGAAACAGCCCGACCATGTCCACGTTGAGAGGCTTTGCTCCCAACAGATGGCCAACAAACTTTGCCCCGCGGCTCCTGGGATTCCAGGACAGCCCTCTCGGACCGTGGAAGGATTCTTGCAAAGTTACTGCCGACGGAAGTGTTGTGGCCGTCAGAACACCCGGCCATGTTGTCGGCCACGTTTCTCTCATCGTTTTTGGAAAAGACGAAGAGGGCACCCGCACTACCTATCTGATGCCCGGGGACGCCACTTACGGCCTCGACCTTTTGGATAGCGAGGAACCAGATGGGATCAACGATGATCCAATGACGGCTTTCGAGAGCTTAAAGCTCATCAAAGAGTTTAGCAGGCAGAGAGAGGTGGTCGTTTTACCAAGTCATGACGTAAATACTCCAGTGCTGCTGAAAGAACGGACTGTGTACAAGCCAAGCAGCTCCTCTAATTAATGTACAGTTAGTTAATTTGATACCATATAGCGAGAATAGACATATATAGATAGTGCTTTGTAGGTCCAGAAGAATATTGGGTTATTTTCGTATCCTACTGAGCGGGCTACAAACACACCCTGTATCCATTTGGAGAATGGCAACATCAAGCACGGCTGAAGTACCGCTTTCAACCGTCTCGATTGCTTCGGCCAATGACTTTTTCAGCTCATTCGCCAACTTGACTCTTGCCGCATAAATACTCCCGTCGCTTGCCGCTCGCGCAATCTCGGAATAATTTGGCGGGGGATCAAAAGAAATGTTCAACTCTTTGTTCGTCGCTTTTGATGCGGGTCCATCTGGGTGGACCAGAACCATTGATCGGCGAGGTGCATTCCAACCTGCAAGGGGGTGTCCTGTTAATCTCACGCAGGTTTCCTAATGGGGACAGAACCTATTCATACCTTTGTTGTTGAGCACCACTGTGAGAATTGGAATCCCATATCTGTGCGAGATCCAGTACACACTTGCCGGGACGCTGAAGAGAAAACTTCCGTCACCGACGATCTGCACCACCATTCTTTTGCGGCTGTTAGTATCAGCCGCAGCAGCGTCAACAGCAAGCTTGATACCAAGTGCACCACCGCCACTCCATCCCAATCCTCCACCGCCGCAGTTGATCCACTGGCCAGGGATGTTTAGGCGCAACTGCTCTGCGACCGTGACTGCATTCGTGACAGCCTCAATGGCGAATACAGCGTCTTGTGGAAGTGCTTTGCGCAATTCTGCGCACACATATGCTGCATTCATCGCGCCCGCTTCATCTATCTGCCTCTTGCTGTCTAGAGTTTTGAGTAGTGCAGAGTGAGATTCCTGCAACGAAATCCATCGCTGATCGAATCCCTGACCAGAAAGAAGCTGGGTATGAGCCGGGGACGACTGGAGATATTCGACAATCTGGGACAAGGCTGTGCCGGCGTCAACCTGGTACCTTATTTCAGCGTTAATGTAGAAGACCAGCATTGATTGCTTCAGAACGTCAACATCAAGATGGAATATCTTTGCGTTCGGGTTTGGTTTGCACAAGGTGTTGACCCATGGGACATCGCAGTCCACAACAAGCAGCACATCTGCCATTTTGACCGCGTCGTCTGCACCGTACTTCATCCCTATCCAACCTGGATGATCTGCCGGGAAGCACATGTCTGAGCCGCCCGTATCCAGCACCCGCAAGCCTTTAATCATATTTGCGAGAGTTACCAAGGATGCCACGGCAGCGTGGTTGCGACCACTGTACCCTGTAACCACCAGTGGTTGAGTGGCATGCACCAAGGCTTCTGCAATTTCAGCAACAGCACTATTGGGTAGCGCCGAAGGTCCAACGGGCTGCCAGTGGTTAGTATCAATGCCATAGGGCTTAATCACCTCCTCCATAACTTCTCGTGCGCCCATCAGATATGACGGGCCCTTGGGGTTGCTCGTGGCGAATTGCAGAGCTCTTCGAACCATTTGCTTCACATTTTTTCCCGTCTTGATTTCGCCCACGTATCGGCAGTATTGCGCTACGATCTGCTTTTGGTCTCTGACATCCTGCATCCAGTGACTGTTCAGATCAGCCACTGTGGAATCTTCTGGGGACCGTCCGGGTCTCACATGTACTCAGTTCTGGATCCAGTCATTTCACCCTCTATAGTGAAAGGAGAGAGCCCAGCAAATATGAGCACGGGAGCTCTCCCCGTGGCGGCATTGTGGATGGCCGCCGCCAAACCTGATGTTCCCACATCTACGTGTACAATAACACATTGAGCCTCGTTACTGTGCCGAGCGTATCCATCAGCCATGGAAAGAGCGACCATTTCATTCGGGCATGTTATGATACGGGGGAACCTTTCCGGGTTTTCCCGCTGCCCTTTGACCATAGCCTCCAATATGCTTGGGTGGTCAGAGCCAAGGTTCACGAAGCAGTTCTTGACCCCGGCCTGTTCACTGTTGTCATTACGTATTCCTAAAGACTTAATTGAGATAAGTATTACTCACATCGACCAAAGCCTCAGAAAAGGCGAAAGATGTGGTATACCTGAATAAGTTAACAGGGTGTATGATTGCGGCATGCCTTATCTCAACATACATTGTCGTCAGGATGGGTGGGCGTGCAAGGGCAAGGATACGTGACCGTAAAAATTACGTCCCAAGGTCTTGATATGCTTGAAATATGTGATAAAAAATACCACGTCTTTACGCACTTAATTCCTGGAGGCCATGACGCATCCAATTCTGAGAGCCGGGAACTACCCGTGCAGACCCACAGTGAAGCTCGGGAGCAGCCCGCACCTAATAACATGGCTCTGGGAAGAGCGAGCTCCAGGCCAGCTTCGGGATTTTCGGACCAAAAAAAAAGCTCACTAGTGCTATCTATAGATTTAGCTCGCTTGATAAGAAAAACTTGCGGCACCTTATCTGTGGTTACACTCGACGGTGATGCAAGACATCGCAGGATGGCATGCTACAGCTTTGGTCAACAATCAAGGGACAAGACGTTTCGAAAACCTATAAAATGTCTTCTTAGTCCCATTGCAACAAAAGAAACGATTTCAGCACACTCATGTGGGTGCTCTGAACCCCAATGTTATACCTGGATCTTCGAGAAATGGAGCAATTGATAAGACGTTTGTCACAGGTGGGCCATCAGACAACTAGAGCTATGAAGCCAAGTGGGGATGAACTTAATTTATCTCAATTAGGCGATTACTGAGGAGCCGCAGTGGGGGATATTGCCACAAAATGGCCGAGATAAGAGGCTGAAGGGAAAGCTGGGCAGAATCAATATATAATTCAAGGTCGAATTATCACCACTCCATCAGTTTATGCTCTTGTATCATACTTCCTTCGTTTCAAGGCCTAGTAAAATGCTGAAACTGCTGTTCCTACTCGCGGTGTGCAGTCTGAACCTCTGCTATGGCAGGGCCATTCGCAACGACGCCACCGCCTCATTGACTGCGGCCCTGGTTCGAGCACCTCCGGCACTTTGGCACGAGCCAATCCTCACCAGGGTTTACTCTGGTGTTGACATCAACGCAACGACCAAACTCGGTGTTGAATACATTGACCGTGCAGCCAAAGACGGCGCCAACCTGGTCGCGTTTCCGGAGCTTTGGTTTCCCGGGTAAGAACAAAAACACCGAATCCATCTCCTTTCCCATTCATAAAAGTTAATCTTGCCACTCCTCAAGCTATCCTAGAGGGAATGACGATGCTTGGATCAAGAAATGGGTTCAAAACTACATCGAAAACTCCATTGTTGTTGGTGATAGTAACTGGGAAAAGCTAATTTCAGCCGCAAAACGAAACTCGGTGTACCTCGCACTGGCCTTTTCAGAGCGAAGTAGAGACGCGATTTACATGGCGCAGGCTCTAATTGACCCATCCGGAAAGGTTCTTATTCACCGACATAAATTGCGACCCTCCGGTGGAGAACGAAGTATCTGGAGCGATGGATCAATGGATGGCCTCAAGGTGGTGGAAACGCCGTATGGGCGGATTGGTCTGCTGGAATGCTGGGAGTAAGCGAGATTCTTTTCAATCTCTTAACTGTTTCATCGACTAACGACTTGCCAGACACTTCCACCCTTCAATGACATTCCCCATGCAAGCTCAAGCCGAAGCTATTCATATTGCCGCATGGCCATATACACCGGATCCGAAGGACCCAGCTGCAGAGTACTGGGAGGCCGCAGAGGTCAACATGGCTGCCGCCAGTATGTATGCGGTAAACAGCGGAGCCTACACGCTTGTTTCCACTGTCGGCCGTGCAGCAATGTACGGCCCTGATGGCTTTGAGATGTCATCCATATCCGCAGCTATTCCCGTGCAGGCTGCGCCATATCTGATGGTCTCTATCAACACGACAGGTTTTGCCGATCTTGCCGCGTACAACATCAATGGTGAGCAGTCGTGGGGAATTCTGGAGCAGATCCGTGCTGGATGGCCAGCAGATGTACCCAAGGAGAATGGAACATACAGGGATCAGGTCACAAACTTGATCTCGGACTTCTAGACAGCTTCCAAGAAACCCCGGCAAAATTATCTGTGAGATTTATCAATAGATCGGATCCATTACGTCTCGGTTACATATGCAACTCCTTAATTCTTGACTGAAACGCTCACGTGGGGCGCCTCTTGATCACGGCCCACTACCAATGCGCCTCCTTGAACGGTCATAAAAAGCAATTAAAATATTTCCAGCTTAATGTTGTATCAGAATGCCTTCTGAGGACCTGTCTCACTCGTGGTGTGAATTCGCACGGTGGTACGCCAGCCTCGGTCAGCTCATCACGCAGTTACTCTTCAGTGATTTGTCGAATTCTCTACCGATTTGATTATTTCGGTCAATCTTGACAATAGAATTCAATGCGAAGCATCGATGAGAGCAATGGAGAAGACAATCCCTCGTGCCTTGAGATAAGTAATTGAGCGTAACTTTGGCAATACCGTCGAATCCTCTACACGATGCGATCGAGCCTGTTTAGTAAATCTACCACTACTTTCAATCCAGAGATTTTTCCAGTAACAGGCAGGCCATTTAGTTTTGTTAGCCAAAACCAACGCCCAGCGCCCTGTTTGTCCCCAGTTCCTCCGGGTCGCTCCCGGCGATGCCCAAAGGCCCGGCTCCTCTAATTAAACTTCGGCTAGTGCCAGCGCAATCCTTTTGAGGGATATTCCCAAGTCAGGCAATTTTATCATGCCCATCGAGCCTCGACTCTCACGTGACAAATCAGATAGCGTCGATAGCGACTTGGGTCTTTCAAGAACGACCCGTCCTTCGGCAACAACCCATGACTTGCCGGGACCAACCACAACTGAATGGACTACACAGAGCAGAATTCCCCAGGAGAGTTTTCTCGCTCTCTGAAACGGAAGCGCATCGCATTAGCTTGCGACAATTGCCGGGAGCGCAAGATCCGATGCGACGGGAGCAAGCCGATATGTGGGCCGTGCGGGAAAAGGGGAGAAAGGTCATCACTGTGCAGTTACACGGTTTTACCAAGCTCCACGAAGCATGTGAGCGAACAAGAGTAACCATTTCCACATTTAACAATTCTTTTGGCACATTAATCTGAGAAACGAGTAGGTATATTGATTCTCTAAAGAACCAAATCCGCGAACTGCAGGACGTGATCAAGGGCTTCCAGTTACAGCCTTGTCAGCAAGGCCCACAAGATAACACTGTTAACTGTACCTCCATTGAGGACAATGACAGAGACATCCAAGAGTCGAACACCGCTGCCTCCCAGCTGCCAAGACTGCGCTCAGGTCGTCTAAGTAGGAGCAATGATACGCCAAGCGAAGCACATAGTCATGCTATCCAAGCCTCCGAAACACCATCTACGAGGGATGCCGCATCACAAAGGCCGAACCCCCGTGGCAGACTAGCCGACTGTTCTCGAGATTCTATTCATTCTGGACAATGTTCCATTCAAAATCACTCTCACAAAAGTGATGGTCCGAGTCCCATCAGCGCGATGGGAGCTGCTATAGCCGTCCAATCCAACTTACCCATATCTAGCAATACAGAGTTTTACGGACAGTCATCTATCTGGTCTTTGCTGCAAGAAATACCTCAACCAGATGACCGCTGCGATTCGAACGCTGAGTCCCAATCAACCATACGGCAGACGCGCCAACAGTCAAAAGGAAGCGCAACGATGCAACAAGGTGATCAAGTGGAGATAATGCTACAACCACAGTATGCACTTCCTCCGAGGGCAGCCGCAGATAAGCTTTTGAACTCATACTTCTCCAATGTGCACATATTTTACCCGTGGACTCATTCAATTGCCTTTCGACATCGCTATTCATCTCTTTGGACTGAGCATGGTTACCAAGTTTCACCTAGCGACGAGGGACATGACATTGGTTTAGGCAGTAGTAAATGTCCACCCCCGGTTTTCTTTTGCGCTCTGAACGCCATGTTTGCACTAGGATGCGAGTTCTCGGATCTTCCGCCGCAACAGAAAGACACCATGTCCACCATGTTCCATGAGAGAATAAAAAGTTTGTTGAGCATCGAACTTCTAGACAATGGTAGTATCTCGGTTGTTCAAACTCTTTTGCTTGTGGGGATGTATCTGTCATGCACGCAATATCCTACCCGTTGCTATAACCTAGTTGGTCTCGCCGGTCGCATGGCGGTGGGCCTCGGGCTTCAGACCAACAAAAATTCAGAACAGCACTCGAAAATAGAAAATGAGATTAGACGGCGGGTTTGGCATGGTTGCATCCAAATGGAAATGTGAGTATGCATGTTTATTTTTATGCGCATACTGACAGCATGTCAGGACTGTAAGCATGACGCTCGGTCGCCCGCCATCAATGCACGTCGTCAACGACGTACCGTTACCAAGCCCAGTTGACGACGAGTTCCTGTCGTTGGACAATGATTCTATCACGCAACCTCCAGGGATACACTCAATCAACTTATTCAATGTGGAGAACATCAAACTCGCAAGAATCCTCGCCCAAATCCTCACACAAATCTACGACACTATTCCTAGCCCGCGTGCCACGGGAAAGGCACAAAACAGTAATGGAGAGCATTCAAGCTTTGACACACTGATGCATATAGACTCCATTTTGGAGGAATTCAAGAGTTCTCTGCCAGATGTTTTGCAATGGGACGGTTCAGAGAACATGGCTTGTGATATCAACCACGTCATTAAGCGCCAGTCGAATGTTCTCCAGGCGCGGTAAATGATTCTATATTTCCTCAGTGGATAAGTTGCTAAGGTTTCATTTTCTCAGATATCTCCATTTAAAAGTCCTTATTTATCGTCCGAGTTTCAGTTCTTTCTGTGCATCCATACGTACAGAGTCGCAGAGGTCGAAGCAATCTCACACGGGTGATACAAGCCCGGTACAGCATGGCGAGAGGGGATTAAAAAAGGTACTGCGTATTCCATGCGCTATACGCTGCGTTAGAGCGACTTGCGACCTCGTTCAATCGATCGAAACTGCCACTAAGCAAGATGCCACTGGTGCATGGTGGTTCAGCACATTTTGTATAGATCTTATCGTTTTCCTACAGGCAAAGGCAAAGGCTAATGGTTTTCTTCGTGACCAGACTTAGTAACCGCTGGGATAATTTTAATTTCAGCTCAATATATCCAGCAGAATACTCGCCACTTTGACGAGCAGGCGTTGCAGGAGCGGTGGGACAGTTGTCTCAAAACGCTACAGCATCTTAGTGCAAGATGTTCCCGAGCTCACGACTACCTGGAATCCCTCACGCTGCTGAGCAAGCGAGCAACATCTGCAAATAACAGTACATTCCCGAATCAGATTATTATTCAAATATGAACAGCACTGATTCTCACGTGTTAGATTGTCAAGACCACTCTGCGTCATCCATAACGAGACCCCAGCACTCTCGATGCGAAGTGGCTTCCTATTTTGCGCAGTCTTCCGGCCATGCCTCTTTCCCTGATTCAAGGAATCACGAGTGCAATATGCGAAGCAATATGAATGAAGCGGAACTCGAGAGCACGATGGTGGGAGAACTAGAGTTTGACCTGGGAATTACGCCACTTCTGGAAAACTGGGAAGCAAATATCGAAGATCTGATCGTACCCTCAGTATTATTTGGCGATTCTAGTTTCGGGTATTCTGCGTCTGGATTTATTTAAAGGTGGCAGCATCGTTAATCAAATTGCTCTGTCACAAAGAGGAGGATAAGCCACAAGTCACCTTTGAGCCCAACTGAAAGGACGCAATCTCTAGAAAAATGGATCAAAATGGACTGTGCAACATTTCCTCAAAGACTAAAATATGCATAATTATTTTGGTGGATTTCTCTCTACTGCATAGTGAGCAACTAAAGCTCAATTACAAGCTAGAAGTATTCTTTCGAGCCGATAGATAGTGTTCCTTTATATGAAGTAAACCAAGCCAATTAATGAGATCAACGACATGGTAATCATCCCCAATACACTCACGTGACAAGCCACCAGTGGAGATTGACACGGTCTTGTTTGCAGCTCAAACGATAACATGGGGTATTGACGATGTCTCCATTAACCTTCCACTTTGATTCATTTTTCAAGGTCACGATTTGCCAACCGCGCCTTCAGATACTCGCTACCAAAGAGCTGGAGCAGTTTGATGGAAGGATTCAGGCTAGACCCTTTCTGGAGGTGGGGATGCCGCGCCGAATACGCCATGCATATCCAATCAGAAGGGTCGAGGCGCTAGTCTCATTTGGCCACGACGCCAGTGAAGCGATTTCCAAACAGGGCACGCAATGAATGCGGCTGACATGCGTGGGTTGCTGCTGTCGTAACAGTGACACGAGTGGGTACAGGGTACACGACATTTAGTCTCAATCCACCTTCCACGCGGGGATGGCTTTATTTCGTGTCCTAGTAAGATGATTGGTGCATGAACGAGGAGGGTTCGAGATGGTACACGTCAGAACAGAGCAAGATGGAGGGGGTTGGCAAAAGATTTGTAAAAAAAAGACATGGAAGGAAAGACAGATCGTAGAAGTGGATCGCGGATATCAGGGGCTCCATCACGCAAGCAACTTTGTGTGTTTAGTACGTGAGCATCGATAAACCTGAAGGGACACCATTTCACCTGAATTCGGAGTTGCTTGCCGTCCCCGACAGTTGTGCCCAGCTAGGCAAAGTATCTAAGTTTTCCTCTCTTGTTCCGCAATGGCCGGGTTGATCTGTCTGGCGTAGATCTGCATCGGGCGGCGCCTTGCCATGTAGATCAATTGAGTCCCGGCCACATCAAGACGTGGCAATGTGCCAGTTGCACCACTGCCGGACAGGCTGACGCAGAATCCGGGGCCGGGAAGAGAGCCGAGATGGTGTGCCGGGCCATGACGCTCGTTGGACGAACTTCTCGTGGGCTAGCGTGTGGCGCGCCCAATCCCACGACTCGATGGGCAGCGGGGGCCATGCCACCATCAAATCGCTCCCTACGTCCTCCATCTCTCCAAGTGCCGGCGCTGGTCGGCCCCGTTTTTTTCTTCATGGCGAGCCCCGCGCCTCGTTGGCAAGGTTAAACACCAAACTTACGCCCGACACGCCGAGAGTCTCGCGTCCACCGTCCTCCTCTCTCGCAAGCCGCATTTGCTCGGCCAAGCGAACGTGGCGAACATACCATGGAGACGACGCCGTCACCCGAGGCTACCTTCAGGCGGAGGAAAGGGTCCAAACACGACAAGACGGGATGTCTGACCTGTCGCCACCGGTGAGTGGCCCACCCCATCCCATCCCTTCCCTATCTCCCAATTCCCCATTCCCGTGCCGAGCCCGCTGCCGATGCTCCCGCATTCCATTTGCAGCCACCTGCGTCTCGTTTTTTTTCGCTTGGATCAACAACCCTGATTTTCCCATCCAGGAGAAAGAAGTGCGTGGAGAACACATTTCCTGTCTGCGGCACCTGTAAGCGTCTCAACCTCAAGTGCGTTCGGGAGCCCATCCGCAACGTCGTTCCACCGCACGCCGCCGCTGCCACCGACGCCACCGTCCGAGATGCCCCCATCGCTGCCCTCGCCTCCTCCCAGCAGGCGTCCCTATGTCCCCCCGTAGCCGGCCCCTTCATGCCCGTCACCGTCATCCATGGAGAGTCGAGGATCTCGCAGAAGCGCCATGTTATGGGCTACTACATCACCGTCCTGACGCGCCATCTGACGGTGAGTGAGCAATTTAACTCGTTCGTCTCTGGTGAGTCCGCGCGCCCTCCACCCCCCCAATCTATCCTTCGCATAGGCTTGCCCAAAACGCGCCACTTCGCGTATAGTAACCAACTTTTTTTTTCTCTCTAGTATTCCTACCAATGGCAATGGAGTCCCCGGTTCTCTCAGACGCACTGTTCGCCTTCGCATCAGGCCATTTATCGCTAGTGGACCCATCCTACAAAGTGACGGCGCTCGAGGCACGATCTGCAGCGTTACGGAACCTGGCTATCGCTATTAAAACCCCTTCCAATGACATCAGCTGCCACGAGACAAAAGCCGCTGCTTGCCTTGCATTTCTCACCTCTGAAGTCGGGACGGGCGATCGCCAGACATGGCACAGCCACCTGCAGGGCACAATGCACATCATCTCGTCCGCTTCGGCGTCGTCGGTGGGTGGAGAAGTCGTTCACGGCGCAGATGCCTTCAAACTCAGCCCAGAAGGCCAATGGATCCTTCGTAACTTCGCCTATCATGACCTCATTGGCACCGTGACACTGAGAAAAAGACCGCTCCTGGACGGGAAATATCTCGAGGGCATCTGCGATGTCATTGACAGCTACCTGGGTGTTGCGACGGATCTGCTTCGCTTCATCGCCGAAATCAGCTGCCTGGACCACGACACAAGAATAAGCCCAGAGACGGCACCCGACGAGGCTCAGCGGAGACGGGCGCTGTTCCAAACCGTGTGCGGACCGCTCGAGAAGCGCCTGCAAGATTGGCACTGCCACCCAGACACGGCGCCGGGCCTCGCGGCGCTGGCATACGCCTATAAGAGCGCGGTGCTCATCTACTTTTACCGGTTGGCGCGCCAGCGGCTGTGCAGTAATTTGTACGTAAACGACGTGGAGACTCTGGCCAAGACGATATCGGGGATCCTGAAGCAGAAGATAAAGACGAACCTCAAAAAGGTCTTGACCCACGTTTCCGAGATACCCATCGGCACGTCGCCCGAGTCGGCGCTGCTGTTCCCGCTCTTCATGGCGGGCGGCGAGGCCACGGAAGAGGACGACATCCAGCTCGTGCGGAGGCGGCTCGAGATGACGCTGGAGCAGCGCCAGTTTCGAAACGTGCTGCGCGCCCTGCAGGTTCTCGAGGAACTATGGGTCCTGCGGCGTACGAGCCGACAGAAGGCTGAGGATGATGATGATGCCGATTGGACGCAGATATTGGATACATTGGGCGGGGATCTGCTGTTGACTTGACATGGTTTGTATTCCGATAGTTGCATCACACAAGAAGAAACAAAAAATAAGGAAAAAGAAATTAGCGATTAGCGAATAGCGTAAAAAGCACATGAGACAGAAACAAACCCGACCACCTTTTTCCCTTGTAGGATCCACGTGGAAAACAACCCACATCCGTGGGGATCGTGAGCTGATGGTTCCCGACCCCCCCCCCCCCCCCCCATCCGTGTGCCCACATGTCATGTTAGACACCTAAGGACTAGTTAGTGAGCTGAACAGCCCCGCCGTGCTCGCGTTCTCGGCAGCTTCTAGTGCATCCAGCTGAATCCCAATCCCAACCCGCTAAGCGAGATCGCTTCGAGCCATTCTCCGGGGGAAGCAAGCACGCATCTCCACTCGTAGTCACCCCCCCTCCTCTCCGTAGGATTAGGGCCGCTCGCTAACCAGCCAATGTTGCATCTGCGCCTGATACGCCGTGCATCAAATCCTGTGGAGACGGCGCGCCAGCCCGTGGGTAACTGAATCATGTGCCCATACTGTCGGTTTCTGCATGGGATCGTGGAGCTGGAAATAGAAGCCGGGGGTAAAAAGACCCCCGCAGATCAGATTTTGTCCGGATGCGTAGCGTTGATCACAATTTATAATCCATATTGCCAATCTTTCCTACCCCTGCATCACATTGAGAGATCGCATCTTCTTATCGTTAACTACAATCTGGTTTGACTACTTAATTCGGCCCAAGTACACACTGATCGGCGGGTGCCATCATTACAAAATGCTCGGTCGAGCATCGTCAACGAAGCCTGTTGGGGCGGCTCTCAGCATCAGCTCCAATACCTCTCTACGTGGCGCCAACGTTACTTCCTCCTTCAAGCCACACGGGCCGATGGCTGGTCACTCGCTGGGTAGGATGCTATCCTCTACCACGGCATCTCATAGCCAAGCGGCGGGGTTAGCATCTGATCACTCCAGCCCCGTAGACCATCACAACAACTCCAAGCCTCGCAGCGCTGTGCTTCATAGATCGATCAAGTCACCACCGATGCAAGTTGTATCAGCACAGGGAAACCATGTCACCTTTTCCGATGGCCACCAGATACTTGACACAACCTGCGGCGCAGCGGTGGCGTGTATAGGATACAGCAATCAGCGCGTAAAGCAAGCGATGATTGATCAGATGGACAAGTTCTCATACTGCAACTCCATGTTCTTTGGGCATCCCATTGGAGAGGAGCTGGCAGCTGAGCTGATCCGGGGAACTGACGGCGAGATGTCCAAGGCATACATCATGTGCTCTGGTACGTTTACACAAGTATCAACCTTGGTCAATGACTAACATATCTTTCTTGGCATGGAAAGGTTCTGAGGCCATGGAATGCGCCATGAAGATGGCTCGTCAATACTTTGTTGAAATCAGCCCAAAGCAAAACCAGAGAATTAATTTCATCGCTCGCGAAGGCTCTTACCACGGCTGTACGCTGGGTTCGCTGTCCATGAGCGGACACGTCGCTCGCCGCAGCCTCTTTTTGGACATGCTTCTGCCCAACGTCCACCGTGTCTCGGCCTGCAATGCCTACCGCGGCATGAAGGAGGGCCAGACAACTGAGGAGTATGTTCAGCAGCTGGCTGATGAGCTGGATCGCAAATTCCAAGAAGTTGGCCCCGACACGGTTTGCGCATTTGTTGCTGAACCCGTGGTTGGAGCGGTAGGTTTCATGGGTAGCTGCTTCATCAGGTTATTTCGCTAATCGATTGAAACTAGACACTGGGCTGTGTTCCCGCAGTTCCTGGGTATTTCAAGGCCATGAAAAAAGTATGCGAGAAATACGGAGCGCTCCTCATCCTGGACGGCATGTGCCACGAGATCCATGCCCCGAGACATTTGTGCTAATGACCCACTAGAAGTCATGTCCGGTATGGGCCGTTGTGGGACCCTCCATGTTTGGCAACAGGAGGGCGTTGTCCCCGACATTCAGACCCTTGCCAAGGGCTTGGGTGGTGGGTATGCCTCAGTTGCTGGAATGTTGATCAACCACCGAGTAGCCAACGCGTTGGAGAACGGAAGCGGGTATGTTGCCCCCATTTTGCCCCTTAATTCCTTTTTATCGGGGTTCTAACACTTCTTTTCAAGCGCATTTTCACATGGGCACACGTACCAGGGCCATCCGGTGGGATGCGCCGCCGCATTAGAAGTGCAACGTATCATTCGAGAGGAAAACCTCGTTGAAAATGTCCACAAACAGGGTCTGCTGTTGGAGAGGCTTTTACACGAATATCTTGATGACCACCCTCACGTTGGCAATGTCAGAGGCAAAGGATTGTTCTGGGGAGTAAGTCAAGCCCAGCAAGTGAACTTGGAGCCTATCTAACTGAGAATAAAGATTGAATTTGTCGCCGATAAGAAGACAAAAGAGCCATTCGCTCCATCAGTTGGCGTTGCAAACGCTGTCCACCAAAAGGGCCTCCACAAGCTCGGGATTAGCTTGTATCCGGGCGTAGGAACGAAGGACGGTATCACAGGAGATCACGTACTCCTCTCGCCTGCCTACACCAGTACTAAGGATGAAATTGAGGACATCGCCTTGAGAACGAAAGAGGCAGTATTTCAAGCATTTGATGAACTCAAAGGTGCCCAGGGAGTATAGTAAAAGCGAATTGCTTCAATAAACCTTGTATTTACTGATGCCTCCTAAAACATCAAGCTAAACCCAAAAGTCCTTACAGTAGCCCTTGTTTCACCGACCATAACCTTAGCTGGAGATGTTGTATCGCATTATCCTTCTCTAGACGGCAAGATATAGAGAAGCAGCGGTTCTGGAAAGTATTTCTTTACCCATAAACCAGAGGGTCTGGAAGACTGTTGCCTCGGTATTGCGCATAGTTTACCAATTCTGGGCACGTCTTTTTCTCTTCATCATACGTTATATCTAGTTGTGCACTGAGATTTTTGGGCTTGGGCGTATTCTTCCAAGTAATTCCGCCGCAGTATGAACAAAGAAACGATGGCTCAGATGGGGGCCAGAAACGAGTCAGGGCTGTGACTGAGATCAAAGCAAATACGAATGCGGTTCATTTTCTAAAAAATTCCCAATACTAGGCTCTAATCCGAATGAAATGCTCAACTTAAAAAATACCCTATTCATCATATTGAAGAAGATGGACTATGCGGGGTGCGGATCAAATGTGACACATGCACTAATCCAGGACGAACTTGAGTCGTAATATCAAGGGCGAGAAGAAAAGCTTCGGGACTCACAATCCAAATCGATGGATACTCTATCGAGATTGCTAGATATTACCCACAACTTTATTTCGCCCGCATAGCACTACTACCTTCTCAGTCAACTTCGATTTGGATTATCATCGTTATCATCCAATACGGCTCAAGTAAGCACAATAAGCTTTATACAGCAGTGTTCGAACAGTTAGACTGCAATGCCCAATAGCCTTTTGCACACACAGTATCTGCCATAGCCTCATACAACATACGAACCCAACATTTCATGGTCCAACCGAGCGTATTACAAGGCACAAACTTAAACATGTCACATTGACGGCTACGGCAAAAGTGAAGTGAACACTCTGCTAATGCGTAGTGCAATGGTGCCCTATATCAATTTGACAAAACATAATTTAAACCTTGAAAAGTTCAGGTGTGTTGAATTTCCAACCTGACTCCTGGATCACCTGGTTGAGCCAACCGCTTGTTTTCTAACCTCCAAGTAAATGGAGCTGATGAAGCTGGTGGAGAAACAAACTCTGCACATCATACGAGAAGCCACTAACATCCTTTACAAAGTTACACGAACAAGTCTTTCAATTCCTGGCAAATACCTTCTTCTTTTTATCTACTTCTGTTTTTAATTTTTCTCGCTGTCAACCAAAACCCCCCACTTGTGGTTTTCGACCCCGTACATTATATCCTTGAGCCACTCCTTGATTGTCAGTGCATAGGTCCGATCAGCACCTTTTCGCGTCATGGGAATGTCCCAGTCCTGTCCTTCAAATTGAATAACGGAAACGGGGGAGATGAAAAGCTAATACGTCATATCAGCTCTTGCGTCTTCGTAGCAGTCATAGCGGCCATTCTTACTGCTGTCCCAGACACAAAGGCTTCAAGAACTCTGCCTTCTTTCCATGCAATCTGGAGTTCATACATGGTAAATTTCTTCTCGACGACATGTAGATCATCCGAGAGCCTTGATCGAGCCAGATCAAGCACAGATTGCCGTGTAACACCCTCCAGAATGACCTTGTCATCCAAGGGTGCTGTGATGAGCTCCGCTTTTCCTGTGGCAGCGTCGTGAATAATGGCGAAAAAGTTACTCGATCCAGCCTCAGTGACCTGACAATCCGAACCAAGTAGCCATAAAATCTGGTCGTAGCCTCTCTTTCTGCATTCACCAAGAGAGACAAAGCTTGGTCCGTAATTCGCACCAAGCTTTGCATAACCGAATCCTCCTGGCCAGGCTCGCGCATTGCCGTTCTCAGATGCCAGAAGTCGCATCCCCGAGGGGCTGGGCAAGGCACCAGGGGGTGTCTCCGTGGAGAACTCGGGCCACGCCACCATCATGATGAGAATAGTGGCCTCTTTGGGAATCTGAGCCCCAATTTGGCCACCGTTTCCTATCACGGCTGGACGGATGTAAAGGAAGTTTCCGGGTCTCTCCTTGGGAAGCCATCCTAATCCAGATCGATGAGCGTAAGTGGGTTGTTCTCGCGAGACACGAAGTTAGGCCAAGACCTACTGGGACCATCGGCTCGGGCCAAGATCTTGATTAACTTGATTAGCTCTTCCTCGTCAAAATCCGGAAGTGAGACTCTTCTGCTGCTCATGAGGAGTCGGCGCGCATTGCGCTCTGGGCGGAAGAGTCTTAGCTTCCCATCGAATCCTCGGTAGACCTTCATTCCCTCAAAGCACTGCGTCGCATAGTGAAGGCAAGAGGCTGCTGGGGAGATGGATATGTTGCCAAACGGCTCCAGTTTCGGGGCGTCCCAGCCTTTGTCCACGCTCCAGCGAGCAGTGATCATGTGGTCGGAGAAAGCATTCTGCTCCCATAGCTCTGCAGACCCGGGTTCGGGCACTGGCTTTAGATTTTGGGAATATTGAAACAAAATCTTGGATGCATCAAGGGGCTCTTGGGCTGGCTTCCCATTCCCAACACCACTAGAGGCAGCATTGGGTGCGCCGTTGGTTCCGTTGGTGGGTGTCGAGACGGTCATGTTAATGTCGCTGGAGAATCAATGTTTAGAGCTTACACCTGGTTAGCTCGCCACACTGCACTCAAGTTTCAATTTTAATATATATCACAAAAGCTCGAGAATGTGCAATTCATTCCTGCGCCCAGTGTCGCTCTAGGGCGCTAGGGCATAGAGGCGCAAAGTGGAGGGCATCAACTACTCGTAGGGCGTGCGGGGGCTACAAACAGGGCGCGCGGGAGATGCAATCAGACGCGTGGGGAAGACAAACAGGGCGCAACCTTTGGTTTGCCTTACAGGTTGGGTTTCATTATCACAGAATGCGACTCAGCTCGTTAAAAAAAAAGCGGCATTTGCTATTTGTTATCCTCTCTAATATCGCATCATTAATTTTAATCTTCTGGTCATGCCTATGCGTTCTTATCGCCCATTCCTTGGATACTTTTTACCACTAATCCAATAGCAAAAGCAGCTTTTCCACGAGCTCATACTTGACCCGCTGTAGTTCGCAAGTGAATTGAACGATTGGAAACAAGTCAACCGAGCTTGCAGTAGCCGCCGGTATCATTGGCTTCGTCAAAGTTGTATCCTCGTATGCCTCTTCAATCAAGGCGCTAATCAATGGTCGGAGGAGACGACTCCAGCCCGTTGCACCTCGGCAAGTACTCCTCGTTGCTATGAAGCAAACGCCAGGGAGTTCTGCCCTCCCCTCCATAATCGACGAAACAGCCGTGGTACAGGAATTCTGTCCATTCATGTCCTTTGAATTAGTTAAAATTGATGGCCGGAAGTGGATTACCAAGTCTCGCTTGCAGGACTGCGAGATATTCCATTTCGCTGGCCACGGTGCCACGGATGATTTTGCCGCGACCAATAGTCACCTGGTCCTTGAAGATGGTGGTCTGACAGTTGAAAGGCTTCTCGAAACCAATCTTCTTATCCGCTCGCCGTTTCTCGCGTATCTATCGGCCTGCAGTACTGGCCGCATTCGAGATGAAACATCCTTGGACGAGAGCCTCCACCTAATGAGTGCCTATCAGCTGGCCGGCTTTCGCCATGTAATAAGGACGCTTTGGGAGGTCAAAGACAACTTTTGCGTCGGCATGGCCAGGATAATTTACAAGAGCATCAGAAATAGTAGGATAGCAGATGAGCTGGTTTCCCTTGGGCTTCATCAAGCGTCTAGAACAGTTCGAGACCAATGTCTTAAAATACAGCAAGACGAGAGAGATGAACCTTGGCAGCAAAAGAAAGCCAGTTTAGGGAGATCAAGCGAGGAGAAGGCAAACACAACTACACCGTGGAGGAATTTTATTCCAATTGATCGAGGGTATGCACCCTGGGCACCTTACATTCATTATGGCGTTTGAGGATACGCGTCCCTAGGTGCCTAGGACCCTTTTGTAATGGAATTAAGGCTTTATTCATTCTAACATATCACTTCTTTTCATTTCTACAGCCTCTAGTATTTATAGTAAATAAGAGAGAAATCAAATCAACCCATCCTTAAGGCGCCTAAGGTCGCAACTAACAACTTACCCCTAGCAATTCAAAGGTATGCGCTATTTTCTTGGTTAGTGTTCTTATGACCTGATCAATCAGGACTTCTTTTAGAGGTGCAGTGTCCAAAGCAAGCAACCAATGATGTATGATGCCGCTCAATACGCCCTAGGGAGCAATTTGGCTGCGAAGGAGACCCACCCCGCCCAATACGCCCAGCGTACCCAATCATCTTATTGATGCACGAAGTAGCGCTACCATACAGGTAAGATCTTCATGTCAAGCCAAGGAAATCTGCAAGTCTAGGTCTTGCAATACGACCCCCCAATCAATCCTACCTTCAGCTGAAAGTATCTCCAATGGCTGAAATACTCGGCCAAGAGGCCCGAAGTCAGTCCAATCCCCAATACGTTCAAAAGCAGTTCTGTACATGTTCGACCACTTCCACATCATCCCACCCCACCTACTTCAGCCATGAAGAGGGGAAACACCAAGCCCAAAGCTATAGGCTAGATGCTGCAAGGAGTGGGGTTCATCCAAGGTGCAGAAGAGATATACCAACCAGGGATTGCATTTCTGATGGATATTGCGTCGTAATCATGCAGTACGCCAAATAAAGTTCGTCGCTAGTAGCCCACTGTTGCCTTTCTCGGTCCCGCTTTACTCAAATCAGAATCCATTTCCGCAAGTTTCAGATGAATTGCGGTTTTTCTATCCAGTCATATAGACTCGGAGAGCCTTTAATGGAACCTTAATCATCCTATCAGTAAGCCCCTGGTCTATATCCTAAGGTTTTGGGCAAGGCAAAGGTGCTGTATATTCAGTTGGATACAACACTATGTACTGAAAGCAAGTATTCCCAGTAGCTCTTCAATTCAGATAAAGCAGTTCTAATATGAATGACAAAGCATTCTATACTTGTACTTCCAATTTCTTTATTGTGTCCTAGCCCTAATTCAATTTATACAACTTCCTATCAACAGGCCGCAATAGCAATCAGAAACAAGAGAGTTCTCCTGGCCCACAAGGCAAATCGCGGAGTTTATATTTGCGGATCAGATTAGAAACGATGAGCCCAGGTAATATGAAGGCATCAAAATGTATGGTCTCGCCAACGACAACATACCAAATACAGGATTCAATAGAGCATATTATCTAATTTATCATGTGAACACCATCTTACGAACAGGTGAATACAAATACCAAGCATATCCCGTTTCCCTTGCCTCTCTTCTTCATTCTGCTATTATTTCCAGGAAGAGCAATCATTGACCGCTTCCGGATCATCCAAAACTTCATTCATCACAATTTGACACCGCATCCGCTTCCTACAGATCCATATTGCAAACTCTTTGGCTTCCTTCTCGGTAAGAGACGGGCCATTCTTGCGGTTATCCCAAGCAATATCAGTAATAACCGCACCATTTTCCTGCGGCTGGACCAGAAGCCTGATCTACTCATCTCTTGTCCAGCTTCTACACGGGCGTATAATTACATTACCCTGCGGATCAGGCATATCAGACCAAATCACCCACTTATCCTCCATCTCCAGCGGCCGGTAGCCCTTGAAAAGCTTGTCGTAATGCTCCTTGGTGAGACATGCATCCCATGTTGCCTTGGCTGTGTTTGTAAGAGCAAAAATGCCGCGGTCCTCATTGTAGATTACCTCTTCGGTTTCCATAGTGCTTTGATGAGATGTCAGGTTAGTATTATCGGTTGATCAAGGAGCAAAGTATACCAACTCGACGTCTTGTTCCGTAAAATGGGTTAGATACTAGCTCTATGCTGCAAACGGAGGAAAAACAAAAAACGAGAACAAATACGGGAGACTTGATCGCCAAATATAATAAGGAGGATGCCACGAAATTGCTTCGAGTTTGGCTCTGTGACTCATCCAAATTTCCCCGACTGGTTGGTGGCTAAAAAGTACAATTGATCAGTCGCAATTCTGTCGGTTGTATTACCTAATCAAGTTCTCACATTCGAATTTTTACTGGTTAGTTTGTTGGTTGGTTTGTTGGTTGGCGCTACTATTATTAAACCGTGGCTATGCCCAACAAGCCTCACATAGATCGGATGCTCGTTGGTATCAGAGGAAGATGCCTGGCACTAAGCTTTGGTATGCAGTGTAATTCTGCGGTGGCAATTCTGAGGGCTGGGTAATTTTGTCTCATACTTGATGGCCGTTCTCTCAATCACGCCCGGCGAGCTCAGATCTTTCTTTCCGTCACTGAAGGCCTCTTATCTCCGACAGTCTCCCTTTCACATTTCAATTCGTAGTTTACATTTAGTTATGCCTCTGTTCTTTCTCACCTTACCGTTTGTTCACCAGGGTAGGATCGGATTTGTTCTTGCCCCTATTGCTGCTCAGCAAGCCATTTCGCTCACCCTGGCTTCGAACAAAATTCGATGTGTCAAATAAATTGGCACTTATAGACCCCGCCAATACCCACTCTTCGACGTATCCAAAGACGCTCTAGTGGGACACTCTGGTTGGAGGAATCGTTCGTTCAGCTTGTGGTCCACCTTGCTTATAAGTGTCCTTAGGTATCATCGCCACTGCTTTTCCTATTCAACCTTCTTTTATTACTTACATGTTTCTTTTTCCTTTTTTTTTCTATTATTGTATCTACCAGTTATTGTCAGTCATATTGTCTACTTTAATTGCACTTGAACAAAACTCCAACCACAAAGAACTTCGGACTACTGGCTATGGAGATCTTTCACAAAAGGCAACTGACAGAGTACTTGATCTCTGTATGTAACATTTCCACGCTTCTTGCTCAATTTAGCCGGAGAGCACCGGCCGTCATGGTGATTCGCGAGTGCGGTGGCTCGGCGGCCGCGGCTCCTGACAATCAAATCCACCATTTCATACGTTTTAGCAACTTGTGCTGCGGTCATTCTTTCCAGCACAAGCTACATCCTTCAGACTCTTGAGGTACTATTTGAGATATCAGTTTTTTAGGTTCTTCTAAGGGCGGAACAAGCAAGTCCGTGAACTTTCTCATCCTGTAGTACGATTGCAACTACTTATGAATGTAGCTACCTCGAATGACAAGAATTTTTCATAACAATTAATGAATAAATACATCTAAAAATTTAAAATATTCTGTCATCCGAAGCCGTCACAGATGATCAACGTCGGCTTATGAATTAGGCGTTTCATCTACGCATTCTCTTGTATCACCGCCAGGGTAAACGTGGGTGGATCACTCGGGACATCGGCACCGGACCCTCTGCTCGATCCACCAAAATGGCACCCGGAACCATTAAACTGGAGAACGGAGACGAACAGGCTCCGGGGATCAACTAGCAATCGGTGGAACCACTAACTGACCTGCAATCCGCCGTTTTGTCGGATTTTCGAGGCGTTGTTTCAACCACCAGCATGGGCCCGTTTGAGAAAATAGTCCACCAACCACAAGAGAGCCTCCGCGCTCACAACACCACAACCGGAAATACGAAACTACGAGCAAAAGTGCGCCATCCCTGCTTCTCGTGCCAGGCAAGCGACTCTCGTTCAATGTGTCGGCGAGAATTAAGGGAGACGTCGGGGAACTCGATACACCACGCGTCATGGTCGACATGGTTTAGGACATAGATATAAGAGGTGCTTGGCAGCTATTTGTCAATGTTTTCAGACAGCAGCATCAATCAAGCATCAACCTCATAGCTTTACAGTCTTGCAGCCTCACAATCACAATGCCTTCCTCACGACAGATTGTTTCCACCCTGGCCGCCGTGGCCTTCACCTCGGTCAACGCCGCCATGGGTCCTGCCTTCAGCACCGGTCCCGTTTCCTCCAACTCCTTCATCCGCGAGTCCACCTCGACTCTTGTGCTTCCCAAGGCTCCTAGTGGTTCTTCCGGCGATGCCTCCCTCTGGGTTGGCATGGGCACTTCCAACGGCGACCTGATCCAGTCCATTGCCGACAACTGGGAGTCTGACAGCTGGAGCATCTACGCTTACACGCTTCTCAGCACCTCTGGTTGGTTTCTGTTTATCCAATTGGGTTTATCCAGATGCTAACACTTTGACTACAGCCACGACTCAGATGCCCGTCCAGGGAGACTCCTCGACTGCCGTTGCCGGTGATGAGATTACCATGCACTGTACGTAACAGCCATGACACCCTAGGTTTCTAATAGACTCAGGCTAATCATGACAATAGACAAGTTTGATGACTCCACCGGAAACTACACGCAGACTGTCCTGGTCAACAACCAGACCGTCTCCACCCTGTCCACAAGTGACGGCAAGGCCCAGGGCTGGGGCTCTGCTGTTGAATGCGCTGAGACCAACTGTGGCACTGTTCCCGCTCACAGTACGTACTTCAGAACAATGCAAAAAAAAAGTACAAAGGCTAACCATTTTGCTTCAACTGTAGGCTGGATCAACACGCAGATCATTCTTGATGTCGCCGACCCCGACTACATCAACACCTTGGCCAAGGGTGACGGCGTGACCGGCGACATGTCGACCAGCGACGGCGGCAAGACCTGGACCGTGACCACCATTGACATCCCCGAGTTCTCTTTCACCTCATAAATGTGTGTATACTACAATGTATTCATTTGGGATAGAAAAAGTTTGGAGTTTTTAGCATTTTCAGACCATACTTTTTGCATTGCAATGGTCAAAAAGAAAAATAGATAGCATGCGTCAGGACGCGAAATACCAAGTCTTGTTTTCTGAACAATAGAGGCAGGGTGAGCCTCAGCTGATTTTTTTTTCTTTCTTCCTTTCTTTTTCTTTGATCCCTTTTTTCTTCTCCCTCCCCTTGCCAGCGCAACGATTCAACATCCAATAAGGGGCGGTGTTTCTTTATGCAGCAAGGTTCCTGTGGCTTGATTCATGCGTTTGAAATGCGGGCGCTTAATCGTCGGCAAATGACTCGCCCCCATTGGACACTGTTTGGGCACGATTCGTTTGAGCCTAAATAGGGGGCTCAGCCAGCAGTCAGCTGACCACTAGCAGCAAGCCCCCGCCTCAATCCTACGAGTCGCCACTTACCCTAGAGCGTGCGAGAATTGTTTATCCGGGGAGATGGATATTTGTGTTGGGGCTTGTGAATTATGGGAAAGGGGAAGGCAAAACGAGTCTCTGTGTGTGAACTAGAATTGACTAGCTTTGGCTGGATGCACATGTCACGACTTTTAGGTTGTGTCAAAGTAAGGGTATGTGTAAGTGTTGGGGTTGAGGCTGTCAGTGGCCTTGCCCCCACTGACAACGCGGCTGTCTCTGGTAGAGTGTTGAAGAAAAAAAAAATGCCAGGGAAAAAAAAAAAGCGAAAAAGCGGACAGGGGCATTTTTACTAATTATTAAAATAGGAAAATACAACAACACTGTCGTCATTGAAAAGTGTTGAGCCTATTTTAGACGCAAATGCAGAGGCATCATGTGCTGGCTGTAGCGGTAGCCTTGCACTTGGTTCTGGCGGTCAGTCGGTTGATGGGATGCTGTGATTGGGGGCCGAAGGCCGAAGGCCGACAGCGTGGGAACAACGAAGGCCGACGAAGCGGCTCAGCTTTTGGCCGAGAAAGCAAGGCTTTCGGAGACAGCGTCGCTTTTGTCTGCTCGCACCGCCTCCGTCTCGCCCTCTCTCCTCGCCTCGACTCGACGCTCCCTGCGCCATCTCGCCCAGCTTCCACTGCAACTGCACTAATCGCTACCACCGCTACATTCATCGCCATCGCCGAACCCGGCCGGCCCCACCCGCCTTTGAGTAAAATATCGGGCGTCGACCAAAACCAAAACGCGCCCTGTCTCGTGCTCGTGTCCTGCATCATTCATCATTCCACGCCATCCGCCTTTCCACCATCCACATCCATCCGCCATCCACCACAACCGTTCAGCCGTTGACCTCCATCTGAACCCTATCACCGCCGCCCAAGGCCTCACTGCCGCTGCCCCAGCAACACGCTAATCTCGCAACACCGCCATCATGGCTGCCATGGTGAGTCGACCAGCCTCCTCCCTCCGCCCCGAGATGCCATGAGGGTGTACCTGTCCTCCTCGTGAGGTGCCATGAGGTGCATCATGGCACGCTCGTTCCTGTCCCCGTCCCCTGCTAACCGCTCCCGCCCCAACAGGATCTTCGCGTCGGTAACAAGTACCGCATCGGCCGCAAGATTGGCTCAGGCTCCTTCGGTGATGTCTACCTGGGCACCAACATCATCTCGGGCGAGGAGATTGCCATCAAGCTCGAGAGCGTCAAGGCCAAGCACCCGCAGCTCGAGTACGAGGCCCGCGTCTTCAAGTCGCTGGCCGGCGGCGTGGGCATCCCCTTCGTCCGCTGGTACGGCACCGAGTGCGACTACAACGCCATGGTCTACGACCTGCTGGGACCCTCGCTCGAGGATCTCTTCAACTTCTGCAACCGCAAGTTCTCCCTCAAGACGGTCCTGCTGCTCGTCGACCAGCTCATCTCCCGCATCGAGTACGTCCACGCAAAGTCCTTCATCCACCGAGATATCAAGCCCGACAACTTCCTCATGGGCATTGGCAAGCGCGGCAACCAGGTCAACGTCATCGATTTCGGCCTGGCCAAGAAGTACCGTGACCCTAAGACGCACTTCCACATCCCCTACCGCGAGAACAAGAACCTGACGGGAACCGCCCGCTACGCCTCCATCAACACTCACCTGGGTGTCGAGCAGGCCCGCCGTGACGACATGGAATCGCTCGGCTACGTCATGCTGTACTTCCTCCGCGGCTCGCTGCCCTGGCAGGGACTCAAGGCTGCCACCAAGAAGCAGAAGTACGATCGCATCATGGAGAAGAAGATGACGACCCCGACCGAGGTCCTCTGCCGCGGCTACCCCAACGAGTTCGCCATCTACCTCAACTACACCCGCTCCCTCCGCTTCGACGACAAGCCCGACTACAGCTACCTCCGCAAGATCTTCCGCGACCTCTTCATCCGCGAGGGCTTCCAGTACGACTACGTCTTCGACTGGACCGTCTACAAGTACCAGAAGAACGCTCAGGCCGTCGCCAAGGCCACTGCCGGCAACGGCCCCGCCAGGGAGGGCGGCCAGGAGCCCTACAACTGAGCTGACCCTCGCCAACAACACATCTCGTAATTCAGCAGCATCAGCTCCCTTCCTCCTCATCCTCCTCCTCCCCCCCTCGAGTGTGCGGCCTAGTCACCAAACGAGACCCGTGGAACGACAAGCACCCCTCCCCAAGACACGCTGACTGACCCGGCAGCAACTCAACTCGCCAGTCGCGCCGGCTGCTCACGTGCCAAGGACTCTCTCGCCTCGAACTTTTGCATATTCAATGCTACAAATTGCTGGAGATTAGACTCCAACGTGACGTCGGGGGAGAGCTTGACCCGGTCTTCTCATGTCTAGATAGCCCCCTCCCCCTTCAACCTCTTCTCCTCTCAGCTCCCTCCCCCGCCCGTCACGGCTTCCAGCTTCCTGCTTCCCGCTTCCAAATGTCCTGTATTTAGCTTCAAATTTTCAGAGAGAATGGATCAAGGCCTGAAACGGTTGGTAGTGAGAACGTTAATTTCTTGTTTGCCTTAAGCAGACAGGAGGATTAAAAGGACATTTATATCTATATAAATACACGCACCATGCCACTTTTTTGCATCGTTTTAAAACAAGACCCAAAAAGCTCACAACTCCTCATCCAGTATCTCGCTCGGACTCCCCACCGAATCAAGCATAAAGTCTTGGTCCATGTCCTGGTATAGAAACGCAGTAGAAAACTCGCCCGGCCACGACTGTTGTGCCGCTGCTGTGTTTGTAATGGCCCAATCTATGGGCATTGGCACCTGGGAAGCGTCGTGCTCCGTCTCAGCCGTGTCCTGCACGTTGCGAGACTGGTTTGCGTCACGCATCCTCTTGGCCTTCTTGACCAGCCGCATGAGCGGCTTCCAAAGCTCGTCCTGCTGCGTTGGCGAACCCCAGCATTCGATGGCGAGCTTAACTGCATTCCACGCCTTTTGCACAATGTGCGTCTTGTCGGAACGAACTGCCAATTCTTCGAGAATCACCGAGATGGCGTGCCAATGGACGTGTGTGCATGGCTGTCGGGCCCAGTGAGGCCATGGTGATACCTTGATGAGCTCAAACGAGCATTCAATTGTCTTGATGGATGTTTCCAATAGAGTGTCTCGGGTGGCCAGTGGTATAGTTGATCTTTCGTCAGAAGATAATATGGGATGGTAGATGAGGAGTGGTACTTCGGCAAAGAAGAGCCGCGTGCTGAACGCAGTGAACACTTGAAAGCCGTTGTCGTCGGCACAGTTTTGCAGGTATTGCTCCTCCACCTGCCGCTTGCAAGTCGCTGCCATTTGTTCCATGTCTCCCTGATTGAGGACCGACGATTGCTGCTCCCCTTGGCGCCCGCGCTCTACTACTTGTCCCAGCCTCTTCATCAACAAGCCCATCTCATACTTTACCAATGTCGGCGCCATATCCGTCATGCCTACTCTCGGGGGCGGATATTTGTCGCTGCTGGGGTCAAGGTCGGTGTCATTAATATTGAGTGGGAGTATCATATCTGGTGTACCTCCCGGTATCAATACATCTGTCCCTTGGTCCAAGGCAGTTCTCAAATCTAGCAACCAGATGTTCAGCCAAAGCCTAAGGCTTATCTCAGTGTCATAGGGGGATAGATCCGTGTCTCGCCGTACACGGTGTATACCGAGGCTCTGGGCGACTCGGACGGTGAGTGCCGTCATGTTCCAGGTGAAACGAGACTGGTCACTCTCGCGTAAGCTGAACAGAAACAAAACAGCGGCCTGCAGCGTCATCAAGTCAGAGGATGATACGAACTCGGCCCTTGCTAGGGCCTTCTTTGTAGCCATGCGATAACGCGCAACTAATATCTCCTTGTCTTTGCCAAGGAGTTCTTGTGCCTATTCACAGCGTTAAAAAAAAAAAACCAGGTCAGGTTCAAGTCAAGCAAGACATGTATGTGCAAGAGCGAGGCCTACTTCATCAGGGGTCATAGAGGTCACGGCGGCGAAGTAGATGGCGAACATGAGCGCATCTTCGGAGGGCGTCAGGGATCGCAGGTTACGCTGAATCTCTCTGACGGTCTTTGTCATGGAGGGCACGTGGAACAGCTTGATGAGAGGGTCGACATTTTCGACAAACGTCTGCCAGTAGAAGGGTATCTCGGAGGGGGAGGGGTGCATGCTGCTGGGGCTGTCATCGGGAGGGTTGCAGCCCAGGATGTAGGCGTCAAGGTCGGGGTTCGTCGGGGTGGTCTGGACGGGGCGGTCCACCGAGTGGCTGTCGCCGTTGTCCGAGGCATCGTCTACGTCTTCATCTTCAGCATCGTCCGGGATGGCGCCCGGCGACTCAGCAAGCTACACGGAGAAGCACAACAGCGGTTAGTAGACAAGACGACAAGACGGAAAAAAAAAAAACTGGCCAAGCCAACAGAGTTGAGAGTGGAGGGCTCTTTTTGTTTCGCGTACCAGCCTCGTCAGTCTCGCCAGGCACGAAGCATAGACGTCGCCGCCGTTATCCCTAGAGGCGGCCGACGGACTCCCGATCTGGTAGAGGGGCTTCGGCGGCCTCTCGCCAAAGTACAAGCAACGTTCTATCCACTGTTCTCTACTAGATGATGCGGCATCGCTGAAGCCGCGTACGGAGCGGGGCCCCGGCGAGGCGGCCGACGCGCGGGCCCGGCGTCTCGCGCGATCGTCGAGTGTCTCGGACTCGGTGTCTTGGAGGCGCCGCACCTGGGCTGGCAGATGATGCTGAGCCGGCCGGATGATGACGGACGACTGCCCGGCCTCGGAGCGGCGACCACCGGCACGCGGCGTCGGACGAGCCCGTCCCGGCGGCGGGAAGATGCACGCAGCCCCGTTGCGGGTGCAGTTGGAGCAGGGCGCCTCCTTGTTGCACTTGACCTTGCGGCGGCGGCATGTTATACACGATCGCAGGCTGGCCTTGGGGCCTCCGTACGTGGTGTCGACCGAGTGCTGGTTGGACGCAACGATGCTCGGGCTCGAGACCAGGTTGACGGCGAGTTCCGAGGTCGACCGCGGCGATGGCATGTTACGCGCGCTACTCTGAGCATCGGCTGCTCGCGTTCGAGGGCCGTCTGCTTCTTGTGCTGTATACTATTCAGGGAATGAATTGATGAGGTTGATGAGCCCTCGTTGCTGGAGGGCGGCTGAATGTGGGGGTCGGAATAACTACGGACCACAAAAAATGATGGGCGACTTTTGGTGCTGCTATTTGGGAGCCTCGTCATCTTCCCCACCACGTTGGCCAATGGTGCTTCATTCACTTGGTCAAGTCACTCGGTAGTTTGTGTGTGATGCTGTAGTGATAATCGTGTGCAAATAATATTCGCATATGCTTTAACATCATGTTTTTGTGTACATCTACAATTACGTCTTCGTCCACATCGTAAATCGCTTTAAAAACTAAATACAAAGACAACTTTCACTTTCCCTTTACCAATCCATGGCATCCTTCTTCTCTGCGGCGTTCGCCTTCTTGGCCGGGACCGAACCGCTGCCCGTCAGGGCATTGTAAATACGCTTGCCAAACTGGTTGAAGGCCTTGGCCATGCCGCCCAGCTTGGTCATCTTCTTCTCCATCTCCGACAGCTCAAACTTGAACGTCTCGCCGCCCACGATGAGCTCGTTGCGCGTTAGGTTGATCTCAATGTCCTCGCCCATCTGCGCCTTCTCGAAGAATCGAGGGTCGGTCATCTGGAAACCCCAGAGACCCAGCGAGGGCATGTTGCGGTGGAAGATGAAGGCGAACTTCTCGGCGATGATGCACTCCATGCCCACACCCAGAAGGGCCTGCACGGCCTCCTGTCGGCTGGAACCGCAGCCAAAGGCCTTGCCGGCCACGATGACCTTGTAGCCCTCCTTGACGCGGTCCTGGAAGTCGGGGTTTGTGAACTCGAGACAGTGTGTGCCGAGCTCTTCGTTGTTCTTTGATGTAAGGAGGAATTGTGCGGGAGCAAGCTGTGGAAGTTAGTTAACCTGGGCTTGGGATGTTGAGTAACAAAAAATGGGGGAACACTTACAGCATCAGTATCGACAAAGTCACCAATTCGGTAAATCTTGCTCTTGACAACAGTCTCCTCAACCTCAGCCTTCTTCTCGGTAGATTCGCCGGAAGCCTCCTCGGCCTCAACGACGGGCTCCTCCTCCTTGGAAGGAGGCTCAACCCACTGGATCTTGGAGGCGCCCTCGGCCACGACGGAGCCACGGCCCTTGACACGGTTCCAGGCCTCATCGGGGATGCTGTCGATCAGGGCCTGGGGAGATGTGACCTTCATGTCGAAGGAAGAGGCGGCGACGGTGGCAGCCGAGGCCAGGTTACCGAAGGAGCCCTTGCCCATGCGGTTCTCGAAGTTACGGTTCTGGCTGCTCAGCCAGACCTCACCGGGGGCGGCGGCATCGGCACCCATGCCGACGCAGTAAGAGCAACCGGGAACACCAATGGTGAAGCCGGCGCGCTCGTAGATCTCAGCAAGGCCGTTCTTGCGCAGGAAGTCGGCAATGGGTCGGCTTCCGGGGACGACGTGACGCTTGCCGCGGGCGACGGGGGTCAGACCGGCGTCGAAACCGGCCTGGAGAACGAGGGCACCGAGGATGAGATCCTCCTCGGCCGTGGTGCAGGCACCGATGAAGCAGCCGTCGAGCTCCAGGCCGTTCATCTCGGCAATGGGGACGACATCATCGGGGCAGGGGTTTCGGGCCACAAAGGGCTCGACCAGGGAGAGATCGATCTCGTACGAGTCGGCGTAGGAGCATCCCTCGTCGGGCTTGAAGAAGTACGAGTCGGACTTGTGGCGGCTGGTCTTTCGGGAGTTGACAAACTGCTCGGTGACCTCGTCGGGGATGAAGATACCGGTGATACCACCGAACTCGGTCGTCATGTTGGCAATGGCGAATCGGGCGTCGGCGCTCAGCCACTTGCAACCGGGACCGGTGTACTCGACGATGCGGTCGGCGGCGACGGTGTTACGCTTGAGCTGCTGCAGGATGTAGAGGATGGTGTCCTTGCCACCAATGCCGCGGGCGGGCTTGCCGACCAGGCGGATCTCGACGACCTCGGGGACCTTGAACCAAATCTCGCCGGTGACGAGGGCCATGGTGACCTCGGTGGCGCCCAGGCCGATGGACAGGCAGCCGTCGGCGCCGGCGCTGCAGGTGTGCGAGTCGGAGCCGATGATGAGCTGGCCGGGCTGGGCACGCTCGCGGTGGAACTCGGTGTGCATGATGGTGTAGTTGTGGCCCTGGAACTCGGTCATCTTAAACTTCTTGCGGGCAATGTTGGTCTCGTCGACGAGCATCTTGACGAGCGGGGTGTCCATGATGCGGGGGTCGATAACGTGGTCGCAGGCCAGCCAGAAACGATCGTTTCGGAAGACACCAGGGTCGCCAAGCTTGTTGTAGACCTGGAGCATGCCCTGTTTTTGATCGTGTTAGTCCAACAGGAAATGCGCAATTGGGCGAGCACCATTCTTCTCGGTGCTGGGCAATGACTTACATGCCAACTGGCCTCACTGGCCATGACCCAGTCGACAGAGGTCAGGATGGTCTCGCCGGGGCTGACCCAGCCCTTGCGATTTAGGTCGTGCAGGGCAAAGATCTTTTCTGTCACGTTCATGGGGCGGCGGCCCTCGGGTCTGGTGGTGAAGGGAACAATGGGCTGGCTGGATGTGCGGTCGGCCGAGTTGAGCGCCTCGAGCCAGGCGGAGGCGAGCAGGATCAGCTCGCCCTCGATCTCGTCGGTGACCTTGCCGGCCGACAGCCCCATGCCGCCATAGTCGGGAGAGCCGGTGGCGATGCGGTGCACCTGCTGCAGCGCATTGCCCTCGCGGATGTGCTTGTTCTCGAGAGCCCACTCGGCGAGGCTGGAGATGGCGTCAAGAGCATCTCCACTTGGGTTAAATTCTATGACGTATATTAGCCAAAAGATTCTTTCTTTTTCATCCTCATCCTCATCCCCATCCTTGGTGGATTGTCCGTACCACTGGGCTTGATCTGGCGGGTCGTGTCGAGGACCTCAGCCAGCTGTGACGCAAATTCCGTGGGAGCCATGGCGAAACTAGAGCAAGACGAGAGCAACTACGGTTACTTTGCAAAAAAGGATCTGCAAAACCAGGAGACGTCACTGTATCTAAATAGCCACGGCGCAGTCGCGGATGTAAGTCGAGGCTGGCGAATTATAGACGTCTTATATCAATTAGCCTTTTCCCGCAGAACCATTGGGCCTGCCGGCCTGCCACGAGCGTGCCCGCACGGGTTCCACAGATCGCTAAAGTGCCCTGACACGTACTAGCGCCCAGCGGTACCGGAGGCCAGGCCGTTTGTCCAGAGCATCTCATGCGCGTAATGCAAGGTCAGGGTCTGCAAGGGCCAGGGGACAACCGATCTCACCAATCGGGCCCGCCCTCGAGCGCCGTCAGAAGGATTGACCGCCCGCCCCGGCACGTCCTTTGTGAGGTCAGACAGGGCGCTAGCCATGACGGCATCCAATGGCTTTGGGGCATCTGTGCGTTTCGGTTATTTAACTTTGTTGCGCCTTGCCCACAGTTCCCGACCTGAAAATGGCGGTAACAATTGACAATGGCACGCTGCCGTCGAGGGCCGTCCCCCGTGGCCCCCCCTCGTCATTAGTAAGAGGCCCGAAGGAGCCAGAGGATTTCTTAGTCAAGGGGGAACCTCACCCGATGTCGGACTTAACCCGCCGTGGACTAGCGCATCCATCGCTCTCGGACACATGCGTGTCATGTGGTGTCATGCGTGGAGGGACAACACGAGCAGGGCCATCGTGGTGGTGATTTGGACCCTGGTTTGCCTTCCCTTTTTTTCTTTTTTTCCACGAGGCTTCGGTAACGTCTCGGCTGAGATGAGTGTTTCAGCCTCGTCTTACGATGGCGAGGCAAGTCCCCATTATTAGTACGGCCCAATCCTCATGTATCCCATGTCATCAATACAATCGCTGTGATTCGTGCCATCGCCTCCCTTCCTTCTTCTGCACCCTCCCTCGGACTCTGCACGCCGGCCGCCTTAGTCTCTGGAAACTCCGACGCGCCCGAGCGTCTTGCCTGGTTTTCTTCCCCACCACTTTGACAGGTTGTGCAACTTCCGTAGACCGCCTTCTTCCACTGCATCGAAGCTTTCACCAAGGCCGAATGTGGTTAGGTTCATCGCATCAAACTTCATCTAGTAACCCGAAAAACAAGCGTGGTTGATCGCGAAAACATCCCAGTCACCCTGTAGATAGACAATCATCTTTATCAGCGACAGCCGATCTATCCGGACTCAAAATTCACATGGAAAAAGTGGGAGTGCAAAAGAAGCAAATTTTTATGAACAGGCGATCTTTATGGACAGTTTTCTAGTTGGTTTCAGAGTCTTATATATACTATATGTCTTTCTATTTTGAGTCTGCTCCGGAACTATGCCAAATATGGGGGAAATCCACAATACAACTGCCGCCCCCTCTTGTCTAACTTGCCGTTGCAAATTCAGACTGGTCTAACTAGCTAAAAATAAAGAAAAGGTATTTACTTCCAAAAAAAATAATAACAGGCTCGAATATACATATGCCAAACCATTATACATGCAAAAATCGCTTCGTGGACATGGGGGGATCAAAACACTGTGATATCAAAACATCAAAAACACCATGAGTAAAACTTCAGTAGTTCATCAAGCAGCGACCTGGAGACCTAGCCTTGACTCCAGGACGGGAATCTCGGCCACGACAACCTCGGCGGCGCTCTTCTCGTTGATCACCTCGGCGGACTCGGGGCAAGGGGTCTCCTCGTACAGCTTCTGTAGGCGATGAGTTAGCAAATAAGCTCGTGGTGAATGCTGCTGCGGGGGGTGGGAATGGCTGCTTACCAAGGCGGCACCAACCACGGCGAGAACCTGGGCGCGGTCGATGGAGTCGTCAAAGTGGCATCCCCAGTGGGTCTGATCGCCGGAGCTGCAGGTGGCGATGGCGCAGAAGCGGCCGTGCTTCTGCTCGGCGCTGAGGAGCTGCTCGTGCTCGATGGAGACTACGGCGCCGGTGCTGATGACGGAGTTGAGGCCGGCCAGCACGGCGGCGGGGATGTCCTCGCCGGAGTGGTTCAGCTGCACGGAAATGTCGCCCAGCTTGATGGCGCCCTTGACGTGGACGCCCTCGCCCTCCTTCTTGGTGACGTCGAGGTCCTCGACGACGAGCTTCTCAGCGTCGACGCCCGTCAGAGCAGGAGTGTAGTTGGCCTCGAAGATCTCGAGCACCTCCTCGTGGCTGATCTCTCCTTCGCGAGCCTCGCACACGCGCTGCACGCGGCTGCCAAAGTCGACCTGCATGGCAGCGGGGATGTCGAGGCCCCAGCGGCGGTCGAGGATCCAGGCGGCGGCGGCCTTGCCGCTCTGCGAGTTGACGCGGATGATGTAGTCCAGGGGAATGCCCAGGTCCTCGGGGTCGAGGGGCAGGTAGGGGATGTCCCAGATGGGAGACTCGCCCTTGGCCAGCTTGGCCTGGCGGGTGCCCCAGCCGCGGCGGATGACGTTCTGGTGGGTGCCGCTGAAGGCCTGGAGGGCGAACTCGCCAGCGTACGAGGCGCGCTGGTGGACCGTCAGGCCCGTCAGCTTCTCGTACTTGTCGCGGATCTCGTAGAGGTTGGAGAAGTTGAGGCCCGGGTGGATGCCTCGGGAGTAGAAGTTGAGGGCCAGGGTGACGAGATCAGCGTTGCCGGCGCGCTCGCCGTTGCCGAAGAGGCATCCCTCGACCATGGCACCGCCGGCCAGCATGCCCAGCTCGGCGGCGGCGACAGCGCAGCCGCGGTCGTTGTGGGTGTGGATGCTGAGGAGGGTGCTGTCCTCGCGGCCGATGGCGGCCTGGAAGAGCTCGAGCTGGTCGGCGTAGATGTTGGGTGTGGAGATCTCGGTGCTGCAGGGCAGGACGATGTGAACAGGGTCCTCGGGCGTGGGCTCCCAGATGGCGAGCACCTGGTTGGTGATCTCGGCAACGAACTCGGGGTCGCCCTCGTTGAAGGACTCGAGACCCCACGACAGGCCCCATTCCGTCTCGGCCGAGGCAACGGGGTCGTCCTTGGTGATGGACTTGAGGTAGCGGATGGCGTCGGTGGCCTGCTTGATGGCTCGCTCGCGGCTGAAGCCCATGGCGCGGAGCTGCTTGTCGCTCACACCGATGTAAGCGCACACCGAGGCGCGCTTGACACCGCGGAGAGCGTCGACGGTTCGCCTGATGAAGTCGTTGCGGGTAGGGGTGAGGGCACGGAGGCGGACGCCCTCAGGGACGACGCCGGGGGTGTCGATTAGGCGGCGGGTGAAGTCGAACTCGATCTGGGAGGCGGCGGGGAAGCTGACCTCAATCTCCTTGAAGCCAATGTCCATGAGGAGGTGGAAGAAGTCCCACTTCTGCTCCATGGTCTAAGTGCTTTTGTTAGCAACCGACTCGGGAACAATCTCGATCGATCGAGTCGTGTGGAGGTTGAGGCTCACCAGAGGAGCAACCAGAGACTGGTTACCATCGCGGAGATCGGTAGACAGCCACAACGGGGGAGCAGTGAGCTTCTTGTTGGGCCATCGTCGGTTGGGGTTCTCAATCTCCTGGAACCCAGCGTACTTGGTCTCGGGCGCTGACAGCATCCTGTGAGAGAGTCAAGTTAGTTATCGTGTGATTCTTCTTTGATCAGAGGCGGGGGTGGGGTTGCTTTGCTTGGCCACGAAACCATGTGCAAGACAACAAAAGACAAGCCATGTCAACTTACATTTTGAAAAGAGTTGTGTCTAAAGATTTCTCAGAAAGTGGCTTCAGAGGTTGATCTTCAGGTGTTCGGATATCCAGAAGAGAATTTCGAGGATGATGCCTCAGTGTTATATACTGCTGCTCGAAACCTAATGCCTTGGCCGTTCGTTCGTGTTGTTTCGCCGCAATGCAGTCAGATTGGATCACTCGCTACCTTGTCCCGAAGCTGTCAAGTAATGTGACTTTGGACGGAGTGGGTCTTCGCTTCCTTGTGGCCCCGGCGATTAGCTTTCTCATAATATACGTATTGGACTTCTCGGTATATCCGGGCCTTGTTCATTGCGGATCGAATCGAGGGATCACCATACACAGGGATTCCAATTGCAGGGCGAACCTCGCCGGCCTTGGCTGCAGAGGCGCCCTGCCATCCTTCTAGAATGTTCAACCCACTCAGGGAATTACGAGGCCATCATCACCACCGGGCCTGTCTTTTTTTTTTTCCTTCCTTTTTTCTTCACCTGCCTCCACGGCCGTGAGAATATTCGGAGGCCCGATACGCTGGAAAGCCGCTAGAAGGTTTGGCATATTGCCGTGGAATCGCAGGTGGGGAGGGCCAGCGCCCAAAGTGGCAGGCCGCAGAAGGGCCTCGACTTCTAGGCCGTTGATGATCCCGTCTGGTGCGTGTGGGAATCCAACGTGTCGGTTAAGGGCGACAGCCGTGGCCAATGGCGATGCTTGACGTGCAGGCTGTCTACCACGCGGCTGGGTGTCTTCGGGCGACGTGAGGAACGACAGGACAGCGACAGGGCTTCCACAGCCCGTGGGATCCGGGGTCTGGCAGGCTTCAGCTGCATTGTCATCGTAAGCTTCGGCGCTAATGCACAGTCAGTCCATCATGAACATGACGACGCAGTGCGGGAGGGCACCGTGACACCCCCGTGGCTGCCCACTCCCCCCGTGTCCCCCATATCAACCCCCATGCCCCATCGTGTTTGACCGTCTTTGTTGCCCAGCGGTGAAGGATAAAACCTCGCTAAGGTACGTGATAGGTGAGCCCGCTTGCCGTCTCGGGTCTTCGGCCTCGGGGCCTACAGCTGAGCCTATGCATCGAGCCCGTCTTGGGGCCTGCTTTCCCCATCCTTCAGCCTCAGCAGGATGCGCATCAGGATTGTGGATGGGATGGCGTGCCCTTTTTTGGGAGAACCAGGGAACTTCCACGGACAACGTCGTATTACGTTATTGGCTCGTGGCGCCAATCGCCCAAGCCTCTCAAGCTTTCAGGGCGCCAATTAACACTAATTGAGATTAAAACCAGCGTCACAGCGGCCCGCTGGAAATGGAGGCTAGAACCATCAGCGACGTCCAAGCAGCACCATTCTTCCTCCCCAAGCATGTCATCCAGTGTTTCGGAATGGCTGATCCCTCGTGGCTCCGTCCACACTCAGGCGTGAGTAAGCCACCGGGTCCACCAACAGTCCGAGGCCCTATCCCTGCCCTTGCCTTGCCCCCCTGCCCGTCTCCAAAAGCATAATCAGATTGGTCCTGGTCCGTGTTTCGACGTAATCAGGACCCATTAGCGCGTAGCCGTTCATTTCCACGGGCGGATAAGGCTCGACAACGCCATCCATCCTCCGCGTGTGCCGCAAGCTCCAAATTTAGAGTTGCAATGGCCTCATCGATCCACTTTCTTGTTCTCTCTGCCAGCAATTTCGAAGCGGTCAGAAATCTCCCTCACCAAAGCAGGGCTTACAGGGCAATTTAACAAAAGCGAAGAGCGAATAATACGGCAGATTGGGCGCTTTTGGCAGCCCACGCGTCTCTCTTGTTTTTTGAGTTTTTTCTTTTCCTCATCGAACTGACGGACCGCGGCGATTTGTTGCCAGTTGCGGTTTACAGACAGGGGTCATAAAGCCTGGGGAAGAGATGGGTCAAGAACTCCTGGTCCAAAATCATCCTTACCCATGAACCTGCCTCTTCGCGATGTGCTTCTGGATCGGTTCCTAACCTTGGCTTTTTGTTTTCAGAAAGGATCATCTCCCTTTTAATCAAGGCAGGAGTTCCGAACATTCAGGGTTTGTACATGAATTTTGAGCTAGTGTAGCCGTACCGACCAATGAGCACAACTATCGAGGAGTTACGGGCCCATTCTAGAATGTTACCCATCGCGAGACCTTGTTGTCGTCAGTGCTGTAGCTTTTCAGCATGCATGTGAACACTGCCACCTCCACGCTTCCTTCGGCATCCCTATAAGGCTCTGGTGTTTCATTATGATTAAGGGGGTCCAAGTAGAATGAAGGAATGCCGTGCCGCTTTCCATTGTTCAGGCGTAGAGCCGCGTGATCCCACGAGTTGGCGCAAAGCCAATACAACTGACTAACTTTGATATTGTTGGTCAGCTCGGCTCCTACCCCCATTGAGCAACTATAACCAACCTTGATATTACGTACTTTTTCTCTCTTCAACCCCATTGATGGGTCAACACGGCACCGAAGGATGCGGGATATCGAGTTGCAACACTGCATCCCCTGGCCCATATTCACCCGCTGCCGAAGCATTTTCGACCCACCATTGCTTGCATACACAGCAGATCCTTCCATACACTTGGACGCAATATATCTAATGTGCCTGGATCCACAAGGAGCCCGTTGACACGTGTTAGCCAGGGAACTCATGCATCGTGCCCTTCTTATCTCAAGGGGGAATGTCCTTGGTCCTTGGCATCGATCCCACACGCACTAGACTCCAGGACCAGGACAAAAACACAGGCAGGCTCAAACTGTAACCCGTTGCAGTAAGGTTCAAGACGATCCCACTGCAGAAGCTGGTGCCACTGAGTTGCTCTGTTGGTGGAAGAGTTTACGTCACATCTAGTTGGTTTAGGGTTGCGCCGAGTCAGTGACATCACTTTGAAAGCAACTCACTTCAACATGAAACTTGGATCTTCATGTCACTTTTTAGGTGAGCCAACTAAATATGGATTTAGAGTGCTTACGCTCCATTTCGGGGATTTGTGCCCGCTGTTTTCGGCTCGTGACCAGCTTGTTCTCCCCCTTACACTGTCTCCAGCGCAGTGATATTACTTGTCTCTCCCGCAACCCGTTTTAGTACTAGCACCAATTCGTCCAGAGCCGCGAGCATCTGAAGAAAGCCATTGAATATCACAGCATACCTCCTAGAGCTCTCGTCATCAACGTCATCTTTGTGGTGTAACCCACTCTCCCGCATCCCCTTTTCAAGGTGCTCTCTCGCAAATTTGCTTGCCCTGGTGAACAATGGCGTTGGTAACACAGCCGGGAGCGGGTCGCCAGTTTTGAGTGCTTGCTGCACAACAGTAATGACTGCCATTATCTCAGCGATGAGATCTTCTTCCGCAGCCCCCGTAGCTGGAATGATCCATTGCCTTTGCTTTTCCGAAAGTCGGGTTGTGTAGATGAGCATTTGAGCAACAGCCTGATTTGTAAACATGCATAGCTGACAGACCTCGCTTAATGTCTCTGTATCGATATTAGAAGATGAAAACTCAAAAACGGTCAACTTGATTGGTCCCGATATAGACAAGAGGACCTCAACCACAGCTAGTGCTTCTTCCTCGACTACATCGCGAAGGTCTGGCGCCGGGTCTCTCCAGTTGGAGGCGAAAAGCGCATATTGGTCTCGGGCGCTGATAAGACTATCGCTGAGTAGGTGGCGGTAGTGACTGTTTGCAGAGGGTGGCTTAGGGACAAAGGTCATGACAATGGTGCCTCCTAAGCCAATGAAGACAAGAACGGTGCGTCTCCAAAATACCTCATATCCTTTTCCAGGATTGCCGTAAAGGTCCTCATGGGTATCGATCCAGCTGTATATGCTGACGAGGTATGCCGTGATTCCCATCATGATCCCTGCAGGCACCAATGCGGCCGAGGTAAAAAGCCGCCACCACATGAACAAAACAATCACAACAGCCATGCTGGCAGCTTCACCGTAGGGACTTCCTGGGCCATTACCAGCACCAACATACCACGCCGCCACGCCAGCAACACCGCCAACCACTGTTCCAGCTCCTCTCACGATAGTTCCGTAGACAACATCGGCTGTGTAGGGCAATAGGGTAAGCTGTGCCATAATGACAGCCCACAGACCCTTCTCGCGGTAATAAAAGCCCGCGCTAGAGCGGACAACTGCCGGGATAGAGAGGGCTACGGAAATAATTACCATTTTGATCGCGAAGATACCTTCTGAATTGCCGATCCAATTGGCAACCCTGAGTACCAGCTGACCGCTCTTGTTTCTTCTCCGGCTATTCGGCCTCCTCATCGAAGCTAATTCCGCCCGACTCGATTTGATGCCCACATTGATGTCGGACTTTTCGGGAGAGTATTCGTATGTGGGACCGACGGTTGAGATCCGGGTAATGACTGTATCCCCAATATCCGCGGCAGGCATGTCCTCAGGTGAATCTACCCTAGAGATCCAACCGAATAGAGATGTCAGCTTCGTTGGTAGCCAGAGTCTTAGAGTAGGTCTATTTTTTTCCAGCTCGATGACTTTCGATAAAATGGCCTCCATAGCATTCACCAAGTGGGCCAATCTTTCTTTGATCAAGAGCCCTCTTAGCAGCCCACTAAGTGATGGGACTGCCCCAATATCGACCTGCAAAAGTCCCTCATCGTCAAACATCTGGTGAGGGGGCGCAGCGAGGTAATTGGAGGTCGAAGAATTGAATTCGTCGCGTTTTTCGCGTAGATTTTGCAGCACAGAGACGTGTCGTTCCACTCTCTCCGCATGACCAGCCGATCTCTTGAAATCGGTCGAACGCGTCAAAGCTTCCACAACAGCGTCCAGTGACTCTTTACATGCTTCGATTAAATAACTGGCAGGATCTGCCAACTCTTGGAGACTCTTTTCTGCTTGCTCGGCTCTCGCTGGAGAACATGTCTTTGCGTGGAAATCGAATTCTCTGCTCCTCTGATGCAGGCCTGTTTTGTGAGTCGTTTCGCCGTTGGCTTCTCCGTTGACCCGTGCCATGTCACGTGCCTTTTTAACTTTGCCCTTGCGCGCCTCGGTTTCTCTGTGAACCTCCAAGAGGCCAGCGAATTCGATGACAAGTTGGCGGAGTGGTCGGGTCAAGGTGCTGAAATCATCCGAGTTCCATCTCCCAATAGACAAGTCCAGAGGCAAGAATGCCGTGACTGGATCCAGCTGCTTGTACTTGGTCAGCAGATTCACCCTGGTAGTGGTTAATAGCTCAATGTTCATGCTCCGGCTCGGGTGCTTAAGTCCGAGCACACAGGCATCAAGAAAGGTGGGCATCGGGGCAAGCAGGTCCCTCATGATGTCAAGCGCTTCGGACGTAGAAGATGTCGGAAACACAAACATGCTGCATACAAGGGCAATGCCTTCTGCAATCGCACAAGGCAAAACCAGCGTCTTGGCGACGTTGCCGTCAAAATTCGGCAGAAGCGGGGCTTCTGTGAGAAATACTGTGCTGACAATGCAGCCCATCATTTGCGTAAGTCTGAGTTTGGGCGCAGCGACGCGAAGGCGCGCCTAGAATGTGTTATTTATCTCCCATTATTCCTGGTGCACCACTCACTATAAGGTACAGATAAAGGGAAATCATGCAGAAATAGGTGATTGTCACTATCGTATCCAGCATGAAGCCGTTTAGGACCTCGACCTCTATAAATGTCTTGGGATCGGTTGTGTTTTGAGATGTCGCCAGTCTCTGGAGCTCGCCAAGGCGAGCCTGTTTATCGGCCTCCGGCCTCGTCGCTAACGCGGCTTTCATCGTAATCACTCCCCATGCCCACGCACTGGTCAGACCTAGTAAGACCGTGACGGCGGCAATCAGGTGCATGAAGACTGTCCCAGACGGAGGCGCAAGCCATAGAACGATGCTAGGTTGCGTGAGAATGAGTCAACTTCTTGACGCGAGTAGGATACTCACCATCCAAGAAAAGATGCCTGGCCCATCTCATTTTGGATTGGGTTGATATAAATGAAGATTGTCATTATCCACATCGAAAGAGAACATCTGAATAGCCTTTTGAGATCTTTGGCATGAAAGTGATTGAGCCATTCCGGGATTCGCCGACGAGGAGTCGATGTCTCATTTTCACTAATGAAATAGGGATTCTGGACCTCGTTGGCTGGTTCCCGTGCTTCATAGCCAGCTTGCAGCTTCTCATCTCCAGCTGTATCTGCATCAGGGAAAGGTGTTTGTTTTGGGGTGGACATGGTGCTTGGATCGGGAGAGTCACATTTTACAATGTCCAACAGCCATTGAGATTTGGATGCGACCAACATAAGTATCAATTTTCAGCCCTATTGCTACGTAGTAGCGCCTGGCGATAAGTGTCACGCAGGTCGAAATGCGAAGCGCTAGGGCCAAGTTGGGTGTGGTAGAATTGCGACACGAGTCGGCAAATATTTGCCGATTTAGCGAGACTTTGGCACTTTGAGCAGGCTTATGACTATTCAATAGGCTTTTCTAAAAATTGTGCCTCGTAGCTATGCCCTCAGATATCCTTGGGGATTTTGGAGACAGCAAGTCTACCAGTTCTCGTGGACCAAAAGCGTAGAGGAAGACTTGTAGAGGAAATGTAAATATCCTAAAACAGACATCTCGGCGACAGGAAGACAGGTGGCTGCTGTAGTGCGCCCGTCATCTGTTTGAGCCAATCCCAGGTGGTTTGTTGTATCAAGCTGATTCGTGGATACGACTACCTGGCTGCATCCCTCAAAGCCGTCAGCTTATGGCTTTTGGGAGCCACTGAGAGTGGGCACCTATGCACGACGGCACTTAATTCCGGATTGAAGGGAGGTGAGATCTCAAACCATGGATTTGGGATTACGCGTGATACTGTATCAATAAAGCAGCTGAGACGCACGATGTACCCTCATGCCTCTAGACAGTGAGAAGGCCAGTTGGCACACGTCGCTGAAAATGCTGATCGGTGAGTTGAATGCCCTGTGTGCTCTTTCCTTCCATTCTTGGCCTCATTCTGATGGCCACCTGCGATAACGCTGCCACCTACTGCGCTGCCCAGGTCTGCCAATGTCAAGCCCCCTTTCCACCCCTCTTCGACTAATACACCGTGCAGGTTTTCTATTCCGTGGGATCTACCGGGTTGATCTTTGCCGTTGATATCTTGACGTCTGATACCTCTTCTTTGCGAAATCGAGGCCTTGCATTTGCTTTCTGTTCGTCTCCATCCATGATCACGGCATTCGCAGGCTCGCTGTTCTCGAATTCTTTTCACCAGACCCACTGACGATGGGCACATTGAATGATAGCTATTTTTGTGCCCTTGGTTTCCACTCCTCTCATTGTGCCTTGGTGGTTCGCCAAGAAGAAGGCCATGGAGAATGAGGTTCTGGAAAAGTCTACCACTACCCGAACGTGGGCCGAGGTGATGATGTTTTATCTGATAGACTTCGATGGCAAGCAAAGACCTTATGCACAACATGTGTCCATGTATTGCTAACGTATCGCATGTAGTGGTCGGCGTTGTGCTGCTTGTAATTGGCTTTTCTCTCCTTTTGCTTCCACTCACGCCTGCTGCATCTCAAGCCAAAAAATGGCAAACTGACTACATTAGTGCAATGATAGTTGTGGGTGGCGTCTTGGTTATCGCGTTTGCTGTCTATGAGCGCTTCTTTGCTCCCAAGCCGTTTATCCCCTGTCATTTGTTGGCCAATCGTACAGTCACTGGCGCATGCTTCCTCAATGTGACGTACCAGATCGCCTATTATTGCTGGAACAGCTATCTCACGTCGTATTTGCAGGTCGTTTACAATACCTCACTTACCCAAGCTGGATCCATTTCTGCCATTTTTGATTTCCTCTCGCCCATTTGCCTCATCGCATCTGGATTCCTGATGCGATTTACGAAGAGGTTCAGGTGGCAGCTGTGGGTTGCTGTGCTCTCGTATCTATTCTTCGTTGGTCTCATGATCTATTTCCGGTCTCCCGGTCACGGTGTTGGCTATATTTGCATGTGCGAGATTTTCATCTCGATTGGAGGTGGCACCATGATTCTCATTTCGCAAGTGGCCGTCATGGCCGCTACAAAGCACGAGGACTACGCAGCCATGTTGGCTTTCCTTGGTCTGCCAGGCAGCCTTGGTGGTGCCGCCGGAAACAGCATCTCGGGGGCTATTTGGACCAACACTCTACCCGAGAAGCTGCAAGAGTATCTACCAGAAGCTACCAAGTAAGATTGGGCGACAATCTATGACAGTCTCGATGTACAGTTCATCTACTCTGTTGGGTCGGCCACGCGGAATGCTATAATTGCAGCTTATGCGATGGCACAGAGAAACATGTCGATTGCTGGTACAGCTATTATGGCTCTTGCACTTGGATGGGTTCTGTTCGTCAACAATATCAAACTGGAAGATATGGATTCGTTCCGCGGTGTTGTATTTTAAGTTTGCTGGATACGAAACGCTGCCAAATATGAACAAATTCCAGAATCTCTAGGTGTATAAGGAGTATCCATGTCGTTTCTTGTCCATGTTTCCCTTACTGCAGTAGCCATCTTCCCGGTCGCCGTTTATCTTAATATTCCGAATCCCGAGTTTCAATCCCGAGCGCGGAATGTAACTTCGATTGGTGCGCAGCTCTGCCGTGTAGACTTTTTGGGTTCCTTCCTCATGTGCGCAGCAATCGTTCTCTTTTTGCTGCCCCTGACTGTGGGTGGTAGTCAGGTTGAGTGGAATGACTCAGCAATATCTCTGTATTTTATGGCATCGGTAGTTCTGGGTCTTGGCTTTGCGTATGTGGAGTTGAAAGTGGCCTCGGAACCCATCTTCCCGTTGGGCTAGCTCGCACGTCGCGATATTGCAATCCCGTATACTGTGCTCTTGTTACAGAACATGGCATCCACTTTAGTGCAATTCCCTTTGTTCAATCACGTTATTCCAGAGGATATGCGGCATTGCTAACTGTAGACGGACTGTAGTCCATGTTTTTTGTCCCCATGTACTAGAGTTCATCATACCCATGGGTACTTATGAATGGGTAGGCCCCACATACTTTTTGACTAGACTGGGTATAAAATAAGTCCCAAAGGTACCCATAGTTATATTTGGGTACCCATAGGGCCCATGGGTATTTTTGGGTAGTAAAATAAGAGATTATGGGTACCCATAGGCTTTATGGGTACCCAAATATAACTATGGGTACCCACATAAAGGTTTTGGGTACCTTTGGGTATGACCGTATGAGTATAATATGACTAATAAATAGGATTAGCACAATTGATGTACACAAAATAATAAAATAGTAGGTATATTGAGTATCTACTAAAGATGCCTAGAAAATAGCCTACGTTGTGTTGCTTGACTAGATGAAACTACATTAGAGTAATTTAACCCATTCTTCCTTTTCCTCTGAATACCATCTAGTAGTTCTACTTCTCCAGCTAGATGAGATATATTATCATCATCAATAGCAGAGAGATTATCTTCCTCATCATTAGATATATTATCAACATCTACTTGAGGAGATGTTATAATTGAGGATCTAGTATCCTCTGGTCGTCTTCTTAGCCACAAAGTACTACTTTGAGATTCATTTTGAGGTATGTTGCTTGATAGGGGAGGTAGGCTTGATGCCTCAGAGAGACTAGGGGATGCTGCTACCTCGATGCTGGGTTGAATAGAGGTATCCGAAGAAAGGGTAAATCGAAGTATCCCACTATCTTTGGGCAGGAGAGATGAATATTGTAATGCTTGATCCAGCTCATAAAGGCGTCGCTGGAAATCCTCCTCGGGAGTCTCCTCGCTACCAACTTCATCTGAGCTTAGAGGGCCTTGTTCCCAAGCTCGCTTGCGTTCATGTAAGTGAATACTAAAGCGGTCCATAATACTCTTAATACTAAGGAAATATCGATCATATTTGCAAATATGTCGGCAGACACTCCATGCGCGTTCGAGTGGTACTGTTGTGGGCTGAATACAAAGAAGATCGCGGGCCATACGGCAGATCCCTTGGTATTGGGGCTTTCTAGAAAGGCGAGACCAAAAGCCTAATAATGTTTCATTCTTTTGACGAACTATATAATGTAAGTATAAGATATAGAATATACTTGAATAACATACGCTCTTGTAAGAATTCTATGCAAATTGATGTATTTGGATAAGAGATCGGAGTAGACTATAGCTGATTAGCACAAATATGTTAGTACAAAATATAAATATACCTTTGTAGGACTTAGAAAAACTGCTAGTTGATTTTCCATTGAGTTCTTTGATGATGCTAAGTTATCTGCATCAGTAGATAAATTTGTGCAATATCTCTCTTGATATATATTGATGAATTCCTGTTGACATCTGGCTTGAAAGGTTGCAGATTCTAGCCCTAGATTGATATGTCGTAGACCAGCCCAGCGTGGATCATGCATTCTATTGCCTGGGGGGGGACAAAGAACAAGAATAATGCCAAAGAAATGAATATCATCCATTAGGAAGGCAATATATTTTTGAAGTTTCATCTGCCCAGAGCTTACAGCTGTAAGTAGGCTCTCCATCCATCTACAAGGCTCAGCAAGCCTTTGTAACTTTGAAGTCAAGGCTTCAAAAATTAAAGCTAGATGACGGTGGGCAACTTTCAATAAAAGCCACATTGTTGCTAATGTAAGATGATTGTCTTGGCTGATTTCATTGGTAATCCACAGGAAAATACGCCCTATATCAATAAGATATGTAACTTGATCCCAGTTTTGGCGAGACAACATAAATGTTGAATTAGGATTTTCATCATACCAGGCTGCAATGGAATGGCGAAGTCTTTGTGCCCGAAGTAGCATTAGAGTGGTCGAGTTCCAGCGTGTATGAATATCTCGCATCAATTTCAGAGGCTTTTTAAAATGTGGATCATGAAGGGGCTGGACTTTATTTTGAATTTGTGCAAAAGCAGCCCACTTTTTAGGGCTTCGTGCAATCTTGGTTGCAAGATAGCGGACCTAGCGTAATATTATGAGATTAGCACAATAAGATTAGCACAAGAAGACACATACCTTTAAAATGGCTATGGCTAAAGAAGAATCATCATTGGAAGTAATCTGTGCCTCCAATGCATCTTCATCTTCAAAATCCTTAGGCAGTTCAGCTGAAAAGTCAGGAATATCTTCAAAAATATTATCCTCGGCTTCAATACTATGATAATACATAGCAAGCTTTGAGGGATCCATAATCTCAGCAATCACAAGATTAAGAACATGAGCTAGACACCTAATATAAGTGATCTGCTTGGGTGATTGGTGAGATTGAGTAGTGTTTTTTATCTCCTGTAGTAAAATATCAGGATTAAAATGAGCACCATTATCAGCTGTGAGTGATTGAAACCGAGCTAAGAGCTTGTGTTGTTGGAGACATTGAATGATTAGTCGGTTTTGTAGAGCTTGGCCCTGATCGTGGGAGGTATCAAAAAGTCCCAAAATGACTTGATGTAGATTCCAATTTTCATCAATAAAATGAGCAAGAATACCTAGTATTGTATATTTGTGATTTGGGGAGGTCCATGAGTCAATCATTAATGAGATATTTGTTGATGGCGGAAGTGCTTCTAAGGCCCTGGCTTGAGCTTGTGCTGCATATGCTGACATATGTCTTGCGACTGTGGCTGGTGATGGAAGCTTTGCTGCTGGATTGAGAGCACCGACTAAGTTACGGAAGCCCGGGTGGCTAACGAGGTTATTGGAAAGATTAGATTGAGCAAGAAAGCGAATAAGGCGATTATCAATCTCTTGATGCCACTCTACAGTTCCAGTCTAAGAAGATTAGTACAAATTGATTACCACAAAGGCATACATAATTACCTGGAAGGTGGAAGATGATATCTCATCTTGTAGAGAGTTAGGCACATTGTCTTTTTGTAGACATGCTGGAGATTTTAGGTGTCGTATTGCAGAAGCTGTACCTCCACCATTCCAGTTTGGGTGTGTAAGAAGATGTAGGCACCGCTTGCAAATTAAGACTGGAGAGCCATCTTGTATTTTTGCCCCTTGTTCGTAAGAATTCCAAATAGTAGATATTTGGCGAGTACAAAACACCTTTAAGGCTTTGGCTTTGCGTATTGATAGATCTTCAAGACCTGGTGTTGAAGGCAAATTAAGAATAACCTTATTATTATACCATAAGGTATCTTCCCACCATTGCATAAAAATTGGCTGAATTTGGGGTTGAAAAAGATAGCATTGTGTAGTAGAAAATGGGAACAAAGAAGATTGCTCCTCAAAAGTATTGATATCATCCATAATAAAATATAATAGATATCAATATATTAGAGTAGTAAAATTTAATTAAAGTAATTTCAGTATTTAATGTGCTAATCTGGTGTGTAGGGCATATTATCATAGGGAGCGGAAAAAGATTAGTCCTTTGCATTGTGGGCCAGGACCAAGTGATATCCACAAAGGTAATTTCAATTAAGAAAATTTTTTCTTCAACTTCTTTTGTGCCATCTTTTGTGCTAACCAATTATGCCTCCTCAATTAGATGAAATCCCAGAGTCTCCAACAAGTGAATCCCCTATTGGAATCCAAAGATCGCTATCTCCCATTTTAGGGACTGTTCCTGCAAAGCGGACTCAAAATAGCAAGCAAACAAGAAAAAACAATAAAATAAAGAAAAAAACAGTAAAATTACGCCGATGGCGACCACAAAGTATGTATTAAAATCATTGGGAAATCAAGCTAAATATTTAATAGCACTTGCTTTACGTGATATTCGCCGATTACAAGCCACTGTACAGCCTATAATTCCTCGTACAACATTAACAAGGGTAATTCGAGAGATATCATACGATATAAATAAAGATATTCGGTTTCAGAGATTGGCAATTGAAGCATTACAAGAGATTAGTGAAAGCTTTCTTGTAATGTTATTTGAGAGTAAGTTAATTGTATAATAATTCAGTAATAAAACTACTAACACAATTAAAATAGATGCCAATCTTTGTGCAATACATGCAAAGAGAGTTACTGTTATGCCTTCAGATATGCATCTTGTACGAAAAATATTTAAAGGAATGGGGTCTTGGACGGGTAGTATGAGTAGATAATTTTATAGCATACTAACTGCTATGGGAATTGATTACCATAACCCGATTACCACAACCCGATTACCACAAATCAACTTGCCTAATCTAGGAAGTCATCGAAAACGAAAAAAGTTCATACCAGTGGCGAGAGAACGCAATGAACTTGACCTTTTCCTTCTTGGTCATACCCTCATCAAAAATAGCCTTTAGAACATCCAACTTAAGGCCCACAAAATTCTCATAGTGTGGGTAAACCACCGATAGTGTGAGAAGATTGTCTGGTCCCCAGATCCAAGATGGACCTGGAAGGGTCTCCCACTGGGACGTCTTGGGCAATCCTCGGTTGTAGTACCCCCATCCACGAATCTCCTTCACCAAAGAGATGACAGTTGGGGCCCAGTGATAGGACTTGTTGCGATGCCCAATGTGGAGTACAGACCACTTTCGGCGTGGAAAGGAACGCTGGCTAAAGCAAACAGTTAGCAATGTGCTAATCTAAATGTGCTAATCACTAACCATTTCTTTGAAGGGAGAAGGAATTTGTTCAAAGTAGTACTGCTAACTTTCTGCAGAAGAAACCAAATGAACATTTCACTGGGAGTAAAAATATGCTCAGCCAGCTTAGGCAAAGGCTGATCACTATACAAATAAATGTTAGTACGTAAAATCAAAAAGTAATAAAATTACTTACGTTGTAGCCTGCCACTCCTTCACAACTGCAACAGCTATGTTGCGACAGGTAGACGGCTCATTGCGCATCATCCGGATCTTGAATTCCATACTTCCCATGGTGTTAAGAATGGCCTTTCGAAGTATAGAAAATACTTGTTTGAGTACAGCCTGAAGGAGTTAGAATGTGCTAATCAAATGTGCTAACCACACATACCTTTTCATTGGCCTTCGCCTTCTTTTGTTCAAGCTCCTTTATTTCCTCATTCGTGTAAACACGCGGTTGAGGCTCTCCATTCAAAACACGGTTAATATTCTCCACCTCAGCAATATCGACCTCGTCCAAGTCAGTTATATCCTCGTAGGCAGGATCCCCATCCTCCAATTGCGTGCGGTCTACTAGCTCCTGGACATCCAATCCAGATAGCGTCTGGAAGAAGGAGGGGTGTCGTTTGTTGGCCATACTAAGATTAGTACATAAATATTAGCACAAATAAACATAGTAAAAATAGATTAACATACTACTTTGCCTCAATAGCTCGTCGACCCTGCTCAAGCATTGCCTGTTGTTCTTGTTCAGAGGCATTCGTGTAGATAGTAAGCTGCTTGATTCTGGTTTGTTCACGGCTCTGTGCAGTAGCCAATGCCTTGCGAGCTTTCTCAAAACGTGCACGATCCTCACTGAGGTTCTTCATTCGTTCACGAGCTTTTTTGGTGTTTGGGTTGGTAGAAAGCTCATCTTCCGCCTTCCGCTTCTGTGCAGGAAGTCCAGGCTTACGGCCTAGGTAGATTAGCACATTTCGATTACCACACTAGATCCAAAACTCATACCTCGGAGATTTTCAGCCATGGTGGTAAGTGGGCCACTCAGCAGATTCAGAACCGGAAAGATAAAACTATGCTAAATATTAGCAAGTGTGACAAAGGGAGCAAAAAGAATATAATTTAATTATACCTGGGCACCACAAAAAAAAGGTTGAAGAAGGCTGGAATTGAAATGAAAAAACCTTAGGCTGTTGTTATTGTTTATGGTGTGGTGTGGGTACGTAGTGGCCCGTGCACCAGCTCGCATCCAATCAAAACTCGCGCCTGCAGCCTACGCCCCACTTATTCCTCCACTCCTACCCCACCACCTACCCTATACACCCTTCTGGTACCTCTTCTCATCCAACTTTTGTGCCCCTCTGTTGTGCTAATCTTCTTTCTTCAGTTGTCAACAGTATCTACTCGTCCTGCTCTATCTACCATTAAGTTTTTATGTAATTATCTCGAACTTTTTGTGCAACTTTTTTGGGGGTTTTTTGCTAATTTTTTTTCTAGCATGGCTACCACCAAGCGCATCAGTCGCAGGGTCTCGGAGCAGCGCCGCCAGCAAAAAGCCGCTAGGGAGAAGGCTATCTCCGATGCAGCCCTCATCGCCGGCCAGAGAGGTTCTGCGCGAAAGCAGCCTGCTGGCAAGTCCGTTGCTGGCAAGTCGGTTCCTGCTCGAGGAAGAAAGACTGTAGCTGTCCAGCGCCGTCGCTCTCACCCAGGCAGTTAGTTATTTTCCTATGTGGTAATTGTATTGTGCTAATCTGTCTAGCTATTGCTCTCCGCGAGATTCGCAAGTACCAAAAGGGCAGCGAGCTCCTTATCCGCAAGGCCCCCTTTGCCCGCCTAGTTCGTGAGATTGCGCATGGTTTCAAAGAAGACCTTCGTTTCCAATCGTCGGCCCTCGAGGCTCTTCAAGAGTCTGCTGAAATCTATCTCACCAACATGTTCACTGGTATGTATTAGTTCTTTTGTTCTAATCATTTGTACTAATCGATATTAGGTATTAACATTCTTGCCATCCACGCCCGCCGCGTCACGATCATGAAGAAAGATATGGTTTATGGTGCCAGCTTTCTCAATGCTGTTATTCCTGGCTGCAACGATCCCATGATGGCGTTCTATGCCCCTGGTTCAGCTGTTTCTGAAACATATACAGAATCAATCAGAATCGCCAAGGAACAAGAAGAAGCCCGCAAACAACAACGGTCTGGTTCTGGCAACACTGGTGGCCAGGGCGGTACCCAGGGCGGTACCCAGGGCGGTGGCCAGGGCGGTGACAATGACGACGAAATTCCTGATTCGCAGGCTGGACAGTAAGTAATTACCACATTTTGATTAGCACAATTCTAATTTTGCTTCAGACGTTCTCCTGAGCTCTAGATATGATTCTAATCATCAGAGCAAGATAGCTACAACAAAGATAGCTATAACAATTTTCTCCTGTAGTCTAGTTATTAGCTACCATACTCAAAATAACCATCAGTTATTTCTTGATATTATATTGCATTTGTGGGTACCCATGGGTACCCAAAATTACCCAGCTTATAGAAATTATACCCATGGGTAATCCTATGGGAACAATCTATTTTTAGATTATACCCATGGGACCCCCATTGCGCCCCAATTATACCCATGGGCGCCCATATAACCCATGGGTATTTCCTTTAGCCTATGGGACTACCCATTTTTAAAATGGGTACCCATGGCTACCCATGGGCTGGGTATGATATACCCTACCATGTACTTCCAGACCACGGCAGGTGCATCACCAAAGTCTGCAGGTTTCCATCTTGTTCCGTCTATATTTGGAAACACTATTGGAGGGCTGATAGCGGGAGACTACATCAAGCGGAAAAAGCGATACAAAGCGATCATAAATGCCGCGGCAATTATCACTAGGCTGGGTTTGACACTAATTACGTGGCGGTGGACCGGAAACACGAATGTTTTCGAGTCCATGTACAACTTTTTCGGGGCGCTGGCGGTCGGCATCACCAACTCAACAAACTTCATTGCCGCGACAGCTGGATGCAATGCAGAAGAGCTGGCCATCGCCGGGAGTGGCCTGTATCTGCTAAGTGGTGTCGGGACTGTCATGGGTGTGGCTGTCTCCAGCTCTTCACTGCGTGTCGTGTTTCGACGGGTGGCTGGGACGAGGCTTGGTGATGATGGGCAAAGTCGGGAACTTATTAGCAAGGTTCTTGGTGATATTACATACATCGATCAGTTAAGAGGTCGGTTGAAGGAACTGGTCCTGGCGTCCTATGTCGCCGCCTTCCGGGTTGATTTTGGTGAGTCCTGACTAACAGAAGCCGTCATCCCGTGCCGTCCTCTGACTAATTTGAAATAGGCTTGGGCATTATTCTCGCCCTCTTCTCTCTTAGCGTTGGACTGTTGTTGAGGGACCGAGCGCTGTCTCACTAAAGATGGCTGAACAGCAGCACCAGTAGTGCACTGGCCACTGTTTTCATCTGAAGTATTTTCAGCTACTAACGTAGAGGAATGCCCACCTCGCGACTGTGGCAGTGTGTCATTCCTGTATATAGTATTTGTTTGCCATTTGCGATATTTCGTCGCGCGAGATCCAAGATCTTATCAAGATTAACCTAAAACACCAAAAATGATGGTAGCCAACCGATAAGACCTCGCCGCACGTGTGGACTTAGATGGTGTTTTTTGTGCCAGATCCGGTCCGGTCCGGGATGACGTCAATTCGCTGTCATCGGTCCAATAATGCGGGGTGAATCGCGGTCTAAAGGGTTGAGTGCCGACAACGTGCGCCGAGGACGCGACGAGAGGGACGCATAGAACCGCGAAGTGGGCTGGTCATGCGTTGTCGCAGACTGGTTAGCGTCGAGATTAATTCAGGCGTGACAGCAGTGTTCTGCAGCACCGCGAATGTTTCAGCTTTGGGAATTCTGCTGCGTGCGTTGCTGAGTCCCCTTTGGGGGCCGCTTTTAGGCGGTGTGGATCGACCGGTCCCGAAATCGGAAGACAAACATCGCGATGGTGGCGATGGTGGTGAAGATGTTCAGTTACACCACAACCCAAAATTCAACCATGAGCGCATCAACCGCAGTGTCACCCACCCATTCCAAGAGTAAAGAAAACAACAGACGAACCAGTCAACTCGACTCGATGGCAGCGCGTGCAGCGGCCCTGACTCATTCTGACTGGTGTGGACCATCACGCGGCCACAACACCAACCCCCTGCAGTGAACACCACCATCGTGGTGTGGCAGCCATCCCATGTGCGTGCATGTGTGCATCTAAAATGCCCGGCCCTGTCTTGCTTTGTCGATGCTTCATATGGATAAGAGATCGCCTCTCTCCCCAACCCTTTTTCCCCTTCTCCTCCCTCGTTATTCCGCAACAAGCTAGTCCTCCCACAATCGAACATCGTCTCTCCCTGCAACAAGCATATCATCGCTCCCAAAACGCTAGTTCTGCACAAGAACCCAGAGTGGATTCGCATTCTGCATCTTGGGCCTCCCCGCAGGAAACAACAGCGCCACGTATCCTGCATGTAATTTAGCGAACGCCTGCAACCTCACCGCTCTTCCCCACCCCACGATTTGTTCACATTTAATTTTGTGCAGATTCCTCATTTTGGCCAAGCCCGTCATTATTTTTTTTTTCCTTATCGTTTCCCTAGATACCCATTCTAACTTTCCGAGTCAACAAGTTTGTCGCGGATTTTTTATTTTCTTTATTTTCGATTTTATTTTATTTTATTCTATTTTTCCCCCTTCACACGATACCCTTTTCCCTTACCCCGTTTGGAAGATGAATTTGTTGGAAGACCAGCCAGCATGGCCTCGGGTTTACCGGGAACCCGTTCACACCCTGAAAGCTCGCCCCAGCAGCCCCAGGTGAGAGAACCTCGCCAAGTGTATTTAGTCGTTAGCATTTTTGAGACAGCCTCGAGAGAAATAGAACCAAAATCATTTTTGCGCCGTTGCTAATTTCATATCCAAAGTACCTGGAACGAGCTCTGTTGGCAGCAGGCCAACCAGACATTCGCCGATTGGAAGGATGCAAGAGAACTAGGCATGAAGAACGAGATTGCATACTGGAAGACGCAGCTATCCGTCAGCCGAGAAGAACAGCAGGTTTTGGAAAATGCCCTCGAGTACACTGCTGGAAAAGCCGCCAGGGACGCCTACAAGATGCTGGGCTGGGTCGAAGAGTTGAAGAAGAAGGCGCAGAGTTCCGAAGCCGAAAACATCACCCTCAAGGAAGAAAACGAGTCCTTGCGCGAGACTATCAAAGCGTTCCAACTATCACAATCCAGCCTAAAAACCAACTTCGACAAGATTAAGGCGCAAGTCGATTCGTGCGAGGAGGAGAGAGACAAGGCCCAGCGATCGAACCGCAAGTTACGAGCCGAGATTAAGAGTTTGCATGATAACTGGGCTTCGCTGGCCATGGACATAATAAAACTAAAGCCCCAGCCGTGCAGGGCAGGAGAGATGGAGCAGGAGCTGACAGAGCAGCGCCGCGACAATGACTCACTACTGCTACGGCATCGCAAGGAGCTCAGATATGAGCGGGCACTGAAGGCTTCACTCGAGGAGCGCATCACAGCACTGGAGCTTCATAACGCAAAGCTAACAGAAAGCCTAGCGGCGTGTTGGCTACACAGCTTTTGGGCATGGATTGCTCGACTGCTGCGGGAAATAAGGCGATCATCCTTCGTACTCACAAGGATATATACACATAACCTTTAGATAATAATGAGACAAAAATTTGAAACAATTATGACTTCCTAGATTGTTTCCGCCAGGGAATCATTAGGGTTCACAAATGAAACACCAAGGCCGGTAAATATAAGGCTTTACTGTGCTTTGACCTCGACACGATCTCCCCCAATTTGATAAGCTAAGCCCTGTGTAAGATTTCCAACCATCTCACTCTCGCCCTCATCTGTTCAGCTTCAAAATCAAACTACGCCCTGTGCTTTATAAGCTGTTGAGCTCGCAGTTGTACATTGCACTTTCGTTTGAATAGCCTATGCGTTTATGCGCCCTCTTCGTGTTCTGCATGCATTTCCACCTTGCGCTTGTCTGCAGACAGGGACGTTTCTGTACTTGGACCATCAAAAATGATTGCAATTTCTTCCAAGCTGTGACCCTTTGTTTCCGGAAAGAGAAAATACACCAGACCAAGAATGAGAACCAGTAGGCAACAAAACACAATGTAATACTTCCAGCTCTCGTTCTCGATTCCGATGGGGTTAACGAATGATGCGACGACCAGAGCACTCAGGTTGAAGAAAAACTCAACAGCCAGTCCTTTAGCTCGAAGAGAGTACGGAAAAATCTCAGTTGGGTAGCCGTAAAGCAATGGGGTCCAGGCAATGTCGTAATGAAAGAAAACGACAAAGACGCACACAACCACCACAATGCCTGTGGCCTTGTTCCCTGTTTCAGTGGTCACTGCAGAGCAAGCTGTCCACACAATGTAGCTGAAAAGCATTCCGATAGTGGACCAAAGGAATAGAGTCCGGCGCCCAAGGCGGTCGACAAGAAACGTCGCGGCGAGAGCGGCAATGAAGTTGAAGATCTGCAGCGCTCCATTGATAAGCGTTTGGTCGAAGGTATCATCAATACCAACGGAGCTTAGGACAAGCGGAAAATAATACGACACAATGGAAACGCCGTTCCATTGAGCAAAAGTTCCGACGATGCAAGCAATCAGAGTTCGTCGTCGGTTACCGGGGGTTGAGATGAGAGCGGTCCAGCCGACATTCTCGGCCTCCTTTTCTCTTTCAATGGACTCCACAATCTCTACCATCTCACGAGCGACGAGGGGGCTGTCCTCAGTAGGGTCGTGTAAGCGAGAGAAGATTGCATGGGCCTCGCTTGTACGTCCCTTGGCCACAAGCCATCGAGGAGATTCTGGGAGCAACCAAAGAAACATGAGTAGGACTACAGGAATCGCCCCTTGGATTATTGAAGGGATGCGCCACGACATGGCGCCCTTGTAATCTTGCGTTCCAAAAGTAGTCCATGAAGCAATAATTGCACCTAAAATAGGATGACATTAACCCTTTTTTCCTCTTCCAATTTTTGAAGAATTGGAGAGAAGAAAGACTCACCTAGATAGTACATGGTGAAATATGCTTAAGTGTATTTTCCACGGTGTGTTGGGTACGCCAGCTCAGCAATGAGCATGGCACTCGGTTGCACAAGGAACATGGCAGAGAATCCAACGAGAATCCGCGACACGATGAACATTGCATAATTCACCGCACCAGCCTGGATTCCCGATGCAATGTATGTGCCAAAGATGCCAAACAACAGCATTGGCTTACGTCCGAGCCTGTCTGCAAATGTGCTCACAAATGGTAGAGACGCAATTGAGCCAATGGACTGAGAGGAGTTGATGAAGCCAAGAGTTGAACCAGTCGGATTACCAAAATCGTCTTTCCATTGATTGAGGGCCTGGAGGCCGTTCATCAAGGAGCCTTGATAATAAGATTAGCTCCATGATGCATCATTTCCATTTGGCTTCGATCTTACCATCATATCCAGACACTGAACTAGAGAGAATGGGAATGACCAAAAGCAGATTCAGCTTGAGTAAGTGTGATTGCTGAAACCACCATTTGTCAGTCTGGGGGAGCACTTCGGCCAAAGCCTCGCCAACGATCTTGGCATCCCTTTCTTTCTGGCTAGACATGGTGAGAGATGCGCCGGGAGGTAAGCAGGTGTACTATTCAGCGACGGAACTGGGTGAGATTAAGGGCCATTATGTATTCAATGCCAAGGTACTGGGGACGAAACGAAGGCCTGTTTCTGAGGATGCGCCTCACTCATCCAGGGAAAGCCAGGCCATTCCCCTTTCTAATTCTCCGCCATCGGTTGATATCATTTCCAGAGAAGCTCCTGGATCCATGGCCTTGGCAGCAGAAACAGGGGCATTCAGTAAGCCGCCAATCCTGTCCATGAAGATGATGCAAAAAGGCCCCACAAACAGGCTATTAATCGGCTATTTGGTCCGACAATTTCCCGAAATTCCTAGCTGGGTAATCCAGGTTATAAGCACGGCTGTGGAGTCGACACTAGGCTTTCACGCTAGACTTGCGACTGATTGAAAGGCAACCAGGACAGAAAATTCTCCAGAACCTGAAAGGGTTCTGAGGGAAGAATAACAGAAAAGTACTGGATCATAGATTTATTTTGTATGTTCAATCATCTGTCAATCAGCGAGAAAAGAATTCAAGACATCGTCTCCCAGAAACCAACAACACAAAGAGTCGTCATGGAGGCCCCAGTGCCAAGCTGCAGGTTAGGGATTTATTTCCTTACTGTTACCAAAAAGAACCAATTTGATAGTCACCACTGCGTATGAATGCCTAATTCGACACAAAAGAGTGTCTCGCAGCACCAAACCCCAGTTGTCAAGTTCAATGCTGGCTGCCCCATACGCACAGACGCGTCTTCCCCAGTTAGTGCTTGTACGATGGGGCAGATGGGGAGCCAGGCGGTCCACCGGGCAATGACGATCGCACCCAGGTCCACACACCAGAATGTCCGTCGGGATTTAGCATCAGAGTGGCTAGTGAATCAAGGCGTACGTCATCAATAACCTCCCCGCTGACATGGCCAAAAGGATGATCCGTCAAAATTTTCAGCTATTCTATTGTTTCTTTCTTTTTGACTTATTTGGCAAGTTGAGGTGCGTGTCTGCGTCTCCCCTTCTTTGGTTTGAACACTACAGGTTATTCGCCTGTGTTTGGATAGACATTGTCGCAATTGGAATATTCTGCAATCAAGCTCTGCAACGCAGGAACCAATAGCCAATACTTGAAAGTAAACAAAGAGGAGTCTTTCTGCTTTTGAAAATAAAAATGCACCAGGCATCGTGGGCAGGATGCGTAGGAATGGAAGCGTTGTGGGCTATAACCGAAGGCCAGGATGACTCTAGGTTCGGAAGCATAAAGCACGCATCGGGCGTTTGCGTGTCTGATAGAGAACAGACATGGATCTGCAGCTAGGCAGCACAAGATGTTGTTCCAACAGAGCAAAGATGCTTAATACAGGTTCAGCCTGCTGTTGTCCTTAACGAAAGCGCAGCCATCAGATAAGACACATCCAAAAGCGAACACCGGTCAACGCCAAGCTTTTTGAGCCGCGTGGCGATGTGGCCAGAGCGTTAGGCTATTTGAACGTCCGAATTCCATCGCAGAGCTGATACTAGTGTCTCTTCGTCTGAAAAATACTCCAGATGGATTTCGAAAATGCAAGGTTTGCGGGAATACTCTAAATGACGTGATGATGATCGAATAATGCATACCTGGCACTTGATTTGCATCCTAGTCTTTGGCCTTCCATTATCTGCCGTACGTTCTTTTCAATGCGCTCAGGACTAGGGTATTCAACCCCTCACGGCGATTTAATGGTTAGAGTTGTTAGCACGATTTCTATTTTATGGTTGTATTAGTCTATTTTGAGTTTGGCTGGTTTTGGCACCAGGTATCTGGCCGGCTTGACGCACTAGATAGTGTGGAGAAATTCCAGTCCGAGACCTACATCACTGCCAATGATATCTTGGCCCATCCAATAATTTTTTGTTTCGATGGTGTGTTGCTTGGCTTTGCCTTGTTCAACGGTCGCATTTCATTGTAAGCCATGTCGGACTTGGCTGAAAGTGTAGGTTTGTCGAGATGATCTTTGGTTCGGGGGGGTACTCCAGAGATCCAATGGTAGCGTTGTCTCAAAGCGCTCTCAAGGTTTAGTCACGAGGTTTGAGTTGGAAGAAAAGCCGTGGCATTCCGCAATCTCTCCGAGATTAAGGTTAAGGAGGGGGTAAGTATTGCCGTGAGACATTATCAGCCAGTCACAGAGAATTCCATGGCCACGGAACTAAAGATGGTTCAATTAGGTTTACTGATGGCACGCCCATCTGTCGGAGCGAAAGAATGTATTCTCTTCAGGCCGATTCCGCCCGACTGGAAGCATGACGCAAAAGCTTTGCCCAAAAAAGGGTAAATTCTCTACATGAATTTCTATGTGGGTAGAATCTACAAGCAATCCGTTCGAAAGGTGCGCTGAGAGGCTTATGTAGTGGCTAATAAACCGGTACCGTTTTACTGCCACCACGAATGTGAGACCATTTAGAGTTAGCGCAAGGAACGTAACAGGACAGCATTTACGCAAGCAATTTCCATATCACTCAACAACGGATGCCATCGTGGCAGAGATATTCCACGAATTTATTTCATAATAAAAGATTCAGCGCGATGTGTCATGCCTAGGGTCGGATCGGGGCCAACAGCATAACCCAAATAAACATGTGGATATCCCACCTCTTTGGGTGGTGATTTCTCAATTAAGCACTGAACAAAACCAATCTAAATTGGTGAAAAGCGTTAAGACTTGTTTCCTCACTATGTTAGCCCACATTCCTTTGCGAACAGGGATTACATCGAAGTTAGTAACCCAAACCCACTTTCGATTTCCGAACCGAAAATCGGGGAATGGAGGACTGTGCTTGGGGGTGTAAAGGCCTCACGACGTTGATTGAAATGGAAACAAGAGGTTCCACGAGAAAAGAAGTATAAAATATAATCCAATTCCCCTCAGGATTCATTTCTTCCATCATCAACCATTCATCCCTTTGAAAAGAAGCCTGCCACAAAACAAGACCTTTTTAGAGGTAACGGACAACGCCTCCCTCGTTTCGATACATTGATCTACCCTCATTATTCCTCTTCCCCCTTCATCATGCGCTGCTTCAAAGCCCTGCGAAAGTTTCCTCTCCTGCTCCTCTTCACACCCGTTGTGATTTCGGCAGCAGCATCCTTTCCGGCATTGAACCTCCCGAGCAGTAGCAATATTACTGGGAAATTCATCATCACCTTGAAGCCTAGCACGGATCAGCCTGAATTTCTCAACCATATGGACTTTGTTGAGAAAATCATCAATCAGAGCACATCTGCCCACCAGGGAATCGAGAAAACATGGTCAACAGTCTTTCAAGGATATTCGGGTCGATTCGATCTTTCCACCCTTGAGGAGATACTCACCAGAACCGAAGTAAGCGACGATGCTCAGGATGGGATGGTGTACGTGGAGGATCATGGTGCAGATCACTGACCAATTCCTTAGGTTATCGCAATTGAACCTGTTCAAAAGGTCAAACTTTACCAAACTACTACCGTCACTCAATCAGGCGCTCCTTATGGCCTGGGCTCTATCTCTCACCGAAAAACCGGCTCAACCGGCTATGTTTACAAGCAGACCTCTACACTCAACAACTATTGGGCCTATGTAATTGATACTGGTGTTTATACTGCCCACAACGACTTTGAAGGACGCGCTTACTTTGGGTACAACGCCGTCCAGAACAGTCCAAACGGCGATACTCTAGGTCACGGTACTCATGTTGCCGGAACCATTGCCTCCAAGACGTACGGAGCTGCCAAGCAGGCCAACATCATGTCCGTTAAGGTGTCTAATGGAGATTTGGTGAGTACAAACGAATGCACCCGATTTCACGTCTCCCAAGGCTGATCTAGTGGGTGACTAGACAACAACCGATGTCATTATTGATGGTGTTGTGTGGGCCGTTAACAACATCGCCGTTAACAACATCACCGGTACTCCCGGTCGTACTGCCAAGTCTGTCATCAACATCTCCATGGGAAGCTCCAAATCCACGGCCTTTAATTCGGCCGTTACTGCCGCATACAACTCTGGCATCTTGGTTGTGGTTGCATCTGGAAACGATGGATTGGACGCCAGCTTCTACTCTCCGGCCTCTGCGACCAACGCTTTCGTTGTCGGTGCCGTCGACCAAAACGATGCTCGTCCTTTTTTCTCCAACTATGGAAACACCGTTTCAGTGTACGCACCCGGAGTCAACGTTCTCAGCCTCGGAATTTCCGGCCCTAGCTCCACGGCTGTCATGACGGGCACCAACATGGCCAGCCCTCACGTTGCTGGCCTTGCTCTCTACCTGAAAGACCTCGAGAATATTGGTACTGCGGCCAATCTTGCCGCAAGAATCAAGAACCTCGCGACCAAAAATGTCGTCACGAATGCTGGCTGGTTCGCTCAGACCTTGATGGCCTACAATGGCGTCGTATAGACACTCAGACGGGAACATATGGGACATCCTTGGACTACATCTAAGTTAATATGGAGGCAATTCGAAATTGTATGGCGATAAGGATGCAAATCAATTAATTTAGATAGTGATATATATAGCTAGGTACTTATACATAAATATATAATCGTAGCTTAGACTGAAAATACAGATTCATCGTTTTTTTCTCTGGACCGGAATGAAAGGAAATATAGCTGTGAAAATTTACCCGATGGGGCGTCGAATCATACAAGCCTCCGCCTCCACCACGCCGTTATACTGGGATTCCAAACCTTTGTTTTGGGTCATACCAATACTCTTCTCATATTCCACGACCTCTCGCGCCCAGTACCCGTTATCGATTGTCCACTCTCCAAGGCCTTCGAATCCCGCTTTCAAGTACAATCCATGGGATTCGGCGGACGATACAATCAGCGTTGGCACCCCTTCAGCATCAGCTTTGTCTGTCACGCTTTGAAGAAGCCTCTTTCCTACGCCTTTTCTTTGATTATCTGGGTGGATCATCAAGTGCCAAACATCTTGAACACATGTAAGCAAGGTATGAATAACGGCAATTCGATGGAGAAACTCACAGTAGTGACGTTGTCCTTTGATCGCCTTCTCCTTGCATGCATCCATCTCAGCTTCCCTCGCACTGAATCGTTCCCACAAGTCTTTGATATGATCTTTTGTTGCGACTAATGGGGGCGGTGCCTGCTGACTTTCTTCAACCTTCTCGTCACCATTGTCTTGCGCGCCGTCCGTAGATTGAGATGTCGCCGCCTCGTTGATGGAGTATCTTATAAAGCCAACAACGGACCCATCCAGCTCGGCAACCAAGAACTTATGATCGGGATTCTTCAACGCCCTTTCTGTCAAAGCATACATAAATTGCTTGGGGTGTGATGTGTAAAAGACGGCATAAAACTCATGATAGAGCTTCAGGGCCTCGTAATGCGCATCAAAAATTGCATCCTTGTCAGTAATTTTCGCTTCGCGAATCGTTAGGGAACTCATGTTAGACTTGAGTGTTGTTTGCAGTATCACCAAAGTGGAATCAAAATGATGCGTTTATGTATCTTGAATTATCCCCTCACGAGGTGCCAACCTTTCTCAAAAGGGAAGGTGGCGGAAAGCTAGTTGAGTCATACCGAGAAGCTCCAACTAAGCCAGCTAATCAGTTTAACTTTTCTATAATCATGTACAATCGTGAATCCAACCAAATTTCCTATGAGCTCTCGAATATCGAAATCGAAGCCGACCAAGGCAGTGTCACTAAAATTATAAGCTCCTAATTCTCCGCATGATATACTCGAAGTTGTAAAAATATCCCTCACTGGCGAATTCTGCCAAAAATCCACGGCTTCTCTTGAGGATTTGGCGCCGCCAAGACGGTAAGACAGGTGGGTTGTCTCCCGGGGATGTGTAAAAGAAAACTGGAATCGAACAAAAGGCTCGTTTTTCGAAGCCAAGAGCCATGGTTGCATTAACAGGTGACGTGACAAAACTGCCATATGGCTCGATAGCGGTCCAGACCGCCACATCAGTTCATTGACTACTCGTCTTTTGACTTGGTGATAGGGTTGCCCTCATCATCGACCAGGCCCTTCTTCTTCATGACCTTGAGAGCCTCGTGGATAGGGTCAAGCTCGGGGCAAGGAGCCTTGTGGGAATCCCAGTAGCTGTCGGCCCAGGTAAAGTACTGGCCGTAGTTGCAGGTGAAGTACAAGTGGTGCAGCGTGTGGTGAGCAGGGCTGTTGATGTACTTCTCGAGCCAGTGGCCGGTGATCATGTCACCATCGTGGATGAGAATGGTCCAGATTTGAACCATGGCAAACAGGACCATGTAGAGGTACTTCTGCATGGGGCAAATGAAAACAAAGATGCTGGAATCCGGTCAGTCAATGGACCAAAACAAGCCAAATTCGATAACTTACTGGTAGGGCAGCGACTGAAGATAGCCGTCAAGTGGGTGGAAAGCAATGGCGGCCCATGGTGTAGGGACTGACGTTTGTTAGAATTTCCAGCCAAAATGAGCGAGGAGGGGTCATGAGTTTGCTACTTACCGAGCCATTTGTGGTGAGGCTTGTGGACGTACTTGTAGATGCTGGGGTGGTGCTCCAGTCGGTGGATCCAGTAAATGCCAATGTCGTTGAAGATCATGTACAGCACAATGGAAATGACCATCCAGGTCCAGCCGTACTCCTCAAAATCCGTGTACAGCAAGCTGTGGCCGCGCACCTCGCCGAGGAAGAAGGGCAGGGTCATGACGGAAATGAAGGGAATGGCGATCATGGAGCATGTGATTTCCTTCCGGATCTGGTTTTCCAGGAAACGCGGGTGGTGCTCCAGCCGACGGTCAAAAATGAAGCGGTAGGACAGGCTGGCCGACACGAAGTAGATGGCGGCGGCGCCAAATGCCGCAATGAGGAAGAGGGAGAAGCATTGGCGGTAGACGTTCTCGCGAGGCACGGCGGACTCAGCGAAGACGGGGAAGAACTCGACGGGCGAGGCGTTGCTCGTCACATTGCCAGGGAAAGGGGGCGGCGGGAAGACTTTGGCGTAGGCCGAGTCGAAAACGAGGTAGTCGGCGGCCTCGAGAATGGTGTCCATGGCGGGCTTCGCTCGTCCAGCAGACGCAAAAACTCAAAGACTGGTGATTCTGGATGGGCAATTGGGCTTCACCATGCGTCCTGGACCGGCGTGCAAGAAGGAATCATGCAAACTCTCCCTGGACAAAAGCACAACGATTGATAAGATGGGTGCGACCGTGTGACGACACAGCTTTTGAATGCCAACAAAAGAGCCGGTGCACCCCGACAACCCCGAGCACGACGCGAAGCGTGTCATGGCCCCGTCGACCTGATCCACAGTCCAATCTCCGGCCCCAATGGCGAGAAAGCGGTGTCGGCCGGAAATTGACGGGGGAGATTGCACTAAGCTAAACAGGGGATATTTGATCCAGGGTTGTTGAGATGAGGTCGCCTCATTGGCTAACGCTTCCTTTTTAATTATGGGCCATCGAACCCGAATACTAGATCGTAAACGAATGCGAGCTTAGTCATCGAAGCTTTAATGCAAGGGCGCGATCGCCATCTGGGTCGTTGGCCAATCAATGGTGGTGAGACGTCGTCTGCAGCAGAACCCTCATTTTCTGCAAGAAATCCGAAATTCACCCACGCCAATGTGCATCAGGCCATATGCTACGGGGTCCATCGTCAATTAAACTCCGCAATGTGTCTTAAATTCCCAACAAGATGGCCCACTTGTGTGTATAGGGTAGTTAAGGCATTTTAGGTCAACAATTTGCAAATTCATATCCAAATCAATCATTTCCACCATAACATTGAACAGCTTAAATTTGACTCGAATCTATTCATCTGTATTTTGTCTGTGAGGTATTGCTCAATTTTAATGGCCGTGGGTGGCGATCAACAGGCATTACCCAAGCTCCTGTCTCGTAGCTAGCATCGAGTAAGTAGCAGGTCACGCGACGCTACGAAAGTCAAATCGTAGGATCAACCCAATTTTATGCTTACTCCTCAGCCTCTTAGTTCATCTAGGACAGAAGGCAGTATTATTTTCACTGCACCCAATAAGACAACCCATGATTGCAATATTGCGACCGGGAACAGCACAGGCCCCGCTTCGTAGATGTGAAGGCAGATGCTGTACAACGCGATGTAGACGAAATGGTACAGTAGTCGCAGCGGGCTCTCTATATAACCTCCCATTATTCCAACGGGCTCGGCAAAGTTTTGTTCTCCTTTTTGGATATAGCGGACAAACCCCTTTTGCATGAGTTCAAGTCCATTGTCTGGTATCATTAGAATGCCGGCCTCAAACAGTAGATTTAAGCAGCAACGACTCACCCTTCGTTGCGAATAACAAGTATAAAGCTTGCGCGAGAATATTTATGGATGCTGCATATCGTTTTCGCTGCCAATGAAATGTGTTCATCCTGCGCAAGACCAGGTTGTGGTCCGAAAGCAGTGGGACATGGACTGGGGCGAGTAGATCCGCTAGTAGGATCGCATCCTTTAGCGCCACCGTCATCCCTCCTCCAGTTAAGGGGTGGCGCATGTTCAAAGCATCACCCAGCACAACAAGTCCTGGCATCTGTATGCGAAATGATGGCATGCACCTATTGGGAATGCTGCGGAGTCTGCCCCCTCGAACGGCATCACGAAAACTTGATTGAAGTTTTGTAGGAAGGACAGGCAGCAGTGTAGCCAAAATATGTGAGCGCATGTCTTGGGACTTGTCACCTAGTGACTGATACATTTCGTCTGAGATGTCGATAAGCATTCTCGTTTTGCGTTTGCTGATTTGATAAATCAGCACCGGGGGACCAGAGCCGAGGATGCCGTGTGCGTAGTTGTGGAAAGGAAGATCTACATCCATGAGCTCTAAACCCCAGAATTTTGATCGTGAGGTAGGTCTGGAAGCTGAAACCTGGGAGCGAAAGTTTGAGGTGGCCCCGTCAGCCACTATGATTAGATTTCCATGATACTGATGTCGGTTAGGTGCTGTGAATCGCTCTAGTAGAAAATTTGGTGAACTCGCCTTGGTGGATTTGCCGTCACGACACACTACACCGACGGTTTTGCCCGATTCATCATCCCTGATAATCTCGACTGCATTTCCTTCCATGAGATCTATTCTCTCTTCTCTTAGGAGCCGTTGGCGTAACTTTCCAACAAAGCGACCGTGATGGAAACTTTGTCCGATGCGAGCATTGGCTTCGGTCTCTCCTGGCAAAGGGCAGAACTCGAATGAAGCCTCTTGCTCGCCTTTCCAGAAGATATGGTATCCAGTAATTGGGATGGCATCAATATCTTTGACGCAGTCATCCAGTCCGAGTTTGCTGAGTGCGAGCACACCACCAGGCTGGAGAAGCTCTCCTACGATGCGATCAGGTTCCGACAACTGCCTCTCAATAATGAGTACTTGTCGCCCTTGATCTGCTAAAGCCTTTGCGATGGCATATCCGGCAATACCAGCACCAACGACGACAACCTCATACCTTCTGATATTTGCTTTCATCGCCATGAATTTTCACTCTTGGCGGAACGTGGTTTTATCGGGTCGCAGCTTAAACCTGAACTGAATTGGGGCGTAGTTGACACACGGCTTGGGTGCGGTGCGGCTGCGGCAATGAGACCGTGTTTGTCGAGTAGGCTAAAAGTAGTCGAGGATATCTGTTGCCAAAATGGATATGCTTAGGTTGCGACGAGTGATGCTCGTTGGATTGGCAGAATGATGAATATAAAGATATCTACCCCAAAGCTAAGGATAGAACGAGTGAAAGCCCAAATACTGAGATGAAGGAGAATAATGGCTGACTTACGCGGGAGTGGAAGAAGAGCGCTTGTTGGTTGCGACCGGCTACGAGCAAGGCCATTCCTTTTGAACGTTTCAAACCCCTGATCATCAAGTGACGAATTTGAACCAAATTCCCATTTGGGACAGCTTTGTACCAACAAAAAAGTGACTTGGGCCTTGTCATAAGTGTACCAGGGTCGACCAACTGAAGTGATATGATTGTGTTGGTTGGTTCACTGGAATCTTATTGGATCGCGAGGCGCCAACGCCGTGCTAAGTTCCACCCACTTTACTACACCTTTCCTAATTCAGCGAGAGAAAGAATACTGTTGGTTTGGAACGCCTTCTCGGACAAAGAAGAGGTGGAGTCTGAGTTGAGGCTAGCAAACGAGAATTGGTATCGCCAATTCAGGGGAAAGCGTTTATTTGTCTGTCATGTGCTGCATAGGAGAGGCACGACCGTTTTCATGTGCTATCAGGCAGATGCTCATTTTAGTTTATATATTTTACTGCACCTTTGTCGAAAACGAAGTGTTGGAATCTTGCCCAACCCCTACGGAGTTTGTTGCTGTTCATTCTTGGAAATATCTGATGAAGATGGCGCCACTGCGAAGCGCTCTAAAAAAAAAAAAGAAACGTCTAATCTCTGTTGTAAAATAGATCTAGCGAAGGACGATCTTGTTGTGTCGCCACCGCGGCCGAATAATTAGTCCTGGTGCTGTGGCTGAAGTCTTTAGATGTAACCCGAACAAGTTATTTTTCTCCAAGGAGAGAATTAGCTCCATAGCTCGATAACTATGATGATATCCATGTGTTATTTCTCCGTTATTAATCGCTCCACGGAGGCATGAGAAGCACTGAACTCTTTTCATATCGTCTCAAAAGGCGGCCGTAAACTTTTCAAGGCTCTGAACATCGAGATAGAAGGACATGGAAATGTTTATATTGCTATGGTCACTTTTTTAGCCGTATATTGAAATTTTGCATCATGTTACGGGCATGATGAGCTTCATAGGCAAATGTCCTTTGGCTTTGATGTCACTAAAATTTGAATCGGCCATCCATTCATTCGGATGTTTGATGGAATTGTTGCGTGTAACATCGAGTTAGACATATTTTCACAGACAAATTGCTTGAGAGTAGAAGTAACATAAGACTGGCATGGGGTTGATAACTCTGGTGAACCAAATGAAATAAACATGTTCTAGAACATTGAAAGCCTCTAAACTCGGGTTGAGCCGCCATATAGCCTCAGTCTTGATGCTGCTTTATGATATCTGTGTTTAAGGAATGAATTTTGGTAGGGAATTGCGTTATATTCAGAGATGGCGGATAGTGTTCAAATACTGTGATTTGGAACTAAAAATATTGCACTTTACGAAAAACCCACCTGGCCCATGATTGAGGTTTAAGAGGGGAGGCCCGGGGATACGACACTTATTGCTGGTGAAGAACTCAGAAGAATGAGATGACCTATGAAAACATGAACGCAATGCGATATTTTTTCTATAAACTTTGCATTTAATATTATAGAACCTCTCTCTTCCCTTCTTCCTCCCTTTGAAGAAGGAAACTCAATGAATTCAAATTTCAATGAAGGATTATCTGCAAGTATGACCAACGTGAATGAGACACGGACAAATTATCACCAAGTAGATTCGATAAGATTCCTCGGTTCTATGGCGCCGAATTCTAGCAGGTCCCTCAGAAGAAACTTATCTGGTACCTTCGATCACATTCCTATTTCAGGATGGCTCAAATCGGCACTATGCACATCCGCATCAACAGGGATTGGAAAAGTGAATTGTGATAATATGCATCAGATAAGTGCTTCGGTGACAAAAGTCCGTCTTATCCGCTTCTGTCCGTTAATTCACATGTCCTATCACCACCGATCAGTCGATATCGGTGACGAAAGAACAATTTCCCTCAGGGCGTGGCTCAGAGTGGAGTGATGATTCGTCAGGAATCTGCAAAGCCGGGATTGTATCCGGTAACACACCTGGACATGGCTATCTTTGGACCGAGGAATACAACATGGCTGCCTACAGGTGCATGTCCAAAAAAAGAAAATAGAGTTTGAACTATTCCTGAACATCGTATTTTGTAGAAAAACAAGTAAAAAGTTCTCGCTGATAGTATTGACCTATCACACGTATCACAGGCAGAGGCGTGGCCTAACGTAATGCCGAGTACCGTTGAAACTGCCGAGTCGTATCAGTGATGATTCTATTACAAACTGATGAACACCAACAAAATGTACTTTGAAAGTTTAATATCAAGCGATGATAGGTAACGTTGCCCTGCTTGCGGCGGCAGTGTCAAGTTTTCGCCTTAAGCGAGTTGCTTGCTGCCAATAAGTTTCACACTCGGGCTCCACTGATGTTTCGGCCCGTCTCGCGCAGACGCCGAATTGTAAATGCCGTAGATATACATAGAATGACCCACTCGGATATGGCGCAAGAATTACAGCCGCGTACGTGTAGCTTGGCTATCTGGATGTAATTGGCTCGCGTATCTATCCGACGGCATGGCCAAACCGGTTGTGCCAATGGCATTGAGCCCGTCGGATAGGGAACGGGAATAGCAATTGGTCAATTGCACAAGTGTGCAATGTGAGAATCTGATCCTACCGAGACCCTGAATGGCAAAGTGCCGCCGCTGTCTGTGCCTTCCCTGCCAAGAAATGTCTTCTCTTTGCACCCCAGGGTGCGGCCGAGCAGGAAATGGACCCCTTGATTGAAACAAACTAGCAATGCAGTGCAAGGAATTCCGCAGGCATTAGCGACTAGGATGTTGCAATCTTGCATATCAAGGCACACTGCAGACTGAGAGGGGTGGCTCGGTGGGGATCGAAGAGGAATCACATTCAGAAGCAGGGAAGATTGTTACGTTGCAGTATCTCAGAGAGGCAACGGACCCACTCGTATGTTCTCTCGCGCTCGAAACTCTCCGGACTCTATCGACTCACGGCATCTTTGTACGGTATACTGAGAACGGTATATTGTATCTTTCATCGCGACAAGCGCAACAAAGTGAGTGTTGTGCGTGTATAAAAGGGATGTGATGCGCAGTCAGGTTTGGAGGAAAAACATTGGAAAACAACAGCTTCAACTTTCTTGACCTTGGTTACAAACCAGCTCTTTCACTTCTTCTACATTCATCACATAATACTCACATAATACATCTTCCAATTATTCAAGATGTTGGCCGTTGTCCGCACTTCCAACGCACAATCTCCCAACCCTGACCTCAGTGATGTCTTGACCAAGTATGGTCTGACAAACATCATTGAGTGGGATCAGGAGTCTGGCCCTCCTCCCCTCTCTGATGTAAAGGGAGCCCATACTGAGGTCATCTACATCAACGGCCACCAGGCCCTCCGCAAGTCGGCTATCCGCCGCTTGACCCTCAGCTCTGCTCGTCTGTCTTCCGCCTTCACTGTGTGGGATAGCCCTCAGCAGAACCAGCTGGTTGCTGCCCGCCTCAAACTGAACAACTTCAACGAGCTTGCCCTTAGCAAGCAGGATGAGTTTGATGAGGCCTTCAAGCAACTGGTCGAGAACAAGACGCTCGAGTCCTACGACATTGACCAGTTCTCCGATGTCAGTGCTATTCGAATTGGCGGCTCCTTCGCCGGTTCTGGCATCCAGAGATACTATGGCAAGACTGCCACTGGCATCGGAGCCAAGAAGCTGCGCGATGAGATGCGCATGTACCAGTCGCTCCCCGAGGAGTTCCAGGAGTACTATCCCAAGCTGCTGTTCGCCGGCGAAGATTCCAAGGGCACTGTCACGCTTGGAACGCGATACGAAAACTACCCCAACCTGCGCGACTTGCTCCTGAACATGGAAATCACCCTTCCTCAGGCTACAAGCATGTTGGAGAAGGTCCTCGAGTACGAATATGGCAAGGCCGACCTGCAGCACAGACAGATCATCCCTGCCGACTATATGCACGATCTGCACTTCCACCGCGTCTGGAGGCGCATTGCCATCTCCGCTGATCTGGACCCTGGTTTCATGCCTCTCGTCGAGTCGCCTTGGCTCGAGGTGAATGGCGAGCGCCTGCCGAACATCCCTGCCATGCTCCTGCGCTTGGAGCAGGACCAGGAGGCCGTCAAGCGGCTCCAGCCCGATGGCGTGTCCCCATTCATCCACGCCGATCTCCACCTTGAGAACATCCTCTGCGACATCGAGGGTGGCAAGTTCTGGCTGGTGGACCCCCGCGGATACCCTGCTTGCGACATCTTCTACGACCTCGGCAAGCTGGCTCACAGCTACCACAGCTACTACGACCTGCTTCACGAGGGACGCCACGTGGCGGATCACAGCCACGGCGATGGCGTGGCCATCATCAACTACGACTTCATCCCGAAGCACTTGGTCAGCCTGTACTCTGACCTGGATGCCCAGATGGAGCAGATCGTCCACGACATGCTCGACGCCCACGGCGAGGCCAAGGACGTCAACCTGCGCATTCGCTTCAACGAGGCCATGCACTTCTGCTCCGACATGCCCTTCCACATCAACTCCAAGGCCAAGCCTTGCATCGCGCAGCCCATCTACGGCATCGGCGCCAAGCTGCTGGCTGAGGTACTGCAGATGCTCAACATCGACCTGGAGGAGTGCGTCAAGCTGCAGGAGGCTGGTCTCGCTCGGCTTGCCGAGATGGGCAAGAAGCCCTGGCGATTCGAGGGCTAAGTTACATCGGGGTGGAATCTTGGCGTGTGCCCACTGCTAATGCCCCAGAAGCTGGCCCGATCTTTGGTCCGGGGGGGACTTTCCATTCAGTCCTTATTTCATAGTGTCACCTCTCTTTAGATTTGCGCTTAGATAGCCTTTCTCTCCCTAGATTCTCAATGCTATTTCAAGATCTTGCTTAGCCTTTTCTGAACCTTGATGATTGTGACTTTTGAGAATTTGTACCTTGTAACCTGCAAGCAAACGGATGATCCACAACCCTGAGTTTATTGTAGGACGGCCCCTGCCTTGTCACAAAGTGGACCGCTGAACTGTGCTGTTTACTGGTGGGCTTGGGGTTAGCTCCAAAACTCCTATAGGCATAAATAGCGCCCTTTTCTTCATGGAGTAAAGTACGAGTGGAGTCCATTTCGGGAGTGTTTTGGCCGGTTTCCTCTTCGCTCTACTCTGGTGCTGTCAGGATGCGGGTGATAGAGCTACAGATTCGACCCACCGAGTAGACTTTGACTTGTCTTGCAAAAGCCGTTCGATTGTTGAGAGCGGGAGGCCCACTGCGAAACTCTGCATTTACGATGCACTTGTCTTGGCAAGGCATTACGTGCCGATCGACCTGGGCTCAAACACCAGCTTTGCTCCACCAGACGCGGCATTCCGATGGCCAATGGCGCAAGTAGCAAATGTCACATGCTGGATGATTGAAGGCGTCTCCTTCGCTGAGGGTGTCTACATAGCCGCCCCATGCAGCCAAATCAGTGTCTTGTGGATTCCGGCAGAGGAGGGTGTTGCTACTGTCAACAGGCATTCTGCCTGGATCGCCACACTCATACTGTTGGCTATGAACTGCTGCAAGGTCCAATTTTTAGAGTTGTCTGGACTTTATCCATTCCAGGTTTTATTGCCGGTTCGCAAATGGCATGTGTTGTGCATGTCTGCTGCAATCAAATTCCGACCCCAGCATCCTCGGCTCCCGGTCGCCGAAACTTTCTGACCGGGAGGTGCCTGGATGCTCTGCCGCCCGCGTTGCGTGATTCTCCGCTAATAAAATGCACCCGAACAGTGAAGAAAACTTAAATCATTTGGGGGTACATGCGCATGCCGCGTGGGCTTTGCTCGAGAAACCCTGCCAGATAATGCATGCGCGACATTTCCGAGGAAGCGCTAGGCTACCGCGTCGCTTTACATAGAGACTAGGGTGCTGTTACTCCTGATTCTTTAACAAAGATATACTGACTAACGATTGGGCAAGGCAGAAAATGGACTACTAATATTTACTGACTTCATGACAGCAGCTTCGTGGAATTGTTTACAAATCTACTACAAAAAGACCTGATAAATAGTGTGTTTGTTGAGAAAGAATTCTTCTATTATTAGAACATATTGGCCGCTAGTGAGCTTAAACGTTGTAAAGATAAGGTGGCCAAAGCCGACCGATGTAGATGGACGTGTTGGCGGTTTCGAATCGGAAGGACCCGCTCGGTAATTAGAATCACAATCTGAATGACGGAGCAACCCCCAAAATACTATCTCTTGACTATCCGGAAACGTAGAGGAGGTGTGGATCTAGATGCTTCTGTTGACACATTTGATCATGATCTCGGGCCGTGGGCGATGCTTATCGGATTGTGATGAGATTTTTTTTTTTTTTCACACAACCTACAACACAGGATAGCACCGTGATTGTTATCATGACGTTTGGATCCGCTGAATTGATGCCATTGATAAAACTGATATTGAACCAGGAGCATCCACTTTCACATGAATGCCATATAACTTTTTCACAAATGCGCAGTAGGCGATTTGATGTTACATAGTAAAGGAGTGGGTTCGCGCGGCGGTGCTCCCGGTCAGCTTCGGGTGGATTGATAATGGCAACCTGGATGCGCTAGCGACTTCTGGCGTATCTGATATCCCTAAAAAACAACCACAGTGCATCTCTTGGCGATGCACACAAGAGAGACCCACTGTAGCGGCCCATCGCCCCAGCCTTTGTCTCGAGATTACAGGGTCGGCGAGCCCGGCAGCAGTGTTCTTTGCGGGATAGGCCATTAATACCTTTCTAGATCCTTTCGCGTTCTTCGGCATTGGAGAAATCAAGCAAACGGCCATCCACAGGGTCGTGCTACACCATGTCTGAAAAAACTGTTCTGATTACTGGTGCGACCGGTTTTCTCGGTCGGCAAGTTGTCCGTCGCTTTGGAAAAACGGATTGGATCGTCAAGAGCACTGGTTACTCCAGAGCTGATGGAAAATCCGTTTTCAAGGTTGACTTGGGTAACCCGGTAGAAGTGGAGGATGTTTTGGATGCTGTCAAGTTAGTTCTTTGCGAGAAACTGACCTTTTTTTTTTTTTTTTTTTTTTTCTCTGCGACAAATGCACTGATGATTTCTCACTTAGACCTCAGGCCGTCATTCATTGTGCGGCTAACCGGTTCCCTGATGACTTTGACAAGAACCCCGATGGGGTTCGCAAGTTGAATGTAGCAGCCACCAGATCTCTGGCGAGTTTTTGCGCAGCTCGCGGTATTTTGTTGTTGTACATCTCTACTGACTACGTCTTTCCTGGCAAGCCTGGCGATGCACCGTATGAACCGGAAGCAGAACCTGCTCCAACAAACTTTTATGGACAAACTAAGCTGGATGGCGAATACGCCGTTCTAGAAGAGTTTAAAAAGGCTGGGAAGCCAGGCTTGGGCGTGGTTTTGCGGGTTCCAGTGTTGTATGGTGAAGCAGAAACACCATCGGAGAGCTCTATCAACGTCCTCACAGAATCAGTGCGAAAAGCCCAGGCTGGAGCCAAGATCAAAATGGACCACTGGTCCATACGCTATCCGACCAATACTGAAGACGTCGGACGAGTTTGTTACGGTAATCTGAACCTGCGGGCCGATTGTGATTTTGCAAGACTAACACAATGGCAGATGTCACTGTTGAGTATTTAAAGGCTGACGATGCTTCGTTATTGCCTCCGGTTCTACAGTTTACGTCCGAGGACAAGTTTACCAAATATGAAATCTGTCAAGTATTTGGTCAAATCATGAATTTGCCGATTGCGGCCATCGAGGCCAATACTGAGGGAAATGACCCGAATGCAAGTGTCCAACGGCCGTATGACTGCCACATGAGCACCAAGGGCCTGAAGGATTTGGGTATCGATGTGTCAACGCACGACTTTGTCACTTGGTGGACTCAAGCTCTCGGGACTGCAAGCGGATGAATTTGCACTAGGAAGGTAGAGACACAAATGCATGGCTTAGAATCTTGTAATTGACACATCAAATTCGCCTCGCGTCTGGATTATTCCTCCAAAGAGTGAAAGGGGTAAAAAAATGTCCGTCAACTTGCCAACGCGCACAGACTGCAGCTACGCGTAATCTCGTTACGATGTGCATAGTCGGCACTCTCAGACTTTCCGCGGCTGTAGGACCGTCACATTGGCCATGTGCATGTATCCTGTCACCAGTGGAGCCAACCAGGTATCTAACATGGTAAAAAATACACGATGTAGCGTAGTCTTGCAGGTATCACTTAGACTTCAAACACGCAGGGTCGGGCCGTCCCGCCAGCGTAGTCGAGTCGCTATCGCTGAGGAGCTGATAGCCGAAGCGTTAGAGTTCAGAAGCCCGGAAATCCACTCGGACTCCATTTTTCATACTTTGCGACGCAATCTGCAGTGTTACCCAGCCATCCATCCATCCATGACCTGTTCCGCTGTCACACACAGAGCTCTCTCTCAACAGGATAGTAGTGCTCGGAAGTCTGTGGACTATCGAGAGAGCCCGTCAACTCATTCCCATATTTGTCACAGTTTGTGCTCTCGCGCTGGATTTTGCGCCGTCGTACCCACAGGAAGCAAGGTCTTAGCGGCGGTGCCCAGATTTTACCCTGTGAGCCATTTGTGAAGGCGATGTAACCCCGTTGCGGCATGCACAATCTTGCTTCTCGTCCGCTGCAGGGCATTTTTGCTATCGGGCTTCCGCAGCTGCGCAAGCATCCCTAAAAGGCTGGCCACTACGATGGGCTCCACGACCTCGTCTTGCGCCGGCTCCGTCGACAGCAGGATCCCTTCGCTGTATGCAAGCGCAAGACTAGATCCCCACCCCAGATGGTGGTAGATGGCCCTCACTATTTCCGGCGACTCCTCGCTCCGTTGGACCAGGGTGTAGCGCAGGGGGCCATCGCTCACAGGATGTATTTGCCACTGCAGCTCCAGAGGCTTCGATGGGCCCCGAGCTGCTGCGTTTGTGATGGTGAAATAGGGGCAGGCGATGGCTGCATTGGATTGAATTGTCGACGGGTTGGGAAATGACGAGTCCATTTCCATCGAGACATTATCGGATTCTATCCGCGTGGACCAGGCCACGTCGCACGAGGAGTACATCGTTCTGGTCAACGTTCCATGTTAGCGGGTAACCGGCTGGAGGGCCTTCCACAATCGGCCACCCACAGTTCAACGTCTCGAGCCTTGCACCCGAGCGCCCGTCTTGTCAAGTTGACCCGGAAGCCACCCTGGCTTGGCTTCTTGATGTCGGCCAGGTATGCAACATTATCACAAATACCATCGCCGCGCGGTTTCTGCATCATCCCAAGCTGCGTGGTGTACAGGCTCGAACCGATTGGTGCATTTCTGGTGGCCTGGTGGTAGGACTCCGTCGCTTCGTACACGGGTAGGTGTGTCGTAGTATCGTCGTGTCTCGGAATATATAGGATCCTGGAGAGGTGACCGGGCGCTAAGGACGGCTTGCGCCCGAGTCGGGCATCGAAGTAATCCGCCGTTCCATGGTACGAGTTCGATTTTTGACTTGTTCGGGGCATTCTAAGGCGGGCACTAGAAAATCGGTGAAGTTTAAAGGCGATGCTGTCGAGATACTGGCCGCTATCGACGGTATATCGGCAGGGGCTAGTAGCGGAAGCTAGGGATGGGGCGGAATAAGAATACCTACAGGACAATATTTCGTGAATGTGAGCGAGCAACAAGCCAAATTTAAATAATTCGAACCAACTGCTCGTCCCCTCAATGTGCGTTGGCATCTCCACGAGCCGTTGCTCTTTACGGCAAAATTTCTCCTCAATTTTTCTTTTGCTTTGATCAGGATTGTTTCGTCGTAAGATTTGCATCACGAGAATTTGTGGTGTGATTTGGCTGCAACATGCGTCGCTAATCTAACCCATTGCAGAGGCTCACTCGCCTACGGTGAGAGCCATGCCAGCAGTACACCGCAAGACAGCCAGCTTAAACACTGGCGGGTCGGGAAAGTAACTGCTTCTAGTTTAGCTTTACCGAAGGCTTATTTTCACTGGGCAGGTCAACAGCAACAAGAAGACATAAATCTAGCAACGGAATCAATACTTTGAAGCAAAGGAAAATTTTCTTTAATTTTTTTTTCTGATTCTGGACGTGCTTTTCAATTTAGTGGTTGAATTCGTACTTGCTGCGCAAGATGATTGAGCCCACTGGAGTTCCATTCATCACTGCAAGGGTGGCCCGTATGGGTGTAATTTACTCCCTGGGAGGGCTGGTCTACGGTTATGACACCGGTGAGGATATGGAATCTTGGCAATGAGGATGCCTTCGTACTAACGTAATCCAGGCCAAATTTCGGGATTTCTTGAAATGGAAAACTTCAAGCGGTCATTTGGAAACTATGACTCCGCCACCGACGAATACACAATCTCAACGATTCGTTCAGGACTCATCGTGGGCCTGGTAAGACTTGACCGAAATCCACTGCAAGTCAATGTTGTTTACTGACGCGCTGTCTAGCTGAGTATTGGAAATCTTCTGGGGGCACTGATTGCTGGCCCTCTGGCTGATCGCCTGGGAAGAAAGCCTCCGATTGCGCTTGCCTGCCTTGTATACTCGTGTGGCGCAATTGTGCAGATCTCCTCCACGAAGCTGTGGTATCAAGTTGCTCTAGGCCGTTGGACGGGTGGAATTGGTGTTGGCGCTCTGTCAGTTCTTGTACCTATGGCTTCAAGCGAGACTGCTCCAGCTCAATGTCGAGGTGTGGTCGTATCGTAAGTGACGCATTCATCGATGGTCCCATATTCACATGTTGACAAATTTTACAGGGGTTATCAAATGGCAGTGACAATTGGGATACTGATAGCCTCATTGGTCAATCTTGGCACAGAAACCCTTCAATCTCATGCAGCTTGGAGAATCACCATGGGGCTCGATTTCATCTGGGTCACGCTCCTGGTGGTGGGACTCATGTTCGTCCCAGAAAGCCCAAAATACCTCTTTGCGAAGGGAAAAGGCGAAGAAGCAAAGAATATCATGGCTCATCTTCTTGATGTGTCACCTGATCATCATGTTCTGCAGAACGAATTGCGTGACATCAACAGGAGCTTGGAAACTGAGAAGGCTGCCGGAGACGAACCCTGGTGGTATGCATTCTGCTCCAGGGGATCTATTCTTCGTACTCTGCTCGCCACCGGGATATTGAGTTTTCAGCAACTCACTGGAGCCAACTTCTTTTTCTACTACGGCACAATGATCTTTGCCTCGACGGGTATTTCCAACAGCTACATCACACAAGTCATCCTGGGAGCTGTCAATGTCACGTGCACCATCCCTGGCTTGTACTTTGCACAGAAATTGAGCCACAGAAAGTGTCTTATTTACGGCGCCCTGTGGATGGCTTGGTGTTTTCTTGTTTTCGCCACGGTTGGCCACTTCAAACTCAACCGGGATGATCCATCCCAGACACCTGCTGCTGGCGGTGTGATGATCGCCCTGACTGCTCTGTTCATCGCGGGGTTTGCAAGCACCTGGGGGCCGATATCCTGGGGCGAAGCCGTTGTGGTCTGCCCCGCGCGTCGCCGAGCTCTGTATTCAGGTGTTTCCGTGGCTTGCTACTGGATCTGGAACTTTTTGCTGGCTTTCTTCACGCCTCTTATCACGGCCGAAATAGATTACCTCTATGGGTACGTATTCAGCGGGTGCTGCTTTCTTATGGCGCTCATGGTACAATTCTTTGTCATTGAATCCCAAGGGCGCACTTTGGAGGAGATTGAAAGACTTTACAATGATCGCTTTGGGTCAAGTGCAGGTAGCGATAGTGACTAAGGGCTCAGGGAGATGTTATGGATGAGCGCTATGGACAATGTAACAAAATGGCTATGAGTTACATGCTTGAATGGGGTTGATGAGAAGGTGCGAAGTATTTTTGAGGGGTCCTAAATTGCTATAGCTATTCGTTTTCTTTTCCAGGGGTGTAGAGAATCATATCTAGCTTTGCAGGTTTTGAGCCCACCGTTCTTTTAGCTCCTTGATGATGAGGGTTACCGGCCAAGCAGTTGATCGACCAAATCTCACGAGCATGGCCTCAAGGGCGAGTTGTTGCCTGTGCTCCGTCAAGAATTGACCACCTACGGGTCTCTTGTCACTTTTGTGTGCAGTCGTATCGGATAGTTGGAAATTTACTTACAAAAGGACAACGGCCCAAAGCTATTGATCCAAGCTTCTGGGTATTCATTCGTGTATGCCAACCCGCAGATTCGCAAGGTGTGCTCCTGTGCCTGCTCTAGCAGGGGTCTTCCAGCTTCCCTTTGGGACCTAGTGGGGGAGCACAGTAAGAGGATTACTTCAGCTGTGAGCGCATACTGTGATGCGCCAACTGAAGTCTCGTCGGTCAGTGAGGGGGCCGATGTTTGTTTTTCAGTATTTCTATCTTACCCGACCACGGTTTTAGCATCCACTCAGATGGGAAAATATTGTTAGGCTTGTGGGCAGTAGAGAAGGGGCGGAAGGTGGAGGGCAGATGTTTGTTCCACAACTGAAGGACTGAGTTCAAGTTTTTCCAAGCATCGGAATGATCGTCAGGGCTTCGGATGTTGTCATCCTCTACATGAATTCCAGTGAAGGCTGAATATAGATTGATAATGCGCGCTAAGATGTAGGTGATCATATTGGCTCGCATGTCATCGCCAACGTTTCGCCGCACTATTAGACGTTCAAGGTCCGGGAAAGCCTTGGCCATCCGAACAGGGCGACTGTAGGCTAGACCAACAGTGATCTCTTGCCGAAGATAGTTCCAGAAAGCTGCCTGTGGAAGGCCCCAGTCTGATAGGTTCATAGGGATGGAGCTCGAGAATGAATAGCCCCCCAACAGGTGGCACTGTGGGCTTTGCATGCTTTCTGTGATGAAACGCCAGGTAGGTTTCAGTATGCCGCAATATTGTAGCTAAAATGTGGACCTCACCGCTGAGTATTTCATATGAGCGCAGCAAAGCAGAGACCGCCAGCAGCTCGCCGGGGTAGTCGGAAAACCTGTCAAGGGCGCTTAGCAGATCCTTGACGCACGCTGCATGAAACGCAAAGGCAACGGGCGGTAGACCGCCCGTCGCTTTGGACCAATGGATAGAAGAAAATGCGATGATGGCTCGAAACAAAAGCGGAAACTCGAGAGCACGGATAGGAACCTCAGTGCGGAAGGTAGCATTTGCATCGTTTAGGTCATACCACGAGGCAAGGGTATCAAGGTAGTGTGAAAAGAAATGAGCAACAATCTGATCGTCAATCGCCGCACGAGGCGACCGCTGTGATAGCTCTGCGGCGTGCTGCAGCTCAGCATCCGTAACCGAGGCGAGGACTATTTCCGTATCGTGATGATAAGACCGGGGCTGCATTGGGGCTGTGGTGACCGGGCTAGCAGGACTAGGCGCTCGGCTTTGCGACCTACGTGGCATGATTGGCTCGTTAATATGTACGATGAATTTGTAATCCACTGCAGGTTGGTCGCATTGCAGCCGCAATCTACTGCAGTTATGGCACTGGGGTGTTGCTCTATCGCCTTGCTCAGTGAGGGTTGTCAGCCTCATAAACCATCCAGATGTCCAGGGCTTTGCTACATTTCACCTTCCGGCGCCTGCAGGTCTCGCTGCAAATTTCCATCAGTGCTCATTCTGGAGTCAGTGCGTCTAGCCTGGGAGCATTTTGCAAGTACCATGCTGCCGAGGGGCGGTTAGCCGGCCGGAGCGGCAGGGTCAGGGTGGAGACGGCGACGTACTATCAGGGTGCTTCCTCGCCATCTTGATCCGAGGTCGAGGCGTTCTTCGTCTTGTGGATGCCGCAAATGCGCACAGGTCCAGCGGGGTGTTGATATGCCACTCTTCGCCTGGGCTGTCGTCAGCAAAGGGTCGGAAATCTAGCTCGTTTAAGTAAACAGTGTCGAGAGAACACGCCCCATGTGGAGATAACGAGGTAGGTGGCCTAACTGCCGGGCTATGCAATGCAACCCGGCCGGAACAGCTTGGTCATGCCGCACCCCTGTCTACCACGTCGGCCCGTCCGTCGCTTGCCGAAATTCGAGAGCATCGTCATGTGGCAAATGATGTCCGCCCAAGAGAAAAACGCCGATATGCTTTACTGTAAATCCGCTTCTTCTTTTTTGTCCAGGGCTCCAGCGCGCTAGCGAAGTAATCCCGATGCCGGCCGACGATCCCGATTCAAGCTTTACGCATTTTATCCCTATTGCTACGTGCACAATCTGTCTTAAGTATATTCGCCAGATTGAGGTATAAAACGGACAAAGTTATCTATTTCAAGTAGATAGAAAATTAAGAATACACAATTTTCCTTTTGCCAGATCTGCCTTACTCTCCTGCCCAGCCGTCACAGAGGACGAAAGTCATAAACCGGAGTTTGTTTACGGTTGAAGCACAACGATTCTTAAACTTGAGAATAGTATTCGACTCTGAAGCTCTACGCCTCATTGAACTCTTCCTCAATAAGCCATCATGCAGATCAAGAATATTGGTAGCTAAAACCTACCATTTCAAAAGATTTACATTCTGTTGGAAAGCTGACATCTCTAACAGCCCTTCCTTACCAGACAAGCGACAAGACATCGTTCGCATACGTCTCCGCTCATGGTCGCTGGGCTATCATTCTGGTGAGTTGCGCGGAAATCTCTGCTTTCTTACTGGTCTTCAACAATCTAACGACAAATTTAGAGCAGTGCTATCAAAGATCTACAGCGTTCGATTTCTCAATGTTCAGAATCTGTGAAAAAGGAAGAGGGGTTGAAGATTACTGAAAGCATCAGCAAACTGAAAAGTGAAATAGAGGAGGACCAAGCTCTCAGTCCAATAATAGATGATGGGGAGCCCGATTTTGTGCTGTACAATCAGTACTTGGAAACATCCGGCCCCCTCACCTGGTGCAATCTGGAATGGCTGTATGGAGAGTGCTATCTCTATAGGCGAGTGAGGCATTTTTCTTGATGAGGATTTGATCTAGAAGGCTAACCTGTCATTCTAGGCGCATGAGTAGCTATTTCAAGACATCGATACACTGGAAAAGTTACGACGTCTTTTTTGACCAAAAGATTAGCACATTCCGTTCATCAAGAGCAGCTGTGGTAGAGCTTGCCGGGAGATACCATGCTCTCGCCAAGGGACTTTCAGCAAATGGAAATAATCTGGGCTCCACCGGACAGCATAACCAGGAGCAGCTCTTTTACGAGATGTGCGAAATGAGCCTGTGGGGAAATGCCACTGACCTGTCCTTGTTAACCAACATATCCTATGAGGATATTCAGAAGCTACAGAGCTCCGAAGCTCGAAAGAACAAGGAAAACATCTTGGTGAACGATCTCAAAAAGGTCTACGACACATTGACGGAAGCATCAAACCAGGGCAAAGAGGAGCGCCAAATTGACATCGTGCTAGATAATGCAGGGTTTGAGCTCTACGTCGACTTGATCCTGGCTAGCTACCTGCTGCATTCTGGAATCGCAACGCGCATCGTACTGCACCCAAAGCTTATCCCGTGGTTTGTCTCTGATACCCTGGTCGATGATTTCGATGCCCTCATTCAGATCCTGTCAGAGCCAAGGCCATTTTACGAAGCGCCGGCTCTTGAGGGTCACAACGGAGCCCCACCTCCTCTGACAGAGGAACAAGTTGAGCATTTGACCTTCCTTGGTGAGACATGGAAAGAGTTTCGTGCTCAGGGACGTCTGGAAATGCGAACTAGCCATTTTTGGACTCACCCAAGTAGTTTCTGGAAACTTCCCGAGGAAGATGCAGTCCTTTTTGAGGATCTCAAGAAAAGCCAGTGCGTTGTTTTCAAGGGTGACCTCAACTACCGAAAGTTGACTGGTGATGTAAGAGTGACTCCCAATTTGATGTGAGTGACCCAGTTACTGATTGATTGGGCACAGGCTGCTTGGGACCCAACCACGCCCTTCGCCAAGGCCATTGGGCCCCTGGGTACCGGATCTGGGCTGAATGTATTGACACTGCGTACTTGTAAGGCAGATGTTGTGGTGGACTTGGAACCAGGCGTTGATGAGAAACTTCGTCAAGTCCCTGGAGGAGGCGGTGATACGGGCAAGAGAGAATGGGCTTGGAGTGGTAAGTGGGCTGTATGCTCTTTTTCGAAGGGCAAATAATAAATATATTGCCTCCCTTGATGCTATGAAGAAATTAAATAGTTGGAGAGGACACTTTGCCTTTGTCTATTTTTCTGGTTTAAATTCAAAGTTTTACCTGTTCATAATGTTTCAAACTACTAGTGTTTCAAGTCGTGCCTCCATTTTTAAAAGTCGTGTTTGGTAGACATCTTCCCGGGGGATCTGGTGACTCATATCGACGGGTTGACCTCTGACATGCCCTGACAGCCTTCATGTGTCAAGAAGCAGCAAAATCAGACTGCACTCACTGCAGCACAAAGACCTCCTTGTGAGGCCTCTTTTTGCCAACGATGATGAATTCTTAGGTCGCAAGCTAAACAGCAGCGAGATTGTCGAAGAAGCAATGGGAATTGCATTTTCTGGTAGTAGAACGACTTCCGCCATCTTAACTTGCATACTGTATCTTCTTGCACAGCCAGGAGGCCAAGACATACAACAGAAGCTATGATCAACCTCTTAAGGAGCTCCAATAAGTTCCATATCTCGGACTGTCATGAAAGAGGCTATGAGGTTGTTTCCAACAATCATATCAACTCTGCCGAGAATTTTGGAAAGCCCACTCACCATTAGCGACGAGTTAGTTTGGCCAAAAGGAACGGTCATTGTATTGCAAAACTACGTCCATCATCGAGACCTTGCGGTATTCCAGGATCCTGAAATGTTTCTGGCTGAGCGCTGGCTGAACAGTGATAAATGCCAAGACATGAACACTGCTCTTACATCATTTTCAGTCGGATCGAGAAATTGTCCAGGTTAGAACTTAGTAAGAGCGGAAATGGACATTGCCACAAGCAAGACATTTCGGCAAGCCCACTTATCATTGAACCCGGGAAGTTGCGCATCAGATATACAAATCCTGGATAGGTTTAACATGGCACCAAAAGCACGAAAGCTTCACATTGGGGCGAAGAGGATGTCATGATCTAAAAGAAAGAAGGACCAAGAATGTTTGGTGTGCTCTCGATTACAACAAATTCAGCTGATTTACCTTATTCTTGACATAATTTTGCCTCGGTCTTTATTTTTTCACGGCTCTCGGAGAGCTATTTAGCATCTAAATGTTAAACGCAATGATATTCCTTCCACTTTTCGCGCCTGCGGTAAACATCCCGGCGAAAGGTCTGCTTAAGATTATCAATGGTCGAAAAGTCAAGCGGGAGCTTGGTCTGAATAGCCCCAGCACCACATAGATCATTCTTGCGATCAATAAACCAAGCAAAAGTAAGGCCACCACCCCAAGTAAGAGTGCGCTCGCCGTAGCATCCATTTGTGTCCTCCAGAGTAAGCAAGCCACCAAACCCGTGACCAAGCTTGGAGGTAGCCGCCGTGTCAACTCCAAAGAATGGGCCAACAGGGCCATCCAGGGCCGCGTGTTGCGCCGCGGTGGCTTCAGGACCAAGGTGATGCTCGAACATGCTGTCGACTGTCTCTGGCTTGAGAATCTTGCCGTCGTTGGCCAGCACCGAGCGAAGCACTTTGAGGAAATCTGAACCGGTCATGAACAGACCATGACCACCGAAGTCACCCTTGCCGCGCAGATTCATATCGCCACCACCGCCACTTACGGCTTTACCAACAGCACCTGGATCTGTGGGATTTAGATCAACAAGGCGGACACGTAAATCCTTCCGTGTAACTGGATAGAACTGGGCATCAGTAATGCCGAGTGGGCCGAAAAGGCGCTCGTGCATGCGTTCACCAAGCGTCTTGCCTGTCACGCGCTCAACGATACGGCCGGCCCAGTCCATACCAGGGCCATAGAGCCACCCGGAGCCAGGTTGGAAGCCGAGTGGGTAATTGAAAGCTTCCTCGACCGTTAGCTTCGGACCATCCGCAGGGTTTTTTGATTGCGGAGCAAACTTCTGTCGCCATTCAAAGACAGGATAGTCGATGAAATCGTAGGTGGCGCCGGAACTATGCGACAGAAGCATCTCGAGCGTGATGGGTCGGACCTGTGGTTCGAGAATCGGGCTGCCTTCTTTGCTGAAGCCTTTGAGCACCTGCTTGGCAGCGAGCTCGGGCGCTATCTCCGAGAGGTCTCCTGTTAACGATAGCAGCCCATCGTCAACGCACTGCAACGCTGCAATAGTCGCTAGGATTTTAGTTGCCGAGGCAAGGTATAAGACATCGTCTAGCTGGTGTGGCTTTTTTTCGCCGGACAGCAAAATGCGATGGCCAAATGGTTTTTCGTAGACGAAACCACCTTTGCCATCGGTCGCGCAAATGATGGCGCCATTGATCTTGCCCTCGTCAATAGCTGCCTGGACACTGGCCTCGATATCACCTTGGTCCATGGCTGAATTAGTATGAAAGAATGTCCTTGAAACGCCAAAAGAAACTATTTCGAGCGAAAGACGTTGCTGAGGGAAATTCACGTTACCCCACTCTGTGATGGAGTCTGAGCCAAAACTCTATTAGGATTGGCCAGGAATTAGGTGCCATCCATAGTCAGTATGTCGGGTAAAGGCAGACTGCTTTGAAGTTGACAGAACTTATCGATCGGCGTCGTTGAATTTCTATATCAATTAAATATGAAGTATTCATCATGCCTCAAAGGTCGCCTCATAGACCCAGCATCTAAATCGGCCTAGCACAGTCTAAATCAACTAATCTCCCATTTCCGACTCAAAAGACCACTTCCATCAAACGAGTAAAGAGCAAGGAATGTCTTGTCGTCAATAGCCTGCAATCCAGGCCAGTGAGTTCCGACCCCGGAGATTTCGACTGTGCTGTCATTGCTCCATGATGTTGCCCCATCAGTGCTGGTTACCACCTTCATTTGACCGCCATCAACATCAGCGCCGCCGCTAACCTCGTTCGTCATGAAGTCAACAACCAAAGTCCCACCCAAGTTGACTACGGCGGGGGCTCCGGCAGCCCGGTTATTGGCGGCAGTGTAGATATGGCCTCGGGAGTTCCAGGAGTACCCATCGTCGTCAGACAGCACGTAGTTGACTGACATGGGACCATATTGCGTGCTCTCAAAGACGCAGCTGGCCTAGTTTAGCAAACTTGCACCGAGAAATAGGGCGAGGGGGTTTTACATGAGCTTTCCATCTCCGCCGTTACTAGCGACACCAACCATTCCGTCGCGAGCAGTGACATCGCTGCCGGAGACGGTGTAAATCGTAGAAGACCACGTGGAACCTCCGTCAGAGGATGTCTTCATAAGATTGTCCTGATCGTCTGCATTGTTCTCTGACGAGTAGTAGGCCTGGATGAGGCCATCGTTGCCAATGCGCAGAAATGGTTCCCAGAGCCCGTTTAATGTTGTCGTGGCGGCCCGCTCCTCAATGTGTGAGAGAAAGGTCCACGTCTTGCCACCGTCTTCGGAAACACACACGGTGATCCTATAGTAGTTGTATCCGGCGGAATCCTTGTCATGGTTGCGGAACGCGTAAATAATCTTGCCGTCAGCCAATGCAAGGGGGAATGCGTTTCCCAGTTCTCTCTCCGACGGCAAAGCACGGTCGACAGTGCCGATTTCTGTCCAAGAGTCTCCCCCATCGGTAGACTGTGCTACCACAAGGGTCTTGTCGTCACCATCTGTGCCTTCATAACCGGCGATAATGGTTCCATCACTAAGAACTGCGGTGCGCATGTAAGTACCGTCAGCTGCGACAGTGACGGCACTTCCGGCCGCCTGTACGTTGTTCTGGCGCTCCATTAATGTGTTTAAGGGATGGGCTTGTACGAGTGTACAAACAGCAAGTGAAGCTGCGACGATTGATCGAAGAACAGACACCATGTCGAAGATGGTTAAAAAATGGCGCTAACCTGCAGTCCGAACCTGCAGCAGGCTCATCCAGTATAAGTACCCATCCTTTTCCCTGATGCAGTGCTGCAAACTAGTGGCCTGACGACGGGGTTCGGGAAAAAAGCCACAGGGAGCGAAAAATGTGCTGACACCTGACTAGCTGGGATACGATTGCACAGCCCAAGGGAATACCGACGATGACGCACAGGGGCAGATTTCAGCTCCTACAATCCAATCCTTGAATGATTATCACGGAGGTGCGTCCCCGCTACGGCCACTGCCCAAGTCGGCCCAGTGAGAATAACCACAATTTCTCAAGCAAAGATAATTCTAAAAAAAACAAAAACCAAAAAAAGAGTCCAAAATAGTATCTGTAGGATAATTCATTTACTAGAGCATTTTTTTATTACATTTATTTCAGCTACAATTGCTAATATCTATGATCTTTGAGTTAGGCCCTGTCCAGCAAGCTGTCGGACCAACAATCATCCAAGGGTGGGTGGTATTGTCTGCGAAAGCATAACAATCCTTCGTTGGACCCACCATGTCAGCAACGATGGAGCAGGATTTGCACTTTAGCCTCCTTGTTTCATCAATGCCATTGAATGATGGCCGATGCCCATGAGGCTTGGTGCTTATCGTTACGAAGGCATCAAAGCTGAGCAATACTGAGTGCACCTTTCGGAGTTTACTTTTGAAGCTAGGTTGGGAAGAAGCACAAGGGCTAAGCAGACTCCGTGCCTGTGTAGTGAGGCTAGGGCTTACTGGTTGTGCAATAAACAAGCTGACACAAGGTTGCTGAGCAATAACATCGGCGAGTACCGAAAGGGGTATGAGTTATGTGAAAACCGCCAATTGCCCGACACCCGCCCATACTGGTATGATGTAATGACCATCCAGCCCTGTTGCCATGATTCCCACGATGCATATACCACTAGCATTGGGTACCATGAACTAACATGGAAGAAATAGAAATATTTGAAGACGAAAGAATGGATCGGCAACGGCATTGACCCTCTATTTTCACGCTGAAAACATTGAGAAGTCGCGTGTCATTCAGGACGCGTCAAGCAAGTGGCGGAGAGAGATGGAAGCGGGGGCAAAAAGTGGGAACGATGAGTTGTGTTGAAGAGAGAAAGGATATTAAGAAAATCATGTTTGCAAATCGTTGATCCATGAAGATCTTTTTTTATCTACTCATTTGTAAATTTCTAGATTTTTCAACATGATTGATAGGTTTCAGCTAGGCCGAGCCATTGGCACGTTTTTACAAAGATTTTGTTTGTCAATCTTAGGTTAGCGGACTTGGACCCAACGCACAAACAAGTCTATTTGTTACACTTGCAGACTAGGGACTATACTTCTTCTCTGCACTCGATGCTCATACGCACAAGCTACCTACTCAAGACTGCGGGATTCGTCAATATTTACTCTTGGGGCTTGTTTTTTCCCTCTAGGGTAAAGACAGGGTGAAATGGGGTGTGTTTTAAATGAATAACAGTGCTGTAGGAATGACGGGTTCGGTGAGAAATGCCAGAGTAGAATGGGGTATTCGTACCGGGTTGTTGGTGGTATAATCGATGGAGGCAATTTGGCGGACTCCTACCAATGCTTTTGGTCTTCATCATGAGGTTTGGTGGACTGCTGTCCGTTGGCCATGCCAAGTCAGATGTCAGCTCGGCTAGCAAGCCGGGTCGCGGGTCAAACCACGACTCCATTTCCACATCCGTCGTTGATTGGACAATGACTGTCTCCGACGTGGCGATGAGACCAACCACGGCCAATTATCAACATTTGATGCATACTAAATCTCACTGAAAAGCGTTATTAATAGATCATGAAGGGTCGTTTATCCGAGGCTAGCAATTGTTTGAGCTCAAGGTCCTCCTTTTGAATGCAGAGGACCCGGCGGTGAAAGAATTATTGCTCAGAGCAGTTTATGATGAGTATTCATCTGTACCTTAGGAGCTTCTACCCGCCCAAGTGCAGATGGCTGTGGCGGTGGGCATTCATTGAGCAATTGATCAGCGCTTGACATTAAGGAGGACCAAAGATATGACTAGCCAAGTAAGGAAGCCTACCGCATGCTAGAGATGATATTTATTAACGTTGCAGTATGAGGATGGGCCCGAGGTAGCCACAAGCACGTTGCCTCAGTTTTCCGAATCGACCCCAGCTCACGCATCAGGAGCTTTCTCTCTGTTCTCAACGAAGCCTCATGATTGCGCTTGCTCTCCACAGCCCATGTCTAAGGGCACAACACTTATCCCGCAAAAGGAGAAGAGAGTCTGTGGGTTGGCTTTGCCAGTATTCATGTTTTCGATTGCGATTGCATTTTTTGCCATCAGTATTGTCGGTTGGGCAGCTGGCGTGGGCATTTTTTGCTCAAAATTATAGCGCTTCCACTTGCAAGCTTCAAGATGCAGAGTATGTCACGAGTTTTCTCAACCTTAAAAATGGCTGTTGGGGCTACGAAGCCAACGACAAAACCGTACAATATCTTGCTAAGTGTAAGCATTGCGAAATTTTGTGCTCGTAAGACCAAAAAGTTAGACTAACATGCATGCACAGCTGTAAAGAACTCACTATTTACTATCCATTACAATATGGATTTGGCCTTCGACAGCATCGATGGGTCATATTCCGGAAGTTTTAATAGCTGCATGGAAACATGCGTCATATGGAATGCTTGGAATAAGCAGCTCAGTTGTGCGGGGGCTGCATATATGCCACAATAGATTGGCAAAATTATGGTAGTTTTGTCTAACGCCATAGGCGACTGCTATCTTAAGCAAGGGCCAATCGCTGACGAGGTCACTACCACCCTCAACGCAAGCACGAGTGCCGCCTGGATGACGCCCATCACCGTCCTCGATGATGGCAAGAAGAAGGCTACCAAGCAGAAGTCATCTACCAAGATGGTCACGACCACAGCTACCGCTGGTAGTTCTCTTTGCAAGCGCCTAACCGGCTCGGGCTCAGGTGGCTCGGGCTCCAGCTACGATTCCTCCAGCATCTCTAGCTCTGGCCCCGACAAGAACACCGAGAGTGACAGCGACTCTTGCTGCTCCGGTGCTGCCCAGCTGTCGTCGGACATGAGCATCTTTGGTCTCATCGGGACCGCATTGATCGCTGTCACCTCCCTTTAAACATCTAAATATTCCGCAAATACGCCCATCATGCATATTTTTATCAATCCCTCCCATGCCCAATTATTAGATTAGCAATAAAAATTGCTATTCTAGATTAAGCCATGGCGGCAAGTTTGGATTTGGGCTGAGTCGAAGTCAAGCGGCAAAGCGTATCGGAGTTGTGTCGGAAACATGCTGAACCAATTTCCGCACACCAATCAGGACACTGTACGGCCTTGCGTCTAATGGCAGCGCCCCTGCCTTTCGCAAACGAACTGATAACCGTGGTATACCCATCAATGCCTTAGGTGTCTCTGCGTTGTTCTGTTCAACAGTTTTTATGAACGTGGGAGATAATTCAACCAAGGTCTTTGGCTATTTTGTGAATATAACAGCCATCTTTGTACTCCTCACCTGGAATTGGATCTTTATGACGCACACATTCTGGTGCCGTGCACGAAAGCCTCAGAATCTTCCTGATACAGCACTCCCTTATGCGGACCCCTTTGGTGTCTACAGGTCTTATGGTGCTCTAGTAGTATGTGTTATAATCACCCTTACCAAGAACTACGGTGTTTTCCTCGGCGATGACTTTGGAAAAGAGAGGTTCAAGGCTTTTATCAACGGTTATATAGGGATACCAGTTTATCTCACTTTCTTTCCTGGGCCAGAAGATTGTTACAAAAGGCCGCGCTCATCCTGCAGCTGAAGTCGATTTTTTTCAGTGGGAAAGAACAAATCTATCGCGAAGAAGAGTTTTTGGCTCACGAAGCAGCGCTAGCTGAGACGGAAGGTCCCAAAAGAAGCGGTTGGTTTTACTGGACTTTTCTCTCGTGGCTCTTCTAATACGAACTGCCATACGACATGTTCGGGGCTATCGAGGATTCATGTACTACTTGTGTCAACACGTGTATTGGCTGTAATGCGGGATGCTGAACCTTAAATCTCTGACAACAGCCGAATCAGTTAGCACATTTCGTTGTTAGTAGTGCAGTGCCAAGTTATATTCTATTTAACAGCCAAGAGATCCATTATGTATTAAGATGCAATAATGAACCCGAGACCCTTGTTGATTCGTGCTCTCCTGATACTAGTATGAAAGAAGCTGCCTTAATCGTCCAATACTAGGCGGTACGTGGCGACTTCAAACGTTTCCAGGTTCACCTCAAAACCGCCTCCGTGGACTGGAATCTCCTCTAGATTATCTTCAAGAATATTAGTCTTGAAAGCCTTTTTGAGAGGGTACAAAGTCGTAATGGTCCCCCTTGCCATCCCGCCAACAGCGTCATAAACTCGCACGATGATGCTCTTGACTTTCTTCTTGGGGAGAGAGTCCCTTGATACGTCTTCATCATCCTCACCGCGCTTGATCCAATCTAGGACAAGATTATCATCACCAGTGAGGACAATTGGGGACTCAGACAACACGTTGGGCTTTGCCTTGGGAGTTGAAATTAGTTGAAGGGGGTTATTGAAGTTGAATGCAGCTCGGACTGTTTGGGAGCTGAGGCCTCCACGGTGCGGCATTATGGCCCAGCGGATATGATGACGACCCATGTCCGCATTACCATCGGGTGCTTTGGGGGATCTCAACAACGAAAGCCTCATAACATTGCCCACTGTCGCGAAGCCGTATTTGCTGTCGTTGATAATGGAAACGCCGTAGTTGTGCTCAGAAAGATCAGCAAATTTGTGACAGCAAACCTCAAATTTGGCCATATCCCATCTGTATTGAAATGTTAACCTCTTCTTTCAAGTGAACATGTTCAATGAAAGTAAGAACAATACTTACGAAGTGTTGTAATGAGTTGGGCGCTTGATGATGCCGTATTGTGATTCGTATGAGGCTTCCGTGTTTCTCACCTGCACCGGAAACTCGACCTTCAGAAACTTCATTGTTTCATGCCAGTCGATATCTGCCGTGCACTCGATGAGAGATGGTTGTCCATCAAGGGCAGAGCTCAACGAAATAATGCTCTTAATGGAGCTGGTTTCACTAATACGCGTCTCAGTAATCACGCTGGCTCGGTAACCCTTGTTCTCATGGATAACTGTGGTTGAGTTAATCAACTCTTCTCGTGTTTCGAGATGATACACCTCCGTATCCCATGCCTGCCAGTAGATTGGCTTATCATCAAAAATGACGAACTGATTGGCCTTTCCAGCTAGAACTTCCCGTCTTGCCTGGCGGTCATATATGGATACAATGCATCCTTTCTCCACCTTGACACTGAATTGGCCATTCTGAAGAAGGAAGACACCAGGCGCTGTCTCTTGTATGGTGGCTCTGTTAGAATCATCGGAGGAGGGATGAAATGACTCTATTTTGAGTGCATGACCTTGACCAGAAGCAATGGCAACCTTGCTGTCAGAAATATCAACCAACTCATTTCGTGGCCAAGGTAGTGTATTCAGAGCAATTGCTGTATTCAGGTTTAGTTCATTGACATGATCTGTCTTTTCAATACCGAGGACAGTGAAGATTTTCTGTAGAAGAAGCAGCCCAGTCTCTTTTATGGAAGCATAAATCTATTTCTATATTAGCTCAACCCTTTTCTTGCTCGGGCAAATTTCTGTTCAGGGGGTCTTCCCACCTTTTCCGAGTCGTCGTAACACATTGCTATCGCTGTGCCAGGCAGACAATCGTGGAACTGACAAAGCATTACGCCTTGCCACATCTCATCTAATTGTTCTTTGGGGTACTGGTACTCAGGATCCTGGATGGATGTAATCGTGGCTAAAAGCTCAAGATCATGGAGTAGAATCTCAGAACGGCGATTGTGTAGCTTTGTACGAGCCTGCGTGGTGTAGACCCCGCGATGGAGCTCAAAGTACAACTCTCCGTGCCAGGTTACGAGGCTAGACGCCTTTGTCTCAAGTCGGTCAAAGAATTGATCAACGGTTGCGCCAGCGTGAACACGGGGTATGACTCCCATAGTATCAGCCATACCTCGGAGGCGTCGCAGTCTCTCCATATGCTGCCAAGTCGGGCCACCGCCGCCGTCACCCTTTCCGAACTGCAATGCGAATAGGAAGTTAATAGGAGTGGTTTCTTGTTGAAATCCCATTTCATGAACCAGTGGTTACTGTGAACAAACTTACAGCGAGAAGTGCCGTGTTGTCCTGATCTAGAGACTTATGGTTGGATATACTCCGTGTGATATTCTCAAAATTCCCTTCAGCAGTATACGTCTTGCATGGGGGCATATGGCAGATGACCTGGCTTCCATCCAACCCAACCCTGTCGTCATTGCATCGTTAGAGCCACGAGTTCCGATATTCTTCCATCAGTTTTCAGACGCACCAGTTAAAGCTTGTGTGAGGAAAGTCGTTGACACTGTTGAAACAGGGCTTTTGCGTCATAAACCTAGTCATACCTGCTAGGCGGCAAATTTGAGGAATCTGGCATGAAAAGCCAAAGGTATCTGGTAGCCAGGATGTCGTGGAACGAAAGCCAAATTCTACCTCAAAGAATCGCTGTCCGTAAAGAAACTGCCGGATGAGCGACTCACCACATGGAAGATTCGTATCGTGCTCTACCCAGGACCCACCAATGGGGTGGAACTGTCCAGACTTAACCTTGGCTTTGACTCGTTCCCAGCCATAGGGGTAAATTTCTTTCAGCCATTTAAACTATGCCGCGGTTCAGTCGTGTTAGCTTGTCATACGGCCGCTCGTGTCATCCCTGCTACTAACCTGTTGCGCCTGTGAACAAGCAAAGTTGAGCTCAGGATATCGATCCATCAAATCACACTGGTTTGACCAGGACCGCACGACTTTACGCTTTGTCTCATCCCATGGCCACAGCCAACACGTGTCTATGTGGCAATGGCCAATGGCATAAATTGTCGGTCTGCGGTCCAGTGCAGTTTCATAGACTGCTGTCGAGTTGATATCGTCACCAAGGTACTCAGCCGCTATCTTACGACACGCTAACACCGAACTGCTGTCTCCCACCTTGAAGGTATCGATAATTCTGCTAGCTACCATGAGCGCTTCATGCTGCTCCCATGTATCCTCGGGCAATTGGGTAGCGGCGTCGTGGATGATTCCGAAGTCAACATGTAGCATCCTTGCTTCGAGGTTGACTGCAACAAGCTCGGCTCGCGCCAGCTGAAAATACTTATTCTGATCGGGCGGCTGAATTGAATCTCCCCCAGCATTGTTTTTGAAAATGGGTCGTCCGGGTCCGTTGCCAAACATCCCATTGCAGGCCATCTCGAGATAGATGACATGCTCTGCGCCGTCTTTGAACGATTCCGGGACAGCCCACTCGACACGCTCACCACGACCCGTCAAACCTTGAAGCGGGTCACCCTGCGCCGTCCATACTGTGGCCTCATTACTACAGTCCCAATGAAGTTCAACATGAGTATCCTTGCTGCAAAGCGCCTCAGGCAAGGTCAGAGCGCATTTGAACCAGTGTGTGGTCCAAGATGGACCAAAAGACTCGCTAACCTGTGTCTGTCTGTATAAATTCGACTCAGCCGTGGCCGCGGGGAAGTTTGGACGCGTGGTGCCTGGCGCACTCCAAACAGACAGTTTAATGTGTGGTGGTCCGGAGTATTTGCCATGATTCAACATGCTGCAGGGTCTTGTCAGCATGTGCACGAACAATGTCGCGTCAAACAATCCTGGTCACCAGGGATACACGCTTACGCCATCAAATTGACTTTCTCCCATTGTCCCGGCGTAAAAAAGTTGTCCAGGCGTTTCTTGTACAGGGAAGTGATCTTTTTGCCCACCGGTACTGAGGCTTTAAGCGGATAAGACTTCACTGATGCGCCGGCGACTGGAGGCCCTCCCGGCGAGGCTGTTGAGGTTCCGTGCGAACACATCGAGAGCGCAAAGTAGTCTCGTCTATCCTGTTTTGCTGTCACCTTGATGATAGAATATAAGAACACGAGTTTTGCGGCGGGTTGCTACTCAACCATGGTGTGTACACCTCAGGGTTCTTATTGGGACAGCATAAGCAGTCTACAAAATGACTGGCCCGCTTGAAGTTCTGCGTGACGTAGCTGACCATGCTGAGGTGCCATGCTGTGCGGGTCTACGTGGCGGTTGGTTCCATAACTGTGCGCTTTTCACTGCATGTCGGGATCCTGCGCCGAAAGCACAGGGGAGCTAACAATGAAAGGACACTGCAGAAACACGGCGCGACAGTGTCGGGCGGGGTCATTGTTTGGGGAGCTCGGTAGACTAGCAGGCTAAAGAGGGAAGAGTGCGGGGGAAGCGGGGTGGAGTGAGATAGCGGCGGAACCATTCCGGTAAGAGGATGAATGAAGGCCCAATCTTCTTTAGCCGCCGTACACGCGGTTGTCTAGACTCTGCTCTCTAATGCAGTGTCTGGTGCTATCTGCCGCGCCTCCTCTGTGTTGATGCCGCCGCGGCCAATCACTTTAGTTACTAGGCACGTAGTGGTGCGTCACTTACTGCGGTGCTCGGCCAAGCTTCAGAAACATAGAAACCTATTTAAATTTGTCATTGACCTGAAATCGGCGGGTCTGTTTTCGATAGCTGGTTTTTTGGCTTCCTGCCAAGGCGTTAATTCCAAGATTGGTAAACATCTCCGGTGCTGATGCTCTGCGTTGGGGGTTTGGGGGTTGCGTGCGTGTGGGAATGGCAGGGGAGACAAGGGGAATTCCGTTAGACTGGTCTGCTTGCAAAATGCCATTGGTTCCGTTTTTTGACCGCTGGCTTGGCACTGACGAGCCAAGTCTTTCCGACATCACATGGCCGTGTCCTGGTTGTTTTAGGCTTCTCGCTCCGGGGCTTGGCGGGGAAGAACCGAAGCTAGGGTTAAGGTTGTGGAACCCCACGGGGTGATCCCCTGTTTTTTCGTGAGAGAAATCCGGGGTAGAGTCGGCCGAACTACTTCCGGGGCTGGAACGTGTTGATGAGTTGAGGAGGCTTGCATATGTCACAGACCGGGGAGCAAGAGGCAGATTGACTTTGGCCTGGCACCAGACCACCAACACCCCACAAAGCGAGGCCCATATCATGCGCGTTATCCCAGCCTGCCATTCTCCTCCCCTCTCTCCTCTCATCACCATCAGCCTATTACCAGTTGTCTCTCGAGGTTCCCAGAAACAAGCGAGGAAACAACGATGGCGGCTCAGGACGAGGCTAAGCTGGAGTCTGGCCCCAAGCCTCCAGTCAGCGACAAGGAATATGGCGCGTACACTCCTCACGTCGACCTCATCGAGGCTGCTGTTGCTGCCAGCGATGCCGAAACCCTCTTGCCACGCAAGGAACTCTTTAACCGGTACTGGCCAGCCGCCGTTTACAGCATGCTCCTCAGCTTGGCCCTAGTCATGGAGGGCATGGATGTTGGCCTCATCAACAATTTCTTCGCACACCCGGCTTACCTGAACCGTTTCGGGTGGCCCGATGCTAATGGCGATCAGCATATTTCCGCGCAATGGCAAGGAGCCATTGGCGCAGGAAACAACGTCGGCTCCGTCTTCGGTCTTTTGATGAACGGTTACCTCCAAGCCCGCTTTGGCTCCCGCAGAGTCTACATGGTATGCTTCACTCTTGAATATAGCCGCTCCCCATGGTGATATCAGCCGACTCAAAACTGACTTGTGCGCTTCCAGGGTGCTATGGCCCTCATGGGCGCCACCATCTTCATCCTCTTCTTTGCCAGAAACGTTGAGATGTTGTTGGCTGGTAACATCATCTGCGGTATTCCCTGGGGCATTTTCCAGACACTGACTACAGCCTATGCCGCTGAGATCTGCCCAGCCGCCATGCGCGGTTACCTGACCGCTTGGGTTTCCATGTGCTGGGGTGCGGGTAGTTTCTTGGCCACCGGGGTCCTCCGTGGCTCGCTGAGCCTCCCGGGAGACACGTCTTGGCGCGTTCCCTACGGACTTCAGTGGATCTGGGTCCCCCCCCTATTCATTGTTGGCTTCATTGCCCCAGAGAGCCCGTGGTACCTTATTCGCCGCGGCCGAATCGAAGACGCCGAGAAGAGCCTGCGCCGTCTTGCGCGCAAGGGTCACTACACTGAGCAGAGCATGGCGGAGACGCTTGCCCTCATGCAGCACACGAATGAGATGGAAAAGAATGAAGCAAAAAACGCTAGCTTCAAAGATTGCTTCCAGGGGACAAATCTGCGTCGTACTGGCATCATTTGTATGGCCTGGGTCATTCAAATGCTGAACGGCCAGTCCATGACTCAATATGCCGCCATCATGCTGCGATCCATCGGCATGGGGTCAACCATGGCCTTCAACTACAACATGGCTATCCAGTCTGTCAACATTGTGGCTACGGGTATTGCCATTGTACTGATGGGTAAAATCGGACGTCGCGTTTTCTACCTCTTCGGATCTATAGGCATCGGCGCCTGTATGCTGATCGTTGGCATTATGGGATTTGCGGCCAAGGCCAAAACAATCGCCATTCCCACGGCCGTTTTCCTCATCATTGTTCAGTGCATCTTCAAGGTTTCTCTTGGTCCCACAACCTATGTAGTCGTGGGAGAGACTGCATCTAGCCGCGTCCGAGCTCAGACCATCGTCCTTGGCCGCGCTGTGTATGTCTGCTGTGGCATCGTCGTTCAGCAGATCAACCCACGCATGCTTAACTCGAGCAGTGATGCCTGGAACTGGGGTGCCAAAACTGGCATGTTCTACTTTGGACTCTGCTTCTTCTGGGTGGTATGGATTTGGTTCTTCCTTCCAGAAACCAAGAACCGCAGCTTTGCCGATATCGACTACCTCTTCCAGAAGAAGGTCAACGCCCGCAAATTCTCTTCGACCCCTATTGACTGTAAGCCATTGCTCCAGGTCAGAATGTGATTTTGCCTGAGATTTGCTGACTTTGATATAACAGTGTTTGAATTCACCGAGCCTGACGGCACCACCAAACAGATCCCATACGATGAACAAGTTGAACACATAAACAAGACCCCAGTCACAGCTCAGACTACAACTCGAAAAAGCCACGATGAGAAAGGCGCGAAATAAGAACAAAGAGGTGTACATGAATTCGAAACGACAAGAATTTCAGGATCTGGGAAATAGTAATCGTGGTTGATAAAGAACAAAACTCATTATGGGTAAGAACAGAGTCCAATTGCACTTAATATCAATCTATTGAGTCCTGCGCCTTCGCTCTAAAGCTGTAATTTTAAATCCCGTATAATCTCGCAAAATCATGTAAAGGAGTGAGTGGAGCACCATTTTACTTTTCGCCCCTCAGTTTCTCTTCAAATCGTAATCTTGATTGGTTCTTTAGACATTTACGGGGCCGCTTCTGTCTCCACTCCAAAATCCGATTTTACGAGATGATACGGCAAAATCTGTGACCACCGATATTACATAAACATGTCCATTGGAAAGGATATTGCTTGTTCCCTTTTATTATGGTAGATCTACGTTTCAATGTGTAGGCCTGGATATCGCCTCGATACCAAGTTTTGTTCATGTCCGAGACATGAGCCAGTTTGTCTACCTTCCTTACCACAACTGGGCGGATTAGTCAGCATGGCGGTACCTACCCTACATCAGTGTTGTGAGACAGGGAGACGAAAGAAACATACCAATGAATTAAACAATCAATTCATTGGAGATCTATAGAAGCTGGCGCCATTTTATCTTGTACATACCGGGTCTATTTCTCGTCCAGCATTCCAGATTTGATATGATGTCACCATCTTACACTACTTATGGGTATCAAGGGATGATCGATGGGGCGTTGTATTGCTCCGCAATTGGAAACTCTATCCCATCGCTGGCGTCAGTTTATCATTGTTAAGCGACGGGGCAATTAGTGATGATCTTTCTTATGGACATGTGATTTTGATCTGAATGCGCCAAGAGTGTCTCTAACTTCCGTTATTCAATCAACGATCTAGTCTGTGAAACAAAAGTGCTCTGAAACCGGATAGAGTTAGTCTTCACATTCCCATTCAAAGTCGTACATGCTCAGCTCAAAGAGGAATGCACCGCACAAGCTAATCTCAATGCATAATATTTTATAGTTTTTCTGGTACTACTATAAGTTCCAGGCTCCCATTTCATGAATCTACAATCCATTTCCACATTATCAACATGAAGTCTTCATTGAGCCTATTGGCCATTCTCGGACTGGTGGTGGCCACCCCAATTACCAAACCCAACAAGGAATTAGTAAGTAGTGACGCAGAAAAGTTATGTACAGTGTGTCCAAACTAACGGTAAAAAGCCCGAAGGATGCAGAGAGATCATTGTGTATTGTATCAGGGCACCGTGCCCCCCTCTGGTTGTTTGCGATCTCGATGGCCACAATAATAAAACAAACGAGACATTGAACTCGTAACTGGATAGTAGATGACCATCTACTTTGTAGTATTGGAATTGAGATGAGCTAAGTGCAGAATCTTAGGGGGTAGTTAGCAATGAACGTTGAAAATTGGTGGAATTGATACGTGGTCCGATCTGACGATAAGGTCGTGATAGATTCCTTCCAGTCCAACAACGTGGGAACTATTTTTGAATATGCAGGAAGAGAATGCCATGATCAAAAACATAGTATATGCCCTGTCTTCCGACTACGATAATTGATTAGATGAAAATCTCTCCTCTTCTTTCATTAGAGGAAAGAATACGGTACATAATTTCATGATCTACCACCACTACTGCGACAAAACCCTAAAATCTCATGTCTAGCATGGGCTTCTGGAATTCGTGTCGCTGACTACATGGTGGCATGCCTTTAATATTTTCAGGTGGAGGATACATCGAGAGTTGAATGCTTGAGGGTCTACCATCGCAAGTGCACAAATTGGATACGAAAGGTTGTATCGAGTGGACATGTTTCGACAAGTGAAAAGCTGTTTTTTGATTCAGTAACTGTATGGAAGTTGGTGAATTCTATAATACCGCTAGAAAAGCCTTCTAGAGTATTTGACCTAATACGGGTAGGGATATTCCGGACATTTCACATTTGTTTGTTGATACTGCATGCTAATATCGGCTTATATAATCACCGAATCCCGAGCGATAGTGGCGGGTTATGGATATTAAGGACGTTCCGAATACCGGGCGCCACAAATTTTAATGCCGATCTATCCGGTCTCAGTTTAAAATCTGATGCGAGACAACGTGCCCCGCGTTCTCCTATCATCGTGCATCACGGAGCTTTCAAAGGGCTGTACACGCAACAATGCCCTCAGAATCTCGGAATGGACTCGCTGCGGGGCACCTGGCTCAATATTACCTAGAGAAGCTACCCGATAACATCGAACCATTCCGAGAATTATTGCAGGATTATAGCGGAGTTCCGGCCAACGAGGTGGATAATCATCTTCACACCATCGTTAGTGCTTGACGCCATGCAACCTGTCTTTTTCACTGTGATGCTAATCAAGACATCTATAGCGTGATAGAGCCTGGGAAATTGTGAGATATCCATGCGTGGGCATGTGGTCTTTTACAAAACTAGAATATTTGAAGGATCCAATATTTAACACAGTCACTACTCGATTGAAACAGCCAGGATCCAAAGATGCCTTTCTGGACGTTGCATGTGGTCTAGGACAGGTACCTCGCAAACTGGTAGCTGACGGAGTCGACCCGACCAAGCTGTACGGTACTGATCTTCTATCAACTTATCTCGAAATTGGGTTTGACCTATTCCGAGATGTGGACCGGTTCCCCAAGAACCACTTCGTAGCAGTGGACCTTCTACAGCCAGAAGAAACCGCAATGGCTGCTCTTGAAGAGAGGATGACGCTCGTGCACGCTGCAAACTTTTTTCACCTCTTCAATTGGGAACAACAAGTGCTGATTGCCCGAAATATACTGAAATTTCTGAAACCCGGGGCCGAGGATATTGTCATTTTTGGTGGGCAGATTGGCCGACTGGAGGCAAGCCAGATATGGTCGAAATCTGGAAGGGTGATTTACTTGCATAACATGAAATCTATGCAGGACTTCTGGAAACAAGTTGGTGAGGAAACTGCAACACAATGGAGAGTGGAATTTGATTGGCTAGGGAAAATACCGTTTGAAATGCCTGGGTATCCAGAGGACACCCGATATCTGAGATTTGCAGTGCATAAAATCTAGCAAGAGCATTTACCTCTATTTAAATGTGTCTTGCAGTTGAATCAGTATTATCTCGCTGACAGACTTGGTACGGCGCCCATGACCATTTCGGGAGTAAAGATCGAATTTTATGCGATTGTGAAGCCTTAAGACGTACCAAAATTCCTAACCAACAGATAATTCCCGTAATAATAAGCATCATATTGTTATCTATACAATATTACTCAATAGCTTAGGCTGGTTACCTCATCGGCACGGACAATAGGTGGAAGATTGATTACAACTGTGCGTTTGAGATAATCACACTCGCTAAGCCTCTCCTGCCAGCTCTGACCGTCCTTTGTGGATTCCATAAGATGTCAATCCTACGGCCATGGTTCCAGGCCACGCTCGAGACGGCAAACTACACCAAGGAGAACTTTGAACTCATCTTCGCCGCTTTAACTGTGCCTTCTTCAACCTTGAAGCAAACTGGATGAGGCTGCCAGACGGCATTCACTTTTTCACTTTGAGTCAGGCGAGGTCTACTCGGCTGCACTTCCCGGACGTTAGCGGGCGCAAAGCACCATACTCCCTATCTAATTCTCTAATCCTTTCAATACACCACCCAAGATGTCTTGCTGGTTTACATATATCAACCAATCTTTGGCGCCGCGTTCACTCAAGTGCTATTTGAGCAACATTAACACAAAATCTTGCACCATCAACACCGAGACGCGGATGGGACGTCATTTTGATGGTGCCAAAGTCCAGTGGTTGGCCTGAGATTCGGAAGCTGATGGAAAGAACGTGCGCGCAGGCAGCGACAACTTGATTCTGAATATGCCCGTGAACGATGCCCCCTGGGTACAATGGACCTTTTGCTCGCAACCCACAGGATTTTACTGTCATCAACAGGATTCATTTCCCTCTGCAGGATGACCGAAGCACACGTGCCCAGGCTGTTGCTCTATCTGCCACCAAGGAAAGACTTAAGTGGCTGGGTGGAACCTGGAGTGATGCTAAGATGGATGGAATGAGCATGGCCTGGATCAGAATGGACCAAGGTTTCATCTCTTTAAGAAGGATTCCTAGATTGTATAAGATCCTGAAATACGGTATTAATGACGCTTCCAATATATAAACCATTCGGATCCACTTTCGTATTTTGAGGTTATATAACCTTGAATTGCTGCTACTGATATCATTTTATTCCTTGCGAACTATGAAGATGTTTGGTTCCATGGAATGAAAGTGTGTCGAGTTCTGAGAAGCTTGTATCTAGATAATTCTTATAGTGAGTAACCATCCAAAATTTATTTTCTTCCACCAGAGTCAAATCCGATACAGACCACCTAGATTACTCCAAAACCATTCAATATACATTTTAGGCTGTCCTAGACTGAAATCTCCCACTCCATGCATCATGGTGCTGCCGTACTAAATTACACAGAGTCCAAACAATGGCGCGACTTGACCAAGACCTTGGACATCGTTTTCGGGATTCTCGCCTTCTTCCATTTCCAACCAGCCGTATTTTCCAACAAGACTCTTAAGCTTGAAAATGTTAATGTAGCTTGATATCATAATGATATTCGTAAAAGCCCAAACGGCGAGTTTATACGGAGCCTTAACGCATATTAAGCAATCATCCCCCATACACCTCACTAAAATATTTGTGAGTTTGTTCCGTAGTCCGTACTTCAGTCGAAATAAAATATTTAATATCCCAATCAAGATAGAGACACCTATGATTATCCGCGTTTAAATCCAGATACCTGCACTTGAACCGTGATTAACAACCTAGTTCCTATATTTTTCTGATGGGTTGAGCAATGGATGGGTCGAGTTCGAGAGAAAGCAGAAGGCTGGCAGGAACACGATGCTGTCATGCTGTGAAGATGAAGGAAGTTTGCCCATAACGGGAGAATATTTATCATTCCAGAATCCATCGGTGTTCATAGTATCATGGAATTGGTCTGAATTCTCATCACCAGCAAACTCACGCAAATCCTTTGCCCTTGCAGCGAATATTAGTATACAGCTTTTTCTTCTATGAATGTAGTAAAACTTACCAAAGTTGAAACCGTTTCTTCCTAGTCATAAATGATGCGAGACGTATTAGGCCATATGAGAATGCGAATAAAGAAACCAACAGACAGCAGTAGGCAGACGGAATTCTCTAGATCTTATTGGCAGCCTGCTCTGCTGACTGCGTCGCCAGCGCCTAAATGCAACACTCACTCTATAGATCACCGTAGTCTGGTGAGATCAATTGGTTCATTATTGGCCATCGAATGACTCCGGTATGTCAAAAGCGCCTAATTAAAACCCTAAACTGGATCAATCGGGATTTAAAAGTTTTTGCCGCCTGTTAAGCTTATGGTGTGAGCCAAACAGCCTCCACCACCTAACCACTTGTATGAGGTGCTTTGCGGTACTTATTTATTTCTAGGTTAAAAAAAAAAACAAGCAGTTAGCTTAACTGGGTAATCTAGGAGCCAGGCTATAAAGATAGTATATTATTATGAAAAAGAGGGAGTTACTGCTAGACCAGGTTATATAGAAGTTACCCCGCATGGCCCTAGTAATATCTTAGTAATATTACTATAATATTATGCCCTTAAGTTAGGAAAATTATAGCCATATTCCTATGTTATTATAGGAATATTATTACCTAATTACTATAATATTACTTAGTAAAAGGATAATTTTATAATTATAAAGTTACTTAGTAATTTTATTATAATATTATTAAAGAAAGAATATAAAGTATATAAATAAGGATAAATATATAATAGAAGAATAAGTAATTAATAAAAGGATAAGTAATTTTATTTATAATATTTAAATATATTAAATATAATAGAATATTTTACTTTATATCTTTCTTTTTACCTAATAGTATATATACCTAGCTATTAAGTATATATAGATTCTTTTATTTCTATCTTACTTTATCTAGAGATTAATTATAGTAAATTAGTAGTAATTACTTATTTTTCTAGAAAGAAATCTTATTTTCTAGTTAATAAGTACTATATTATTCTTAGCTTATTAGCTATTACTAGCTTATATAATTAGAATAAATAATATTTATAAATTATTTACTAAAAGTAATTTATATAGCCTAAGAAAGAAAAGATCTAATAAAAAGTAAGAACTTATTATTATTAATCTTTATAAAGCTATATTAATAAAATATTTATTTAAAAAAAAAGATATTAGTAAGAATAATAATAGCTTAATTTTAATTCCTTTAAAGGGATTAAATAAGATTTATTAAGCTTTACTCTTATAGTAAGATAATTAAAGGTAAATAAGATATTATAAAGACCTAAAATAATATATAGATACTTTTTAATAGACTTTAGATAGAAAACTTATTATTTCTAGAAGAATATCTAGATTAGAAAGCTTTTCTAAAAGCCCTTTAGTAATCTTTATATTTACTAAAGTAGAAATAAGAAAATAGTTATAGGCTATTACCTAGTAAATCTAAGAAAGGTGAACTCTTATTAGATTATTATTATCTTTCTTTTTTTTAATTAATAAAAGAATCTTATATATTTTTAATAAAACCTTAACTTATTAAAGGCCTATAATAACTTAGGGAAACCTAAGTCTAGCTATTAGTATAGCTAGACCTAAGAATAAAACTTAAGCTATAGCTAATCTAATCCTATTTAGCTAAATATAAAGTAAGTTTACTAAATAAAAATATTTATAGAAAAGTAATATTACTTTATTTACTAATAACCTTATACTAATAATAAAAGATAATTTCTTTATAATAGTACTAGTAATTAAAGGAAATTCTTAATTACCTAATTTACCTCTAAAAAGAAATAATACTCTCTAAATGCCTTTAGACTAAAAAATAGCCTTACCCTTATAGGATACTTATAATCTTATACTTAAGTTATTATTATCTTCTTTAGACTAAAGTAAATATAAGAAATATCTAACTTATATTAACTTTAAGGAAATATTAAGCTATCTTAGGTAATCTCTATATTAACCTAATATCTAGTTTAGATTAAATAAAATTAAAAAGTTTTAGCTAATAATAAATAATAAAGTTACTATAAAGAACTTTATTAAAAAAGATAATAAGATTATCTAGATTATTTTAAATAGTTTTATTAAAGTATTAAAGCTATATATTAATTAAGGAATAGA
>JAKZGU010000129.1:0-108338 GCA_022837005.1 Calonectria pteridis
TAATTATATTAATTTTATTTATTAATTATATTATATTTATATAATTATATTTAAAAATATTTAAAACCTTTATATAAATATCTATAATTATATTTATATATCTATAAAGCCTATAGGTACTTATAATCTCTTATTTTATTATCTAAAAATACCTATAGGCCCTATAAATACCTAAATATAACTATAAATACTTTTAAGATTTATTTTATACTTAGTCTAATCAAAAAGTATATGGGGCCTACCTATTTATAAGTACCTATGGGTATGATGAACTCTACCTCAGATCATGCCTTGTGTCTACCTCCAAATTTTGTGCTGCTAGAGAACCACTTCTCCATTGAACAAGAGGGAGCAAGATCAGCGCAATAACATTGGCCGCTGCATTCATTGCAGGTCTTCACCGGCATATTTCACTTGCAGCAGCCAAACAAACACCAATGCCTATCCTTTTAATGCAGATATCCTCTACCTGGAGGAGTGTTTCCTAAGCCCTTTGCAATATTTGCCTTATATCTACTATATATTCTTTTGTTCTTTTCTTGTTGGAGATGTGCTTTTTGCGTCGTCCTGAGTGTCACCTCTGTGAAGGGTCTTGACGAAATGGTTTCCGCCCTTTTTTGGCCTAGTGGATATCTAAATCAGTAGGGCGAATAATCCGAATCATAGGACCGAATAGCTTTTTTAACAGAAGACTATGCGCGTTTATGCCTAATCGCGTTGATGCATAATCACTGAAATAATCCGATGGTTTTACTCTAAAAAGTGAAGATGCATGCAAATTTAAGGCAAAAATGTCATAGAGAATAGAAGCCAGCTCTATTGTGTATTTTTAGTCATAATGACATGAGTCTTTCAATCATCAAATCCCCGCATCCCCGTCAACCTTTCCCAACGCCATTCATAAGTCATTGGCCTCCTAATAGAGACCAACAGTCAGGTCACCCTTGACACGAGCAGTCAAGTGGACCTCAGCCTCAAGGTCGAGCTTGACACCGACGAGAAGGGCCGCGGCAGAGGGCTTGCCTTCGACATCGGTGGCACCCTTGAGGAGCTGGCCTGTGAGAAATGTCAGAGGTTGTTTTAGAGAGGAATCAAGACTCATGAGTCGACTTACCAGCGGGCTGAGAGAGGCCGGTGGAGGTGGGAAGAGGGACAACGAACTGCTGGTCGGGGGAAGACATTTTGATTGAGGTGATCGAAAGATCGAAAGATGAAAGAGTTGCAGAAGTTGTTGGGTTGGAAGGGTCGGGTTGTTTGGTTGAATGATTACTTCAAGACGGAAGGGAGTCCAACATTATATAGACTTGCTTCCCGTGATGATGGAGGTGGAAGCCCGATATGAGTGTAAGATGATTGGATCACAACCCGACCCATGCGCATCTCTTACATCTGCACAGCGGCGTGGCAATGAGTGCTTTGCAATTTGCCAGGCTGGCAGTCGACGCTTCGGTCTGTGCATCAATCGAACAACGTGGCTCGCGATCTGGCCTCTCGGGAAACATCGGTACTGCGGCTAGAAATCCGACCAGCAGCGCGGATTTCGACGAGGAGATAGGCCATCATTGTCCTGCGCATCAACGGAGTGTTCGATTTTCGTCTCCCGGGGCCGGCATTACGACAGTGGAGATTAATGCCGCGTTCAAGGCGGCCATGGCCCATTTCACAGCCCAATTGCCATTGCTGCTCCAATCCAGCTAGGCTCATTTGTCAACATGATACATCGTCAATTGACCAGAGAAGTTTGTCGAAACTTGGGCCTTGTGGTCATGCCTTGGCTTTAATCCAAGAATCTAGCTTTCAAGTATGCCCAAATGATAGTCAACTTCCGCTCTGCGATGGAGCTACTGTACGTGATTGAGTCGTGGCATTGCCCCACACTTTCGGAACAAAGGACGCCACGCCAACGCACCGCAGAAAAACAAAGCAAGTCATTCCGTCAATCGGCCGTCTCCGGTTCGGGAGCCAAAAATAATCAATTCTTGCCTTGTCCATCTAACTCCCATAATTAAGCGGACTTCGGAATCAGTCTTGCCTACGAGAATCTTGCCTACGAGAATCTTGACACTGGCCCTCTTCTCGCGCGGCACCGCTCGGGTACCAGGCGGGTGCAAAATCACTCGTGCATACATAACCCAGTGTTGCGCTGGTGCCTCTTCAGTGACGGCTTGTGTGGCACAACTTTAACTCCTCTTCTTGATCGACAAAGTAAGAACTACATGCGTGGGTTAATATGGCGTGAAGCTGGCGATAAAGTTGTGCATGATAGGACGCCCGGAGCCATGCGCCATGTCCTCGCATATTAAACCAACAAAAAAGAGCTTTTGCGTTAAGCAAACGTAAATATTCCGGGTCAATACGACATAATTGATGTTATTGACAGTGTCTTTTTCTTTCTCGAATCTGAGGGCGAGTAAGACGCGAGAGTCTTCCGCCATGTGCTTGGAACGAAATCCACATCCCCACGCCTACTCATCGGTCGATATTTTGAGTGAGATGCTGCATTGGCTTCCAATAGTCTCGATTTTCATTTTTCCTTGTTGCGCGGCTACCTATAGTGCACATCTTTCATCATAACGACCTGCAGAATGGTCTGTCTGAATCCCAGCTGCTAGTGGACTCGATCTCCAAGTCCTCATTCTGCTGCTGCTGCCTGCAGGATACTTTCTCGCAATCATCATCAGCGGTATTCATATCAACTCCGGCTTTTAATAGTGCCTCGATAACATCCAGGTGGCCGTTCTTCACTGCTCCCTCTAGTGCAGCTTTTCCGTTATAATGACCATCGGAAGCATTGATATCAACCCCGGCAGCAAGTAGTCTCTCAACAATACCAAGATGGCCTTGCTCTTCCGCTGCCTGCAGTATTATCTTCTTATAATAGCTCGCAGAATCATTGATATCAAATCCAGCCGTGAGCAGCCTCTCAATAGTACTCAGACGGCCGTCGTCTGCTGCTACCCGTAGGATTCTTTTCAGATAATGGCTACTGACAGCATTTATCTCAGCCCCGGCTGCCAGGAGCATCTCAATCATATCTAGATCATTTTTTGTTGCCGCCAACAGCAGTGCGCTTCCGTCTTCATTTAAATTATTATCAGCCTGAATGTAGGCTTCAGATGACAGCAGCCGCTCGACAACCTCTAAATGACCCCGTTCTGCTGCTGCCTGTAAAGCGGTTCTTTCAGACCCCCAAACATCAGTTCCAGCTTCCACAAGTCTTTTGACGATCTCCAGGTGGCCTGCCTTGGCCGCTTTTTGCAGTGCGGTTCTTATCCCATAAAAGTCAGCAGGGGGGGCATTAACATCAGCTCCAGCTTTTAGTAGTCGTCCGACAACCTCCAAATGGCCCCGTTCTACTGCTACTTGCAAGGCGGTTCTTCCGTACTCCTTAGAAATATCCGCGTCCAAGGCATGAAAAGAAATTCCATCCTGTAACACTTTCTCAACAGCCTTTAGGTTACCTTCTTCTGCTGCTTTTTGAAGTGCAGTTCTTCTTCCTTCAAAGTCAGAAGGAGGAGTATTGACATCAGCTCCAGCTTCTAATAATCTCTCGATAATTTCCAAGTGGCCATTTTTCACTGCTACCTGCAGTGCGGTTCCTGAAAGTCGTTCATTGGCAGGAGCATTGACATCAGCTCCTGCTTCTAATAATTTATCAATAACTTCCAAGCGACCATCTCCTACTGCTACCTGCAGAGTGGTTCTTGTACTATTAGTATAAGGAGGGGCATTAGCATCAGCTCCCCCTTCTAATAATATCTGGATAACTTCCAAGTAACCATTTGTCACTGCGATATAAAGCTTAGTTCCTGAATATCCATTAATAGCAGAAGAAGTATTGACATTAGCTCCAGCTGCTATTAGTGCCTTGGCAGCCTTGAGATGATCTCCAATTACTGCTAATCGCAGTGGGGTGGATCCGTCCGTGTCAGCAGCATCATCTTCGGCTCCAGCTGTTAACAGCCTGTTAATGGCATTCTCCTGCCCATTCTCAGCTGCATACCACAACGCCGATCGCCTGCGGGCATCTTTTGAGTTTGGGTCATTTCCAGATTGAACGAGTTCATCAATGACCTGGCAAAGTCCAAAATGTGCCGCCAATTGCAGCCCTGTCGTACGTGAATATGTTCTCTTGGTGGAACCTTGGGCGTTTCCATCCATCGTCACCTGACCTGACGCTCTAACCTTTTCTTTTTTATTGATAAATACCATTACCACCTGATGCAGTCCAACATTCTCGGCAGCATGATATCCCCAATTCTGCGCGGCGTACTTGTAAAGCAGGTTCGATCCCAGCCGTTCCTCTAATTCGGTTTCCGATTCACAAGGTCCGGTCTCGAAAACATCAAATGAAAGATAGAAAATGCAAGTCATGGCAATCATATCTTCTGAATTTTTAAACCAATCGGTGCGTGTTCTGTTGAAATACTCCTGTGTTGTGTGATGGACAATCCGAACAATATTACTTTGCTCGTCCGCGACGACTAGGCCAGCGCAGACGGACACAATAAGATTAATGTCGGTTATGTTTTCTTTATCCAACCCAGAAGCACCGAATTCAACCGCAAGGGCCTCTTGAATCTCCGGTATAAGCAGCTGTCGCCTTGCGTAGATGATCCATATTAAGACTTTTTCTGCGAGGTCCTTGTGTTCCTGGACCCGGCCACGGATTCTGTTCAGGGTATCTTTATATGCCTTGTCGTATACATTTGACCCGGAACTTATTTCGCTCAATAGTTTCCGGGCCGACTTTATGGCGGTTTTCCCCGCCAAAGAGTTCAAATGCAATTGCGCAAGTAAGAACCTAGGACTGTTAGCGTTTACTAAGTATATTTGAGGTGCGCTTACATTCCATCAACCCCTTGTAGAATGCCCGCCTTGATTTCACTCCATAAATCAGGATGGCGTCCAAGAAACTCGGGCAATTCTGGTAGGCGGCTGTTGAGATAGATTTGCAGATCCACATCTTGCGCACTTATTTCCAGGGTTGGGTATTTGTTCAACTTGGAAGTTATATCTGGGATGCGTCGAGACGTCATCAATAGTTTTGCACCTGTTTTCCGTTGGAAGTTGAATATTTCCGATACAAACGTAGCCAGGCATCCCCCAGATCGCTCGCATTCATCCAATGCATCAACAACAACATAAATGTTCTTGAACGAGGCCGCTACAGTCTGTAGGTTTTGTTGTAGTTTGTTGAGAGATGGCCTTGTTCTTTGTTTCTGGTGTTGTTTATACAGCGCTTTCAGAGAGTTCGGCAACGATTCTTGTCCCTGACAAAGCTGTTTTAATAAACTAGCGAATATGTTCTCAACCGTCTGCTCAAATCTGCGTTTGTCATTGAGAGATATGTACGCCAGTCCGCAACTTATCTCTAATTTTAGTCTTTGATTTATATCGTTTATGATAATTGAAGCCAAGACTGTCTTTCCCGCACCTGGCATTCCCGGGCAAAACAAAGTTGAGTTGCTTGAAGTTTGCCAGATCTCGTATTCTTCCGAATCCAATAGCCATTGGCCAGTGCCTGGTTTTCGCCTTTTAAACATATTACTTTGCTGAGGGCCGTAATCTTGTGAGGTTAGCCAATTCAGAATCTCTGCATCCTCTTTTCTTCTGATGCAAACTGTTAGAGTTTGTACATTTTCGTTGGTGTGTTTGATGCTATCAATTGCTGATATTAGGTCAGTAATAACATAACGATTATTTTAGACCTCTCTTACCACGAGAAATAAGGTCGGTAATTTTTGCTTCTTTCTCAACCTTTCTTGGAGGGATGCATGCAAGAAGATCTTTTGCATAGGCAGCAGCAGCCATAGCCGCATACCCTTGCCATTCCTTGGCCTTGTGCGAATCTGCGTAATCACGTATACCTCGAATTATAAGGCAAGGGAAATGGTTCATCAAGCCTGCAGCTTCCATTTCAAAGCACAACACATTCTTCTCTGCCGCAAGCCGATCTCGTATGACAGCATCTTTCATTAATTGGTTGGCAGAAGCAATAGTGCCATAGTAAATTGTAGGGTTATAGTCTTCATCAGTTCGATCAGGCCGTACTTGCAGACTGTATTGATCATCTCCACAGTTTACTTCACAGACTGCTTCATCACCGGTGGGGTGTATAATATGACTTTTGTGGAGTCTGTCATTGGTACTTTTTGGCCGATTGTGCTTCTTTCGTAAGCGACGATTCTCAGCAAGTGCCTCGTCGATAGCTTTTTCGATGATGTGACCTTTTCTCTCGTATTGAGCCCTTAGTCCAGCGACTGCTGTTCGCAGGATTGTTGGTGGTTGGTTAAGAAGGCTGGTTATTTGAAATTCTTGACCTTGTATTGTCTTGCCAATGTCATATTGAAGAACGCTGGTCTAGCCATTACAGGAAGAGCTGACTACAATATCACCCAGACGAATGTCATGGGTTCTAGTAGGTCCACCACCTCCAATGCCGACCATAAGACCAATCCTAATATTCGGGAAGCTATGCAACATATCCCTGGCAACTCCGGCAGCTGAGGATTCACCGTATTCGCCATCGGCAAACTTGCGACGGACACCATTGTGCTTCCCAACTCGGCCTAGGGTATATGAGTTGTTATCATTCAAGGAGAGATGGGCGGGCGGATCATGTATTTCGTCAAGAAAAACCTCAGCGGCAACGCGCTCGGGAAGAATAGCACAGATCCAGCCAAAGATGTAATCTTTCGGATTTGACATGTTGACTCTGGATAGAATTTGATGGGTTGGGGCAAGTAGATAGAGCTGTACCAGCTGTAAAGAATAGAGAAAAACTTGAACCTCGACGAAGAGACGGAAAGAGGCAACCAGGCTGTGACAAAAATCCCACCAATTCTATGCCACTGAGAGGCGGTGTGGGGGCCCAGGCACCAACCTACACTGCATAAATGAAAGCACTGCACATTATACAAGGTTGCCCGAAATTATGCTAGGTCTCCTTTATGCAAGCATATTCACTAAAATTTAGGATTAGAGCAGGCCTCATCCCGACATGATTATTCCAAAAAATGAATCGTCGGTTAAAGAGCCATCACTGGCGTAATCGCCCACGCACTGGCTACCCTAGTCCTCAAAGTCACCTTCACAAATATCAGAACATTACCACAGAACCTGGATTATCTTGAGCCACTATCAATTTTTAGTCAGTCATCAGCTTTCGCAATATTTTGGCTAGATGCAATACACACCCACCCCACGCAACCAACCCGCGATTTCCGTTTCGTGCAAGTTGGTATTTTGCGCGACCCTCTCAAGCCTGCACAAGAGCGATTTAAGCAATTTATGAGGCCTTCTTAGCCCAATACTACAACTCCTCTGGTACCCTAGCAGTGAATACCAGAAGAATCGGGTACATTTGACGTGCTCGTTTAACTCTTGGCGAATTTTCTAGAGCATGACAAGAGTCGCGCAGTAGGTAGCATACGAGATACCGTACTGGCACCGCCTAAGTGTGAAGGCCTTTTTATATGCTGCCAAGTTCACATATCTGTCTAGTCAGTATCCAGAACCCTTCACCTGCAAAGCATCCTTACAGAGAGAGGGTGCTGCTTTCAAGTCTATCTACATTTTAAGAGGTGAAATTTCCTTTTTTTTATCGCGCCTAATAGCAGTTTCAACGAAAGGATGCACCGACATCAAGCATGTAAGACCAAGTTCATCAAAACACCATGCCGGCTAATTGAGGTGCTTTGAATGGTAGAGCTGAACACAGGCAAGCTATTGAAATAAGATCTTATCAAGAGGCATTTTCTAATTGACTTTGAATCTACTCTATTATACATAGTTCTCTTCGGAAATTACAATGTATCATATCTATTAAGCCGCAGGTAGAGACCGTTGCCAAAAGTATAAAGCACTTGGCAATTCTCGGTCCAGGTAACGCCACCCTCACAGATTTCCTTTGCGGTGCAATCACAGGAAGCATCGGTGAACAAAGTAATGCAGCCCTGACTAGCGCTATAGTAGAAGGTCAAGCATCCAGCAGATCGAGCGCATGCATCAAAGCACTGGTACGCATTTTGGGCCTCTACCGGATTTTGCAGCGTTCCAAAGGGAAGGTAAAAGTTTGCGTAGCCACCCCTGTTGTTCTTGGAGCTCCCAAAGTTATTCTTTGCGCACATTGCATAGATGGACAGTCCCGGGGCGATCACAGTGGAGGTGGTGATTGTGGTGGTGGTAGTAACGGTAGTGCTGGGTGTGAATGTCTTGCGAATGATCGATTGGGTTGTTGAGGTTGTAAAAATAGTCACATCTCCGGGAACCACAGTCTTTTTGGTCTTTATTGTCTGGATGTCGGCAATGGTCCTGGCTGGAGTGCCTGCGATAATCGTCGTGGCCGCCTTGGTCTTGGTTACCGTGGCGGTTTGGGAGATAAAAGTCGTCCGCTTGCACTCAACCTTTTGGTGGTATAATTTTGTGGCATTCTTCTCTGCCATGCGCTCCAAAAGTTCATCGCGCTTAGCCTGAATTGGCACCCGTGAGATCCTGCAGGGACTTTTGGGTCGGAACAAACGCTGAGGATGTTGGAACAGTAACTGTGTCTGTCCGGGTGCCAGTAGTTTTGGTGGCGATTTTGCGCGTCGGAGTGAAGGTGGTGGTAGCAGCGGTATTGGCTGACGTGGTGTAATCGGTAACCGTTACCTGGACAATCGAAGTTCTACCCGCTAGCATCGTGCTGATGCTGACAATTGTCGTCTTCTTTTTGGTGTTTATAACCGTTTTGGGTGTGACAGTGACCATTTTCTGATGATACTCGGTGTAGAGTATGGTGTAGGTCTGCTTGTAGGTTTGAGTCACGGTCGAGACTGGGTTGACAGACTTAGTGCCGCTGACTATGGCGCAAGTCTGCTTCGTGGAAGTGCTCTGGCCGGCGGCAGCGGCAAGGCCGAGGAGAGGGCCGACAAGAAAATACTTGAGCTGCATTGTGAGAAATGTGCAACCACGTCAGACCGCAAGTGAGCTTTGCAAGAGCTTCGCTCTTATATGTTTCTCTACTTCAGCACGCGCGTACCTGCTTCAATAGTCATTTCCACAATGGGGTAGCCATATAGTTACGCTTAAGCAAAGGCGCAGCACTAGAGAAACTAGGCTTTCAAGGTTCTTAGCATTCTATCCATGCCATTGATGATCGAGCACATTTCGAATTGAAATAGATTGAACTCGCGCATCAAATATTCACACGTCTATACTCTCCAAATCCGACAGAAGTTGAGAGACCGCATGCCTGCACTGGGGAGAAGAAATCTTCTTCATGATACAACTTCATTCTTCCATCTTACTGTCAAAGGATATAGGGCACTATTGCACTGCGCATTAGCGGAGTGTTCACTTCACTTTTGCCGTAGCCGGCAATGTGACACTTACAATAAGGCGATGACCGTTGGGCGGATTACTTTCCTAAAATCACTCAGGGGTCGCCTCGGGTATTCTTTTACGCTTGGTCTAATACCGCCAACGGCATCTGGAAAGACACTCAACCAATCATTTACTGTAAAAAAAGGCTACGCGAGACGCCAGAATAACTGAGACTAGATGTAATTTGCGCTACACCTAACGCCAATTGGTGAATAACAGCTGTCGCCGACGCAGGAGTGAAATCAACCTGGAGCCGAGGAGCTCGGCGGCGGTGAGGCTGATGCAATAACATCCGCCCATTCCTAATTGAGAGCAATGAAGCAATGAGTTGTGCCTCCCAACTTAATGTGCCGAGATCTGGAGGCTCCATGTCCGGTATCTTTGAAGAGGAACGGGAATGACTGACAAGACATGCAATGAACCGAAAATCATGAGAAAAAAAGATACAAAGGGACAGATGAACTTCAGGTAGAACGAGGAAATAGTAGATCACCAAACAGTTCAACTAAGAGTAGGCACAAAAATGTTGGACTTACTTAAAACTAGCTCTTGATCCAGGCAGCATAACCAATTTAGAGGAAGGAATCAGTGAAACAGATATGAACCTAGCCCCGCTCGGCCACACGGAAATAATAGTGGAAACAATCGGAAGAAACGCCGTCAAAATACAGGGTGGGATCCATATAAGAAGAATTCTCCGATGTTCAGGATATTTTAAATAAACTTATTCTTTTAGGGTCCAATTGGCAAGCAACTTCCACGGCCAAGTTTCCCGATTCTTACATTCTATGTCCCCGTATCCACTCAATCGATCTATTCTCGGCTCGTTGCCGACAGGCAATCCTGCGCGCTTGCCCCTAAGCTAACCCCGTACGGTCCATGTTCAAGGCTAGACGGCTTTCAACATTGATCTAGGCGCGAGTGGGATTTGCCATGAAGAAATATGACTTTGCCAAGGGCAAGTACCGACCGCAATAAGCACTTTGGAATGGGCCAACCGCATTTATTCCAGAATAAATGCGGGCTCTTTGCGGATGCCTCCTCCTCTCATCCCTATCGGCCCCTGAAGGGCTCGCTTTCGCTTTCTCGGAACAGGCCATCAAATGTTACCCCCTGAACTCTGGCTACCGTGGCCCGTTGGAAATCATCATCTGTCAAAGTGATGCTAACAGGCCATCCAGCTAGCGTCTAAACAATTGATGGATTCTACCTATCTGTTTCTATTTTGCCAAGTTTTTTAAGTTTTTTTTTTTTTTCTAAAAAAAAAAAAATTAATTTTAAAAAAAAAATTTAAAAAAAAAATTTAAAAAAAATAAAAAAAACCAATTCGACGGCCAGTCACGAAATCGCTCTAGATACGAAAAATCAGGCTTGGATCCACACTCATTTAACCAGCCGATATCATCAAATCACAGTAAAGAGCCCATGAGGATACGAGAACCAGCACGGTCCAATCCCCAAAATAACCCACTAGTTGGATCATGACGATTTCCTTGGATCAAGCCCTACAAGCGCTACGCTAAAGAGGCGGTGCCATAGGGTCTATGGAAACAAGATGCTGCACCAATGCTTCTTTTACGGCGTCTAGACCAGCAACAAGTATCCCTCTCCAGACATTCATTCGATAGAGCCGATCCAAACTCTCCGAGTCCAATTTTACCGTGCCACCCGCTAAGCCGGCCACGGACCAACGCAATTGAGATGACCGAAAGCACTGACGCAAACTGATGAATGGCCGGCTTATTTAAGACGACAATTCCACCCCACGTCGACAAGGATTTCTCCCATCCCGACCACCCACAATCCACAATCCCGCACCCAGATCAGAAATGGAACGTCAACCCAAGAAGCATACCCGTACAGGCAAGCCAAAGGTCAGAACGGGGTGTGCGACATGGTAAGCGACGTCAATCCGACAAGGTTTCTCAATCGAATTGGCTAACTATTCGCGCAGCAAGTAAGTTCCGAACGATCCATCTCCCCGGGCTTTGCTGATTGCGTGTAGATCCCGCCATCTGAAGTGCGACGAAGGGAGACCGTCATGTAGCAGATGCACAAGGAATGGCTTCAGTTGTGAGGGCTACCCGGACATTCCGAGGCGCAAGGGGACTTCGAGAAGCAAAACAAATAAGGGTGCTCAAATGAGCGACGTGGTAAAATGCCCACTCCTCCCCAAGCTAACCTGCAGCCAAGCCCTGTCGTCGTTTGAGAGCGATCTCTTCTATCACTTTCGAACATGCGCCATCCCCAGCTTCACGACAACTGTAGTACCAACTCGCTTTTGGACCGCGCACGTCGTACCTCTTGCGCACAGCATAGAGCCCATCAACCATGCACTCTGTGCCCTTGGTGCCGCACACAAGCGGTTTAAGCTTCGGTATTCAGGAACCCCAGCCGACACTTTTTTGCCAGCTCAAACCATAGAAGCAGAAGCAGCCTGCATTCACCAATACAACAAGGCCATCCAAAACATCAAGTCGTTCAGCAATCTACCATCCGATCAAGAAAAAGTAGTGACCCTCACATGTTGTGTTATTTTCGTCTGCATCGAGAGCCTACTGGGACGCTATACCGAGTCTCTTCGCCACCTACAAGCCGGGTGTTCGCTTCTCGCTTCATTTCGACAGCACAGCTCAGGCACGGCCTGGCAACAGGTGCCGAAAATCAATGGCAAATTTCTCGACGACATTATAATAATGCTTTACGATCTCGAGCAAAACATTTCCTTGTACATCGGCACCGACCCCATTCCCAAAATGCATCTACCTTTGCCATCGACCATAGATCTGCGAAACTGCTCCACACCATTCTTCTCGGCTGAGGATGCGGCCAAGGAACTATTCCAAATCGATATCGAGTATGAAAGGAGAATACATTGCATCGAAAAAGAGACGAACAAGTCCAGGAGCGGAGAGAGTGCAGCCGCTATCGGATCCGCCCGGCCCTTTGAACTCGACGGGCATCGAATGTTCGAAGTAGCAACAATGTTTCGGAACTGGAGTGGCCGTTTTGAACAGCTCAAGATGCAGGTCGATGAAAGGTCCGCCCCCAGAGAGGAAGTGCGACGCATCAAAACCCTGTCGCTGTTAAATTCCACATGGGGATCTCTATTCAGCAAGTCATCATTTACAGAAGAGATGAAACCAGAGGTGTCCAGTGAGATCTTACGAGATGCTGAAGATGTCATTGCATCGGAAAACTGTACTTTATGCCCTTCATTCACCGCGGGATCAAATATGTCCTTCACAATCGTCATAGTCTTCATCTGGTCTGGGAGTCTAAGTGTAAAGAGGAGGTGCGCGACCCTAATGCGAAGCATGAAGAGAAGAGAGGGTATCTGGGACAGCCAAGAAGTCGCCGGTATCATGGATGCAATGATTGTTGCAGTGGAAAAGGGACTGCTGTCGTCGGATATGATACCAAGAACTCTGCCAGAAATGGCAGAACTGGCGGCAACATTTCCCCTGCCGCAATCCATTCCTCCGGATGGCGCTTCGCTATCATTAAGAAAATATAAAGATAATAGCTACCATTGATGAGGAAGATAAAATGCTAGTGAATAAAACTGTAATAAAAACAGAACACTACAGCCCCGTTATGCATCAAGCTTAAACCTCGGCAGCACAGCTCAGATATGCCATGCCGTAGGGTATTGAAGGGAAGGGATTGTCAAGGCACTTTACCATAGCCGCTGGGCAATTCATCCTAGCCATATCACTATAACACCTAGAGAGAAATAACCTTGAACAAACTTAAATACTATCTTTTTATGAATATACTTATTTGGATATTATTTATTTATTTCGGCTAAAAATGTCGACATATATGGTCCTTTAAAGTGTCTGACGGACAATTTAAGAGTTGTATTGTCAAGGCAGTTGGGAGGCCCAGTACAATTGTTCGGGCTGACAAATAAAAGCCCAAGATAGACTTATTGAGTAGGGCAAGGGTCGGAGCATATTTTAGCGAATTTTTATGGAACAGATACTTATTATTGCAATTGTACTACTTGTACATTATATGAGTGTGTTACGCCAATCAGGCCCACGTTCACTCAACAATGAGGATTGGACACTGTTGACTGACCCACGCCATTGCGATCACACACCAAGATCAGGCATTTCTAAATAAGACATCGAGAAATTTGATGTGACACCAGCTGCAAGCAAATGGCCGTCCCCTTACCATTTCCCCTGTCAATCGGGTAACCCATCAGCGGATGTCCGAAAGCTACCCTACAACTGGGGATTCGTTGTGTCATTAAAGACCAACCAACGCAACAACAAGTGGGCCAGACCAGCATCTCTACTTCTTGGCAAAATTCCTTGGTAAAATTTCCTCCAGTTTCACATACATTGTGCCGCGTCCACAATTAGGGCCCTTCTCTGGGCAACACGGCCACAACATGAATTATCCATTTGCTTTTTATTGTTATTCTTGGGAATGGTGCCACCATCTCCAATCAAGGAGAAAAGGGAAATTACGGCCTTTTTTTCCTTTTTAGCCAATTCTAGAGACAAATTCTTCCGGTACCAGACAGCAGTAGCGCAAAAAAAAAAGAGGTGAGCAACGTGGTTCCAAGTGGAGATGCTTCTTCTGCTTTCCCCCGCATCTCAGCATCACATCACCCCCGGCCCCCGACTCGATCGGCGGTGGACACGCCTTGAACTGAAGGGGAAGGCGTTGAGGAAAGACGGTCGGAAACCGTGAAATCAGGTTCGTCCATCAGCGTAGCAGCAGTTCGTAAACCCGGGAAATGGGCAAAACTAGCCCGTCCCAAAAGCTGCATTGCCATCCCCACGGCTGAGGGCCGAGACGCAGTGCAACCACACGACTTTTTTTCCTTTCTTTTTTTACTTTGTCTTATTTTCTCTCCTGTTCAAAACATGCGTTTAAGATAAAAAAAATAAGCAACAGCACATCACTTTTCCAGCCGAGCCGTAAGCGGCGTATTAAGCCAATTCGGGAAACACATTGCCAGAAAGTGGAGGCGCCGAGCAGGCACAAAGTACTACGATGACGATGGCAAGAAGGCAGGATCAAGAAGTCACCGAGCAGGATCAGCTAGCATCATGCCTGATGACCTATGACCTAAAGAGAGAAAGGGCAAAGAAAGAATGGGGGAAAAATAACGTGTGTAACAATGGAATGGCGTTACACGGGCTGCCGAGATTGGCCATGCAGTCATCATCTTCGCATCTCGCTTGAACAAAGCGCTGACGAACAGCGCACACGTCTCGGGAGTATCTCCGTTTTGTTCCCCTTTTTCTGCTTTTTGGGCCCGAAAAGAAAAAAAAAAGACGTGCTAGGCGGCACCTTGACCCCTGCGAGGAGGGGAAAAAAGAGGCCCCCTTGTCTTTTGGCCTGCATGCTGACCCCGCCGGTAGCTCAGTTGAGGAGAAGCAATAGCTCGCTTTTCACCAGATCAGAACACGCGCTGCGCAGATCACCCTCATTCTCCTCTCGTCTCTCTCCAGTTTTCCTCGCTTGGCCCCCTCGTGGTCTGACCCGGTCAGAAAGACAGGCCATTCATTGGCTTACTCCAGCACTCCTCTCCCCCATTGGAACCCCTGTCCGCACATCACAACCTAAACTAAGAAAAGCTCGTGGCGTCCGCCCCCGTGCGGTGTGGACACAGACAAGCCCCGAGTCCGATATAGTCCAAGATTGCCGTACGCGAAGGACGGACGATCCCAACGTCTTTCCCGATGCACGTTGCTGCCAGCGCGCCCAATCACGACCCCCGGGCTCGACCCGGGCTGAGCTGCCGGGCATGCTTTGGAAGATGAAAAGAGGGCCCGGTCTGTATCAGAAAGACTCGCAAACGTGAGCAATGGTGTGCGGCTTGTTCCTATTGAGATGAAGCACAGGCTCTCTCTCACACACGCAAGCAAGGGCAAGCTGCAGCCTCGTTCTAGTTCCATGTGCAGCACGTAAATTGAAATGACCCCCGGGCATTTGTCACTTCTCAGCCGTGAGCCCGGTGCAACTTGACCGACTGACTGTGAACATGTAATCGCAGCGTTACAGGGCAGCAGCTTATTGTGGGTTCCGCACCTCATGCCCAGCACGCAACAGACCATAACTTGCGCATGCAGTGCATAATTACCCATTGCACACACACACGCATAGTGGTGGTAGCAATGGTGATGGTGACTTTATTCAGAATACCGAGACCAGCTGCGCGCATATTGTGGTGGTGGGCTTGTGGAAATACGAAGCCGCTGCAGCCATCCCATGAGCACCATGCAGCCAACCTTTCTTTTCTGCTCAGACACCAGGAACTAGCTGCAGCATGGCGTCGCGTCCTAATGCGCCCAAGAGTAGAAGCCAGAGACATCAGCTCGCGGTGGCTCAGTCATTCTAACCTAAACTCGCCCCCTCGCAGCCGTTCATCTTTTTTTTGTTCTCCTTTCAAATGATGCCAGATGAGGCGTCAATTGCCAGATGTGATATTGCTGCATCTGACAGCGGGGCCCGGCGAGGACGATCGACGCCATTGTTGGTGTGCGCCGCGTCCGACCCCGGCCCTCCAGCGCCACGCTCCCCTTGTAGTCGTTTGCGAATGGACGTGCCACAGTGCCGAGCAGATATTGGCTTGGCGCAGCTGTTCCTCATCACGTCGGCCTGTGTGTGTGTCTATACGTGCGCGTGCGGAGCATCGCCGCCGCCCAGGATCGCTGCCGGGGGTCGGGGGGGGACAGGATCCTTCCTCAGAGAGTGTGTGGGTAGACTGAGAGGTTTGTTTTTTCTGGGGAGCAGCTCGAGTAATCCATCTGATCACAGGGCGCAAAAAGGCTGCAGCGGGTCGTGTCGGTTTGGTTGGGCTATGAATTGTATATAACGTGGCTTCCGCATCAGTCGCGATGCGATCCAGATCGAGAGGTTGATCCTATCACGCCCTTGTCGCCCATTCCGTACGGTCTGCTTCAGACTTGTCCATTCGTTCTAAACAATCCAGTCATTCGTTTCTCCAAGATGAAGAGCATCAGTGCTTTGGTCCTCGCTATGGCGGGCGAGTCTCTCGGCCATGTCATCGCCATGGACCATGGAGTGCCTCACCACGGCCTCACCAAGAGACAGCAGTCGACCGATGGACGATGCGGTACCGGCTTCGGCACCGTGTGCGCCGACGGCGAGTGCTGCTCCAGCGCTGGGTAAGTAGTGGTGTGACAGGATGCGCCAAGAAATTCGGATCTCTAACATGCTGTGCCAGATGGTGTGGAAACGGTTACCTATACTGCTCGGCTCCATCTTGCCAGATCGACTACGGCCCGGCTTGCGATGCCAACGTCCGTCCCAGCGGCCCTGACACAACCAACCTCGCTCGTCCCAACTTGGGCAGCGTTGCTTACGGCGAGGCCATCTACCACTGCGAGGATTATGGCGACATTGCCCTGACGTACGACGATGGCCCATACAACTACACCTCGGATCTACTTGATCTTCTCAAGGTAGATCTCAATTCCTCATCTCTTGTTCGTAGTAGCAATGGCTAACCCCCACACCAGGAGTACGAGGCCAAGGCCACCTTCTTCATCACCGGCAGGAACCTGGGCAAGGGCGCCATCAACGATCCCACGACCCCATGGCCCGCCCTCATCCAGCGCATGGTAAACGAGGGCCACCAGATCGCCAGTCACACGTGGTCGCACCAGCGATTGACAACACTCAGCAAGGAAAAGTTCTGGAACCAGATCATCTACAACGAGATCGCCTTCTCAGATCTGCTGGGCTACTTCCCCACGTACCTGCGCCCTCCCTACTCTGCCAGCAACGACACGACCGACGCCTGGCTGGGCGAGCTTGGCTACCACATCACATACTTCAACCTGGACACTGAGGGCTATCTGCACGACAGCGCCGACACGATCCAAGAGTCCAAGGACATCTGGGATGCCGCCGTTGAGGGTGCCGATCCGACTGTCACCAAGTGGCTGGGCATCGAGCACGACCCCGTGTACCAATCCGTGTACAACTTGACCGAGTACATGCTCAAGTCGCTCAAGGCCAACGGCTTCAACTCGGTCACCGTGGGCGAGTGCCTCAACGACGACAAGTCCAACTGGTACCGCTCTGCCTCAGGAGCCACGACCACTGGAGGCAGCGGCTCCTCTTCCACAACCACCAAGACGTCAACTTCGACGACTGCCTCGGGAACCTACCCGGCCACGACTGACGGTCGCTGCGGTCCCAGCTACAGCAACCAGAGCTGCAAAGACGAGCCCACGGACAAGTGCTGCTCGCCTGCCGGCTGGTGTGGCGCGACTTCGGACCACTGCGGCACGGGATGCCAATCTCTCTTCGGAACCTGTGGCACTACCACGTCTTCTGCATCCTCGTCCAAGGCCTCGTCATCATCGACAGCAAAGACGTCCAGCACCAGCACCGCCAGCAGCAGCGCGCCCATCAGCACAAACGGCCGCTGCGGCGTCAACTTTGGAGGCACCACGTGTATCGAGGAGCCCGGCGCAACGTGCTGCTCATCCGCTGGATGGTGCGGCTCGACGACAGATCACTGCGGGACTGGGTGCCAGAACTCCTATGGAACATGCGGTTCATCCAACTAATGAATAGAGAACGAAAGAAAAAAGGGGGAGAAACTAAAACGGGGTGTGGGTGGCTACATTCTGATTCATGAACATACGAGACTTTTTTTTTTCTTCACCTTAGGTAATTGATAATACGGCCTAATTGAATATAGTTACCGTGGCGAGGCCATCCCCGCGGCATGAATGATCTCGCATCACGTTCTTCTTTCCACCCTCCACTCGCGTTGCAAACCGTATGGTGCATGTCAGCTGAAAAGAAAAGAAGGAGAAAAAAGCATTACCCGCACATCTTCATCAACGGCTCTAACCCAGAACATACCATTTTAGGTTTTTGCTTAACCTTGTTTGCTTGCCCACGGCGTTAGACCGTGTGGCTGCCTTGATCCGTCCCCTTCAATCTCCTTCGTGCCTTTCAGCCGTGGCTAGAACTGCGCCTCCAATCACACCCGCGTTCACAAAGTCGATTTTTCGACTGGCTCTGGACGAACGGCAAGCTTGCAGGGATGCACACAATTTCCAGGGGGACAGTCGATTCTCTCTGCTGTCTCGCCGTTTGCCAGTCTCCACAATATGTTAGGCACAGAGCATCGGCAGGTTGATTACCCCGATTGACACAGACGAAATGAGCTAAACAAGACACAGAACGAAGACGTCCAGCGTGCTCTTTGACGATCCCCCCGCTGCCTTGGCATGTTTATTTTTATGACATGCAGCATTCAGGTTTGGGGCCCCTACAACCAAGAAACGAAACATGATTCGCACAGCTCTTGTTTCGAGAGCCCTCAGCTGAGCCCGTCCGTCTCAATGACACGGATCATCGCCCATTGCCCTCACTAGTGCCGCTACATCACAACAAGCATCCGTCGGAAGATGAGCACTAAGGTCCTGCGCCGTTCAATCTAGAACTCATCTTGACACTGAGCCATTCCATCTCCCGTGACTCCCTCTTAGGGCCATGGGCACGGCTAAGTGAGCCGAGCAAGCAAGGACCCATAGGGTGCATTGCAGCATCACGATTGGCTCCCCCATGCAGCGTCCCTCAGCTTTTGGCTCCCCTAGTTTCAGGGCTGATCTCCAATGCCCGCACCGTCTCGACCACCTTCGGATCAGAGTGCCGCTAGCGCCGCGCCAACGTTCCCGGGGTTTGCCTTGGGGAGATTTGATCTGCTTGCTAGTTCCCCGTTGAGGGAAAAAAAAAAATGTGCTTGGAATGCAGCATCAGCCTTACAAACCCGGTCCAACCTGGTTGAGCGAGCTTGTGTGATGAGCCGCCGCCATCACTTGTCCTAGTCTTTCAACACTATACCGCTAGAAGCTCAGCTCCCATGGGCTAATGCTCGAGCCGTGGTCTAGGCGGATTGAGATAGAATGCACGTTCCAGTTACTCAAAGAGCTGAGTCTGGAATCTAAGGGAGAAAAAAAACAAGCGGAGAAACTTGCCGTCTTACTGTAGGAACCAGCCGTCGGCATCCGAGACTGTGGTTCCAGATCCATCCCGCCGGATCGGCAACTGTTGTCAAGCCTTTTTTTTTTTCCTTCTTTCGCTTGTGCCTGCATGATGTGCAACTCCCCTGCTGATCAGCCCAGAAAAACCCACAGGCCCTACCCCGACGGTCCGACAAGCCTGTGTCATTTCATTACGGATACAATCGAGCCGTCATAGAGGATAGAGCGAGAGAGACGAGGGTCAATCCATTTCCCATGGGCTTTCCCCTTCGACCTCCAAAGCTGTTCCCGGTTAGGCAATGGCCGTCGCGGAGCTAACCCTCCCATCGCCCCTTTAGTTGATTGCTTCATATTCTTATTAGACGCATTGCTATCACATTAATTTGGCCAGTCGTGGAAACAAGTCAGCCTAGCGCAGGTCCCCTCGGCGCCACCCCTTGCGCGAGTCGGGCCAAGCGCCCTCTAAGCTTGCGGATCCAGAACCTGTTCAAGCTGAGACATCGAGACCGGTTGCCGGTGCGCCGCCAAGGCGTGTTGCATTCCGGGGAAGCTACGCAGAGACTGAGGGGCCTGGAGCTCGAGGCTCGGGGGTAACCGTTGATGTGTGTGGGCGGGCCTGCTTGCGGGAAGTTTGTATAAAGAGCATCTCATCCCCCGGGTTGCTGAGAGAGTTTCTCTTAGAACCCCATCCTCTCTCAGACAATCTCAACCGCATCCAATAAAAAGTTCAATCTTCTCTTCAGAGCTTTTCAAGTCTCTTTAATAATTTACAACAACTTCCCACATACCAACTTCTTAATTCCATCCACCCTCTCACCCATCCTTCAAGATGCAGTCCAAGATCGTCCTCGCCGCCACTCTCCTGGCCTCCGTCGTCTCCGCCGAGAACTTCATGGTCCACGAGCAGCGCAAGCGCAGCTTCCTCGAGGCCCGCGCCACTGCCACCAGCGGCGCCGACGGCCTCACTGGCAAATGTGCCACGGCCGTCCTGTCCGTCTACACCAACATCCCCACGCCTCCCGCCGACATCGTCAAGGACCTCACCGAGCACCCCCAGACCGACCCTTGCCACTTCACCACCCCCGCCAGCCTGAGCAAGGAGTACGCCAGCTACAGCTCCGAGATCCTGTCCTGGTACTCGGACCACTCCAAGGAGATTGACAGCCTCACCTCCGAGTGCCCTGCCCTCACCAAGTACGAGTCCATGGTCCCCGTCTGCTCCACCGCCGCCGACGCCAAGGCCACCGAGTCCAGCTCCAGCGACTCCTCCAAGGACTCTTCTTCTTCCAAGGACTCTTCCTCTAAGTCCACCTCCACCTCCTCCGGGGCTGCCTCCACCTCCACCTCCGGCAAGAGCGATGCCACCCGCACCACCGGCATGGCTGCCGTCGCCGTGGTCGCTGTCGGCTTTGTCGTTGCTCTCCTGTAAAGCAATGGCCCTTGGTAGTAGGAGCTCAAGGTTGTTCAGTTCTGGTGTTGGGCATTCTCTGTGGAGCGCTGTCTTGTTACTTATTGGATACAGATGTACATGGGAAAAGGCGTCGATGCCTCTTGTCACATAGCTATTGCAGACGAAGATGCAGGTTAATATAAGCTCAAAGTTAATGAGTTGCCATGCAACAATACTGCCTCCCTTTTTGCCAATGCGATGTACCAGTGAATTGCCAATGAAGTGAGCGACATGAGAGGTGAGGTCCAAAGGATAAGCCATTAATGGGTGCATGACAAGTCTTGGCCTTCTTGGCCCTAAGCCAGGGGTATTGCGCCCCTGACTTGCTGCATCGGGCATCCCTATAACGATGGCTTTTAGCGACGCTGGCTGGGTCCACCTGCAATTCGCGGACCGTGCACAGGGGTCACTCTGCTGTTCTCGTCCTCAGGTCAGCCCTAGGGCCAAAGCGTGCCGTCTAGCCGACAGGTAATAACTCAAATGATGGCCGTTGAGCATTTCCGCCAGGGAGGAAACGAAGAGATATGGTTTTTAGACGTTGGGTCCCGCGGTGAGGATCAACGTTGGCCGGTTATGGGATGCGATCGGCGGGCGGCACGGCAATGGAGAGGGTGGCGCCGCTTCAGGACATGCTGAAAGGATCGTCTTAGACATTGTGGCGACGCCAGCCGTGCTTTTTGGCTGCTCCGAATTGGAATTGGAATTGCAATTGGGTGCCGTAAGTCAGGCTCACTCTGCTCAACCACAATAACCGCATCACAGGATTTAAAAGTCCAGGCAGGATCCGTGGGTAACCCTGTTGGGCTGTTCGTCACGACAGAGGAACCTAAACACTCCAATATCACAACACGCAAATACAACATCATCAAAATAATGCAGAGCCATGGTATATTTGATTTCTAGTATTATAACTAAATAAGTTTATTGGTATCGAAAAATAACCAAGACTCGTACTACGACTCGGAAGTGGTGTATTGCGAGGCGATTCCAAACTTTTCGCCCGTAATTGTAGTTTATATGTGTTGGAGGATGTGCCAGGAGCTGTGATCCCTTTCTGAAATTATTATTTCCCAGTCCCTGAATGATTAGAAGGCTTTACAAAATGTATAGTCCAAGAACCCCGCTCGTTTTTATAACTCAACGGAATAATCCTCCTGCCCGCCACCACATCGATAGCGCGAAGCCACCAGCGCTGATACCATGGCATTGCCGCCATGTGCTCTTTTTTAATTGCTTTCAAAAACCGCCAAAAAGCGCTGTATACGGCCGGGGTGATGACCATGCCGCCCATCAGACGTCCTTCTGGCTGACCTTCCTGAGCCCCTCGCGGGTCATACTCGTACAGGGAAACCACGAAAGTTGGCTTCTCCCACTCGTGAGTGTCTTCATCGAGACGGGACATACGCCCCGCATGGGCTGCTTGCAAAATATCCAAGAGCATGTTGACTAGGGCCAGGTTGAACTCGAAGTAGCCGGTCGGACGGCCTTGAATCTCTCGCAGGCCATACTCGTGCACATCAGATATGACAGAGGGCTTGTGGTATTTGAGAGTGTAAGCATTCGGCGAGACCACGTGGCGGTCCTCTTGGGGCCGCGTCTTGTGAAATATGACGCCGTGGAAATACTGTTGAGCCTGCGGTTGACGAAATGATGTCTGTCTCTGACGAAGCAGCGTCTGTATTTGATGAAATGGTCCATCTGCCTGAAGAAATGGCGGCGGCGCCTGGCGAAACGGTGCCTGTATTTGATGAAATGGAGAAATTGTTTGACGAAACAGTGCGTGTGTTCGATCGAATGAGGAATATGCTTGACGCAACGGCAGCTGCGGTTGGAGTAACGGCGCTCGACGTAGACAGCGTGGTAGCGAGGACATTTTGTGAAAGGCTCAGATGGCCTCACTGACGTAAGAAGACGTGGGAGTTTTTGAGTGATAATGTTTACAGAGGAATCAAAACATGACAAGAGGCGCAGAGGTTTGTTCAAATATATAATTTGTTTGTATCCCTCAGGGTAAATCTACCTAGAAAGGTGCATCTTGCAAAAAACTTTACTGATCACCAGGTGTGAAGGGGTTTTTCATTGACCCGTAGCCAGCTCTAGGGTATCCGTCACTCATCTGCCCATCCCGCATTAAAGCGTGAATGCTCGACTTTGGGAAATTTTCCTCGAGTATTCCATCCATCCATCCATAATCGTAACAAATTGAATTCGTGATCCGTAAGAAATTTAGCAGCAGTGCTTGTGGAAGCGGCAAGATCCGTCGCAGCAGTCGAATCCAAGACTGAAGCCGCCACCGCGCATCGACATTTGTGGTTCAGGCTCTGGACGAGGCTCGGCAGACTGATGGGTGAGGTCAGCACCTGATGTGCAAAGCCGGATGTAGGTGCACAATCATGCATAAAACAAAGACCATATGTTTATTCACTGTCATCACCGTATCGGACTGCACAGCGAACCACAGTGAGGGGCTGACATGATGGCACACAGAGGGGAAACACGACACCACACCACCGCACAACGACCATCATAACGCAAGCTGAGGATAAAAACTACTTACGGGCTGCTGGTCAACAATTCCGGGACTCTGGTCTCCCTGACGCATTGAAGACGCCATCTCCATAGGAGCTTGCTTCTTGGGGGCTTGGAATGTGGGCATCTTGGGCGAGTAATGTGTGCTTGATCAATCGAGCGTGAGAGGTTGGAAGAAACAAGAGGGACTTTCCCTCCCACGATCTCTCCGGGCGCATGGCACCTATTTAATCAAAATGCCGCGACAACAATGCAGCCGCCCGCGACCTTCAGCTGGCAAGGGGAGCGGTCTGGCCACCCGTCTGTGGCCTGGAACTCGTGCGAGATGAGACACTGCCCCTCAACATTCGCTGATCGCCCTTGTTCAGCTGGGCCTGTGGCACATGCAATATGCACGCACGCACACGCTTGGCGCGTAGCTTATCCTTAACCATCAACACAACCTTGTTTGGCGGCTGATCTGGCGGCCTCACTCTCGCCCTCGCTCTCTCTCGGATTTGCCCGCACGCACCGCCAACCTCTCTGCGTGCTGTAAGTGGTCGAGCTCCCACCGTGGCCATTATTATGCGCACAAGTTAAAGAGAAGACCCCACATTGGTTGGCACGTTTTGCTTTTGTTTATGCTTCCTCGTAAGCAGAGAAACCCGCGTTGTGACATGTCGGCAGCATGGCTGTCTTCCTCCGTGGGGCCATGCTAACCTCTTAGAGCCCACTCGAGAACTAGCTGACGAACCAAACGCAACTAGCGATACAGAGAGGATGAATGACGGTGCCTGGTAATCCAATAGTTTCTTCCTTCCGACGATACGTACAATTTGTTTCATGGGCAGGTCCACTCTTCAGCTGAACAAGATTGTCATCCATGGTATATGCATTGTGGTGCCCTGAATAAAGGCTATTCAGTAACAGCTATTGTGGCGCTTTGCTTTATTCTATCCCGGCGTGAAAGCGCTCACTTTTCCCACTCAAATTTCCAATGGAAACATTAGTTGGATAATTCTCTGTGCATTCGTGACTGCGGCCTGCCAAGCAAGGCTCTGATTAGAATGCATCCACATGCCCCCCAAGCCCTTTTCGAAACACGTGGAGAAGACAGTATAAATTTAGTTGTAACAAGCTGCAGTCCAACTCTAGAAAGAAAATTATATAAAAACGGTTCTTGTGTTTTTTTTTACATCCAAACCAGCGTACTGCGTGGCCCAACTCTTCAGCCTCCAACCAAAACTCGCCTATCCACACGTGGGGGCGAGCGCGGACGAGGCTTCGCTAGGGCGTGACTGGTGAGTAGTGTAGAATTATCTACTTCATTTACTGGTGTCCCCATTTTGAGGATACCTGCATGATACTGAGACGGGCAGTGGAACAGATCCTTATAAGCTAGGTAGTTGATCGATTCTTGGTCTCCTCTCTCATTATACTCATTGATGCACTATGGCAATACCACCAACGGAAAATGCAGCCTATCCTTTTCTACACCCATCCCGTTTCTAACAATTGCCTGTTAAACGACTATGACACCCTACTCGTCATCTTCGCTCTCCTCTTCGGCCTCTTCGGCGGCCTCCTCTTGCCCATTCACCTCGGCAACGGCCGGTTCTGCAGCGCCACCTTCGCTCTCAATCTTCAACCACGCGTCCCACTCGGGGAAGAGTTCCTCATCCTCGGTGGGCACACCAATCAGCTTGGCCACGCGACCCCGCTTGTTCTTCTCGAGGTTCTCCTTCCACTCCTTGACAGCTGATACTGTCAAGCTGGGCTTGTAAGTCTGCGAGAACAGAACGGCCTCGGCATGTCGTCCAGTCTCAGTCAGGATCTGTGTGCAGGCATCGACATCACCCAGCAACCACCGGCATGAGAAGGCAACGTTGTGTGCGCCGGCCTCCTGGGCCTGAGCAGCAAGGGCAGTTAGTCCATCCCGGTCGCCAGTCGATGAGTGCAGGAGAAGCAGGGAGCCCAGATCCTTGGCGTGGGTAAAGCACTCAGCAGCAAGAGTAACCTCCCAAGCAGCCAGGGCAGCATCTCCGACAGTCTTCCACTTGTGGTCGGCGTTGGCTTCCCGAGCAAGCTCAAGGGCAATGTCAAGTTGGTTCAGTGCGAGAGCAAGATCGAACTTGTGCTCGGGATCGGTAGCCACCTCCAAGGCAAGCTCTTTGTGGCCTTGGCCCTCCAAGAAGCGGGCAATCTTGTTAAGCTGGTCTTCAGGAATAGTGGGGAGCAGCTCAGCAGCCGTCTCCATATCCTCTCGCAGCACCAAAGTCTGGTACTCCAGAACAGGTAGTGAGAGGCCAAACGATGTAACATTGACATCCTTGTCGGCAAGGTAAATTCGCGAATCTCTCTGGATGTAGCCCAGAATGTACATGGACTTGTCGAAGTGGGACACGGTGTATGTCTGATCACCGACAAGGTAGTTCAGTCGGTTGGTGCCGTTGGTGTAGATGAAGCAGTCGCCGACCCACTCGCCAGTTCGCACGCTTGTTCATGTTAGCCAGAAATCCAAAGAGTATAGGTTCCCGTCACTTACTTTTCGCTGATGTCAGTAATGACCTCGAAAGCAGCCTCAACGCCGTCTTCCTCCACCTGACCAGCTTGCACGGCCTCGACATAAGCCTCTCGTGAGAATCGCAAAACGTAAAAGGTGTCGTCGCAAGCAATTGCCACAAGCTCTCCACTCTCAGACCAGTAGACTTCCCTGGGCTCAACCTCGATTCTCCGTACCAAACCACCAGTGGCCCAGTCAAAGAATGAAACACCACCCTGCCCAGTGACACCAAGCAAAACTCCACCGTGAAGCTTCTCAGCCTGGAAGCCAACATCTAGACCGCCAGGCTTTTCAACAAAGTTCTTGAAGAGCTTGACGCTCATGGGCGACTCGCGAATGGCGAAATCGTTGCTGTTGTCCTTGGATGCCCAGACAAAGTCCAATGCTGAACCGAAGGCCTTGTTGCGCCAGGCGAGGGCAGTGTAAATGATGTACTCGCCATCACCGCACACAGCAACAAAACGGCCGTTGGGGGAGTGGATAAGGGTCTGGGGGTACACTTCGCAGGTGCCGAGGTCCTTGGTGGGGAGAGTAATGGGTTCGTTGTCCTTGACAGAGGCATCTTTCTTTCGTTAGCATAATTTATGAGTGCACGTTGGAGAATCAAACTTACCTCCACCCTTGATAATGGCGGAAACAACCTCGTTATGCCTGGCCCAAATCAATTTGCCGGAAGCATCCATTGACACGGCAGGCTCCTCTCGACCCAGCTTGACGACAACAGCACCATCGTCAAAACCAACAGCAATTCCCTGCTTTCCCTTCTGGTATGAGACACACCATGCTCGCTCCAGGCTGTAGTTGAGTGATTGCTCGAATCGGTAGGTGTTGGCGTGCCAAACTCGGATCGTGCCGTCCTCGGAACCGGAGATAATTACGGGCAGCTCGGGGTGGTAGCAGGCGAATGAGACGTTGTTAGTGTGGCCCTCGAGGGTGGCAATCAGAGACTTGGTGGTGTAATCCCAAATCTTGACAGTTCGGTCGTCAGAGGTGGTAAGGAGGTAGGGCTTGTCGGAGTGGGGGTAGTAGTCGACGTGGTTTACACCCTTGGTCTCGTGGGCTTCGAGGGTGAAGTTGGGGGTGGGGGATCCCAGGCTCCAGATCTTGACGGTTCGGTCAAGACAAGCGGAAGCAAATGTGTTGGTGTCCTTGGGGTTGATGGCGAGACCCATGACATAGTGACCGTGGCCCTCGAATACCTGCACACACTTCCAGCCCTTTTCCCAATCCCAAAGCTTGATTGTCATATCATCTGAGGCAGTAAGCACAAAAGGCTGCGTGGGGTGGACGGCGATGGCTCGAATGTAGTCGGGATGCTAAAAGGGGACCAGTTAGCGAAGAACAGCACTGAAGAATAACACAACGAACCGCTTCGAAACTGGTGATCCTCTCGGAGGTGTTGTAGTTGATTACGCGCAGGTGGAAATCATCGGAACCGACTACTGCCCAATTCTTCCTTGCAATGAATCGACCGGCGCGGACAGGGACATCGGTGAGCTCAAAGGTCTTGATGATCTGCTGGGTCTCGTAGGACCAGATGTAGACATGACCTGCATGCACAGGTCAGCTTTAATGCGCGAAAAACACCAGCAAACACCGTTGCAATGCATACCGCTGTAGAGGGTTGTGAGGATCCATGGCTCGTGAGGGTGGAAGTCGATGCCCTTGACTCGCTCGCTGCGAGCATAGAGCTGGCGCTGTAGTCGCGGAATTCGGTCAGTTACGGGGTCGCAAAGCAATGGGAAGCAAAATTGCTGCAGAACTCATGCGGGAAGCTGCGCAGGACTGACCTTGACGTCTAACTTCATCTTGGAGGTGGGTTGTCGCGGAGGTGAAGTTGCAAGCTGGCCAGGCCCGGGCGGTGATGGTGTTGAGAGGATACGTAGTGGGGTCAGCGGCAGGAGTTCCTAAGAGTGGCCACCATGCGGCACCGCAACAGCAGATACGTCGCTATAGATTTTCCGGAGAGCTCCAAAAATCAAATTCCGAGATGCGCACAATTATTTTCGATGCCGTCCGCCGTATCAATTGTCAAGCCCGGTTTGGCAGCAGCTCAGAGCTCCCAGCACTTGAATTTCGAGCTTCCCGAAAATGTGTCCTATTGCGGCTCATGCCAGGCTGGCCACGAGGTTTCGGCCTGATGTGTCAGGCCCCCACATCTTACCCAGGGGCTAGCGTGGCTAGTAGCTACGAACGCCGGTGGCTCATCAGTGGCTGTGGCTGGGTTCGTTCCCCTGAAGAGACCCCCCTTTTTTCCCACTTGGGCCTGTAGGGTAGGGAGGTTCAAGATGGCGTCAAACAGTCCTTGCCAGCTCCATTCATGTCGATCAACTTGAACCTATACAGACTACAGACGAACTGTTGCCAAGACTGTGGTATGTCACTGTGGGTTCTTGTTTCGGTGATATACAGCCTGGGCCCATTGGCAATATTTCGTCTGGTAGCTATTAAGTTTGGATGGAAGTTGATCACCGAATCGGTAATTTTCACCAGCTGGCTCCCAAGGCTGGCGGCATCTCTTGCGAGGTGGGCAGCGTACGCAATGTTTGTACCACAATCCTTCGCAACCCAGTATCATCAATGTCAATGTGGCCAGAGAGGTCGAACTTAAGACATGCAATGCGTGTGTCATTGGATGCCTCCTTGTTCCGAAAATAGACACGAATCCCAACGCACCTTGGCGGTTCGTCCTGGTGGTGTAGAGCAGCCGAGTGCTCCGTCACTGGTTAGAGATGGTTTCTCGCCAAGCGTCGTCACGCTGAGCCACTCGTGGTCTCGAGGGGTACCTTAGTTGACAGATGGGCTGCCCACATCTTACGCATCTCGCGCATGGTCCACCAGGCGTTTGGCCTAGCTGCTCTGCAGGACAGGACGCACGCTCAGTCTCCTACTCAGACTTATTTCAAGGACCGTGTTCCACCATCACGAAAGGTTCCCCACCTTGAGTGCTTGTCAGAGATATAGCAGGCAGTTTTAGTGCTGGGCAGGTCATACGTACAACAAGTACTCCGTAATAGATCTGCAATTAGTTATCTGCCCTCCCCTACCTTTGCAGCGGCGTCTCTGCATCTAATTTTGACTTTTCCTTCCCCGGGCTGCGGCTGCTCCTCCACACAATTAAAGGGAACCCAGTCCAGCAGATACCTCTCGCATGCTCATTTACAAAAATTTCATGTCCCCTCCCCGGACGAGGAGCAAAAATTTCAGAGCCCCTGGATTGGGCCATGCAAATCTTACCCTTCTTGAGAGCCCTCAACCTGTAATTAGTTGTTTTCATCTCGTCTTCTCATGGACGGGGCCTTCTGACATTGCATTGGACAGTGGCGGCTCAACCGAGAGTGCTAGGGCCACAGCGTTCGAGACCGGGCATACAGTGACGTCTCAAGCTGAATCCGAGGGGGGGCACTGTGTGCTGGCCGGTGGCCACCGTGTCTGGATGCCCTGAAGCACATGTCAGTCACAGTGCGAAGACGTCGCGCCCCTGTCCCTCCCCTCCCAGCTCGCCCCCCTCCCCCCCTTCTCCGGGGTTGCCAGGTCCACAGCGCCCACTAGGTTCACTACTGTGCGCCGCATGCCCACTGGTCGCCGGCTCTGTGGCCACTACTGGGTCACTGCCACGCTTCCCAAAACCACCTAAGCCGCAATCTGATGGGCCCTGAATTTCATCATCCCTTTCTCAGGATCCCGGTACGCTACCTAGGTACACCACAGCACGGCGCCGCATATCACTAAGCCAAGGTATTCCTTCTGGCACCCGCCATCACTACTTCTCTCCGCCCTGCTCTCGCCCTCTCCCCTCAACTCCAAATCTCGAACCGTCTCGACCATCATCGACTTTGTCCGCATTCTCATCCTCCCGCTGCCTTGGACGCCCCCGCGAGTCTCTCCTGCACCATCCCTCGCGCGGCCCGACCACGCGCTTCCAGGCCTGCCCGTGTCTGCGGGGTTACAAATCACCCACCCGGCTCAGCCCAACAACGGTTGCATTTCATCCGCCACGCCATCGCCCTGTGCTTGTGTTTGTTTTAGCCGGCACAGCGCACTTGTCGTTGCCCTTCCCACATCGCATCGCTCGGAACCTCGTCTTCGACACCGTCGTCGACCTGGATCCCTGATTTCCGACCTTTCACAACCCCTCGCAAATACCTCGCCCGTCCAGTCGCAACCATGTCGTGGAAGCTCACCAAGAGTACGTCTAATATCTTTTATCTGCCCCCCAACTGGCCCACGCTTCCCCGTCGCATCCGCGCCTTACAACCTGCCTCACTTGCGCTGACTATGGCATCCAGAGTTAAAGGAAACCCATTTGGGTCCTCTGAGCCCCTTTTCCCGATCTCCGTCGACCTCGACCATCACCGATAAGGAAGAGAAGGGTCAGCCCAGCGGCGCTGTCACCCCAACCACTGAGAGCGCCATCGGTGAGTACACAGCGAGGCAGAACCCATTGTCCCCCAAACTGACCGTTCCCAGCCGCCTCAGAAACCATGACGCAAGCGCCGGTCGTTAAGCCTCCCAAGCCTGGTATTCTCGTTGTTACACTCCACGAAGGCCAGGGATTCTCCCTCCCCGAACAACATCGAAATGCCTTTACATCGACGCATCAAGGCTCACTATCCTCGAGCAACGCCCTCAGCATGGCGGGCTCTGTGCGGCCAGGCTCATCACAACGTGTTGCCGGATCCCTCGTCAACGGCAACCGACCCCACTCGTCCGCTGGCGGCTTTGGCGGTCTTCCGACCAACCACGGTCGTATCTCTGGCAAATACATGCCCTATGCTCTGTTGGATTTCGACAAGGTTCAGGTCTTTGTCAACTCGGTAGACGGTAACCCAGAAAACCCCCTGTGGGCGGGTGGCAACACTCAGTACAAGTTCGATGTGTCAAGAGTGACAGAACTTGTGATTCACCTATATATGCGCAACCCCAATGCCCCTCCAGGCTCAGGACGTAGCCAGGACATCTTTTTGGGTGTGGCGCGAATTAACCCCAGGTTCGAGGAGAGGCAGCAGTTTGTGGAGGACCCCAAGGCCAGCAAGAAGGATCGCGAAAAGGCTGCTGCCGAGCACGCCGCTCGCACCAAAGGCGAGGGCCACAGCGGCGTCGAGTGGGTTGACGTGCAGTACGGTACCGGTAAGCTCAAGATTGGCGTCGAGTATGTCGAGACCCGCGCGGGCAAGCTCAAGATTGAGGACTTTGAGCTGCTCAAGGTCGTGGGTAAGGGTAGCTTCGGCAAGGTGATGCAGGTGCGCAAGAAGGACACGAACCGAATCTACGCTCTCAAGACGATCCGCAAGGCACACATCATTTCTCGATCAGAAGTGGCCCACACCCTGGCCGAGCGATCTGTGCTGGCGCAGATCAACAACCCCTTCATTGTGCCTCTCAAGTTCAGTTTCCAGTCCCCAGAGAAGCTCTACTTTGTGCTGGCATTCGTCAATGGAGGCGAGCTGTTCCACCACCTGCAAAAGGAGCACCGCTTCGATGTGAACCGATCTCGATTCTACACGGCAGAGCTGCTCTGCGCCCTGGAGTGCCTCCACGGATTTAACGTCATTTACCGTGATCTTAAGCCCGAGAACATTCTCCTCGATTACCAAGGCCACATTGCCCTGTGCGATTTCGGTCTCTGCAAGCTGGACATGAAGGACGAGGACCGCACGAACACCTTCTGCGGTACCCCTGAATACCTGGCGCCTGAGCTGCTCATGGGCCAGGGCTACAACAAGACAGTCGACTGGTGGACCCTCGGAGTGCTGCTCTACGAAATGTTGACTGGCCTACCGCCGTTCTACGACGAAAACACCAACGAAATGTACCGCAAGATTCTCTCCGACCCCCTTCACTTCTCGGACGTGGTACCTCCTGCGGCCAAGGATCTCCTGACTAAGCTCCTGAACCGTAACCCCGAGGAGCGCCTAGGAGCCAACGGCTCCGCGGAAATCAAGGCTCACCCCTTCTTCCATGCCATTGACTGGCGCAAGCTGCTCCAGCGCAAGTACGAGCCTGCTTTCAAGCCCAATGTGGTAAGTGCACGTTGAATTTTTTTTTTCCTCTTGGGAATCGCTAACACAGAAATTAATAGGCGGATGCGCTTGATACGGCCAACTTTGACCCCGAGTTCACTTCAGAAGAGCCCAAGGACTCTTATGTCGAAGGCCCAGTGCTGTCGCAGACGATGCAGAACCAGTTCCAGGGATTCAGTTACAACCGACCAATTGCGGGTCTCGGAGACGCTGGCGGTAGTGTTAAGGACCCATCGTTTGTGGGAAGCTTGCGGGACCAGCGATAAGTGGACCGTCTCGCAAGGGACGGGGATTCAACCAAGAATTGTGACAACTTCACAAAGGTCAATAGACGGCGAGCAGGCTCGATTCTGGGAGGTGGCTTGTCATTTGAAGCGAAACGAGCCAAGGCGAGCATGCTCTCATGATGGGATTTGGGCCTGACGCAGAGGGGTAGAGGTGGCGTGGCTGAGGCAGGGTTCATGGATACAGGACAGTGTTTTGGGTCTGGCTGATGAAGCAAGCAGGCAGAAGGCTAGAAGAGGTAGATAGGACTAAGCCTTCATGGACGGGGCCTTGAGTACAAAAACAAGGATGTATACGTTCGCTGGGCACTGGGACGGGATTTGGATTTGAAGGGGGTTTTGGATGTCGTCATTTGCGCTGTTTGTGTGCTCCATGGCGTCAGGTCATTTTTTTTTCCTGGCATCTGTGATCAAGTACAAGCACCGTAGGTAGTGAATTTGTCAGATGTTCAAGAATGGCTTTGTCAGTGTGTGGATACCGCCGAAATGTGAGTTTGCACTGAGTAAGTCAAAGGCGAGGCAATTGGTTTGGGGGTGGGTCGAGAACTGGAGACGGGCACCACGGTCGACGGACTTCGGCAAAGGTGAGAGGGCGAGCTGGGGTGGGCCTTTGGGGCGGCGATTCGGCGAGATGGCCGAGCTGATTTGTGGAAGGTCGGCCATCGCAACGGTCACCGCGGTGTGTGATGGTGTCATGGGACTAGGTTTGGGAGCTGGAGCGGAAAAGCAGTGTCCGAGACGGGGTCGGGGTTGGGACCAGAGAAGCAAGGGCGAGGGGATTTTTTCTATTTGCGACGCTCATGGTGATGGAGGGGCGGGAGGAGGAGGAGGAGGGGCAAGCTGTGTGTTCTGGCCAGTGACGACAGTGGCAACGAAGAAGCGCCGGAGGCCGATTGGATCGCTACTGCGCCGTGGCAGAATGAATAAGGCATTGGAAGAGAAGGTGAGCGTCTTGGTCATGGATAAATGCTGCTGAGTGAGGCATCTCCAAGCATGCGCCCGGATATCCAGGGACGGACATAATACAGCGAGATAGACGGAAGTGGGGGCTGTGGCAGAAGCTCTCTGCTCTCTTGGGACGTAGCGCAGAACGGGAGCTTGTTGGTCAACGGCCATTGGGAGAGGGGCCCAGCTAATAATGGGCGCGGGGGGTGTATCCCAACAAGTTTCAGTTTTGGGTCGCTGAGGAATACAGATACAGCTGAGAGGTTTTAAACGGACGAGAGAGGGAAAAAGATGCAGGGTGCTTGCTGCTGAGGTGAAGGCACCTTGAGATCACACACAGGACGAGACGATTGGTGGCGTGCCCCTCTTTACCTGTCCATCCGCTACCCCTCCTTGGTGTGGTTTGATGATTCCTCATTGTCTCGCATCTTACATTTCTCCCTCTCCATCACGCCTTGCAGCTGCTTGAGAAAATCTCTGTCCATTCAATTTATTTATTTTGACCATTGCTCTCTCTTTTTTCCCCCTTTGCCCAGGGAAAAATACTCACAGCTCATTTCATCCCCTTTCATTTCCCTCGACCACCTAGGTACGTCATATCGAAATCATGTGAAGATCGAACGCTCAGTGGAATCATGAATTGCCCCACGTTCCCATCTTCTTGGCCCGCCGACGCCGACGCGGCGCACAGCGACGTCCGCGCCACGGCCGACAAGGAAGAGATGGGGTGGGGTGCATTTCCCGACGTCAGAAAGGGCCATTTTTTACCTTATGGCCCTTGTCATAGCACCGAGGTGGTGTCTCTGGAGGGTCTGTAGAGGCAGGCATCGCTGGGGCACCTCCTTGGCTGTCTCGAATCGATATCATCTCCTCTTTTCGCCTCGCTTCCTGTTTCTCCCTCTCCCCTCTCTTCTTTTCCTTCTTCATCTCCCACTCTCCAATCCTCGCCCTTCCTTCTTCTGATCTTCTCTACAGCTTCCCTCCTCCCTCTTCTACCCCCCCGCACCACAGAAAAAATGGCCCCCGCCAACACCCTCCCCGCCTGGGCAGAGCTCCAAGCCCACCGCGACACCGTGGGCAAGTCGTTTGTGCTCAAGGAGGCCTTTGCCGCCGATGCCGGCCGATTCGACAAGTTCACCCGCACCTTCGAGGCTGCTGGCGTCAGCTCCGACATTCTCTTCGACTTCTCCAAGAACTTCCTCACCGAGGAGACTCTCGACCTCCTCGTCAAGCTCGCCGAGCAGGCCGGCGTTGAGAAGAAGCGCGATGCCATGTTCGCTGGTGAGAAGATCAACTTTACCGAGAAGCGCGCCGTCTACCACACTGCTCTGCGCAATGTCGGCGGCTGGGACATGAAGGTCGATGGCGTTGACGTCATGAACTCGCCTGGCGGTGTCAACGAGGTTCTCCAGCACATGAAGGAGTTCTCCGAGCAGGTCCGCAGCGGCGAGTGGAAGGGTTACACCGGAAAGAAGCTGACCAACATTGTCAATGTCGGCATTGGCGGTTCCGATCTGTAAGTTTTGCTTGTCTTGTTGCCTCTGGCCCTCTTTTTTTCTTCGCGGCAGAACCGCCGCTTCCATGATGGTGCCCCGCTAACCTCGCATGATACAGCGGCCCTGTCATGGTCACCGAGGCCCTCAAGTACTACGGTGCCGACGACATTACCCTCCACTTTGTCTCCAACATTGATGGCACTCACATGGCCGAGGCCCTCAAGGCTTCCGACCCTGAGACCACTCTGTTCCTCATTGCCTCCAAGACCTTCACCACTGCCGAGACCACCACCAACGCCAACACTGCCAAGAGCTGGTTCCTCGAGAAGACCGGCGGCAAGGGTGAGATTGCCAAGCACTTTGTTGCCCTCTCCACCAACGAGGCTGAGGTGACCAAGTTTGGCATTGACAGCAAGAACATGTTCGGCTTCGAGAGCTGGGTCGGTGGCCGATACTCCGTCTGGAGCGCCATTGGTCTGAGCGTTGCTCTGTACATTGGCTTTGACAACTTCCATAAGTTCCTCAGCGGTGCTCACGCCATGGACAAGCACTTCCGCGAGACTCCCCTCAAGGACAACATTCCCGTCCTTGGTGGTCTCCTGAGCGTCTGGTACTCTGACTTTTTCCAGGCCCAGACTCACCTGGTTGCTCCGTGAGTGAAGTTGACAGAATTGGAATGAAGAAGAGCTGAACTAACAGCATGATGCAGCTTCGACCAGTACCTCCACCGATTCCCTGCCTACCTCCAGCAGCTCTCCATGGAGTCTAACGGCAAGGCCATTACCTCTGACGGCTCATCTGCCAAGTACACTACTGGTAAGCAGACGATTCGGGCGTGCAGCAATGCCATTTCTAACGTGTGGCTACAGGCCCCATCCTCTTCGGAGAGCCCTGCACCAACGCTCAGCACTCCTTCTTCCAGCTTGTCCACCAGGGCACCAAGCTGATCCCCACCGACTTCATCCTGGCTGCTCAGTCGCACAACCCTATCACCGACAACCTGCACCAGAAGATGCTTGCCTCCAACTACTTTGCCCAGGCTGAGGCTCTCATGGTCGGCAAGACCGACGACGAGGTCCGCGCCGAGGGTGCTCCCGAGGAGCTGGTTCCTCACAAGCGATTCCTCGGAAACCGCCCCACGACATCCATCCTGGTTGGAGGCTCCATTGGCCCTGCCGAGCTGGGTGCGCTGATTGTCTACTACGAGCACCTGACCTTTACTGAGGGAGCTATCTGGGACATCAACAGCTTCGACCAGTGGGGTGTCGAGCTGGGCAAGGTCCTGGCCAAGAAGATTCTCGGCGAGCTCAGCGAGCCTGGCAACGGCTCGGGCCACGACTCGTCCACCGGCGGCCTCATTGGTGCCTTCAAGAAGTACGCCAAGATCTAAGAGATGGAATGATGGGATTGGAAGGGCCTCACAAGGGAATAGGCCTGGGAATGAGATGATGTTAATGTATGAAATGACTCAAAAGCCGGTGCTTGGACTGGAAGTTGCATAGTCCTAAATTGCAAAGTTGACTAATTCCAACTTGACTCTTGCTTTACCCTGAGTGATGATGACTGTAGACTTGGTCAATCAATGATGAGACTGATACGATGTCAGAAGATGGTATTGTTGTCGAGTTGGATACCCGAGGTTATATGCCGGCTCGGCTTAGACACGTCGAAGCAGGCGAGTTGAGTAGATATTGAGGCCAAACATTGGTGCTGGTTATTGGTTAGTTGTCATCGCAACAGCCGATTTCTCAGCCCACACCGAGGGCCTTTGTTAGCGAAGCAGCCATCTCAAATTGCGCAAGGTGACATTGGTCTCGGCTGGCCATCGGCATTACCCCGAGGGCGATCGAGACTTATGTTCGATTATGTAGGTGCCCTGTAGCATGACGTATGAACCTGGAGATGCGAGATTTTGGCTTGGTACGGGGTAATGGCTAGCAATGCAGGCTGGGGGAGTATCACATCCGTAGCCTGCCCATCAGGGGAATACTACCAGACGCACGTCTAATCCGATGTTCTCCTTGACATGCTTCAGGGAGCAAAAAAAGGCAGGTCCGGGTGAGTTCAGGGCAGGGGCAAGTAAGTCAGTGAAGAGATAGAGGGCATGGATGGCTCTGCAAGTATCCTGGTAGAGAGGTGATGTGGCATTTCGGAAAGGCTGGATTCGGATAGAGATGCAGCGGCCGTTTTGGTCGGTGGTCAGCATCACCATTACGACGGAGGCAACGACCTGAACTATTGCAAAGGCCCGAGGCGCAGCTGCATGCTCCAAATCCACGTGTATGGACAAGGGCCGGATTGGAGAAAACAGAAAGGGAGGGAGGGTACGGAGCATGTCATGTCATGCTGCAACATGTATGTAAGTGCGACTGACCCCAAGCACGAGCACGAGCATGCGCATGCGCTGTAGGCACGTCTGTCCACATGCACATGTTGGTGGCTTCGAGACGAGCTGTGCCTATCAGCGAACGGCATGAGGCACAGGAAACGAGGTCGTCATGACGGGAAAAAAACGCCCAGCGCAGCAGCGCCCTGCGGCGGGTGTGGGGCCTGAGGCTTCAGGGTCGCGGGGAAACGGAGAACCGGGGGGGATGATGAGGGGACGGGAACGAACTGGGTCGTTTCGGAGTATAACCGAGCTCTGGGGAAAAGAAGCAGCTGAGAAAGAGAAGGGATGAGAAAGAAAAAAAAGGGGTTTTAGAGCGACGGGACGGAAGGATTGCGGAATAGATAGCGCGGGGTGAAGGGAAAGTACAATGCGATTTTTCCGTGTCTAAGTGAGACGGGGTTGATATATTCATTGTCATGACGATCATCATGTTTGGTGTTTTTTTTTTTTTTTTTTGCTTTCTTTTTTGGAGTAGCCCAGTCAGTTCAACCAGTCGGAACAATGGGAGACTGGGAACCAGGGTTGCTCGTTCTAGACATGACCCTGACCCGGGCAACACGTTTCACTTTTACACGAGACTGCAATAGAAAAAAAGAAAAGAGGAAGAAAAAAAAAAGGGGAACCACGTTGTAAAAGCACGTGTAAATTGACTAATGCGTTTTCCGTCATGAGATGCAAGGCACCAAGACGGAAAAGAAATGGTTGACGCTCAGAGCGCGGTCCAGTGGTCCAGTGGGCAAGGCAAAAGGTCGTCAACGTCACATAAAAAGGGTCCCGCGGTCCACTGGCTGCTCACCGCGGTGGGTTCACGATGCGGCGAGACGGCGAGACGCCGGCGCGATGGAGAATCGAGGCGGTTTCTCTAGACTAGGGGGCGGGTCGCTTTGCCATCAGAGGGGGCCGGGTGACGCAAACCTGAATCGATGACGAGCGAGGCCGTGGCCGTTGGAATGAGAACGTGTCTTGTGGGTGTGTGGATTTGTCTTTTTTTTTTTGTTTTGCGGATGGATGGATCCATGGTTTTGACGAGCATCGTGGGCTACGATCTTTGGGGGTGTACACGGTATACTTGGTCTCGACAAGTATCGCGTAGTCTGCCACTAGCACCGAAAGTACCGCAGCCCGACATTTGGTCATTTGAGTTCCCAATGATAAGACTTGAACTAGCCCGTCGTCGGTTCGGCGTCGGTCAGTGACGTCTTTCCCGCGACCGATCAACAGGCACAGGACAGGCACAGCCGTCTGAATCATCCATCCATCCATCCATCCACACGGGGAACAAAAAACAATACTTGCACGGGTAAAAGAAGAGAGAAGAAAAAAAGCAATAAACGAGTTTGCCGCGATACGCGAGCAAACAGCGCCGCTTCCCACCGGAAAAGCCGATGGGCCAGACAATCGAGATTTGCCAATGAGACGATGGCGTCAAAATCCCAGAAGATGCTCATCCATGCCTACCCCCTTCCGTTCCGGGTTCAGCAGCGCCAAGAAGGTTGCTTCAACCTACAGGTTCCCCACTGAGGGGAAACGCGACTGGGGTAGGTTTGCGGCGTTATCTTTGCTAAAAGGAAGAAGAAGAAAAACTGTGGGACAAACGGAGAACGCAAAAACCGAGACCAAGAGAAAGGACGAGAACGGTGGTAGGCTGTGCCCACACACACGCACGTACACTTTTACCCCGGCGAGAAACGGCACCGTCGGGAGAATACTCCGGATGGTAGCGACACGGAACAAACAACCTGGACACTTTTTGAGCCCTTTCTTTTGCTTCTCTAAAATTGAGATGGCATGTTTTAGAAAATAAATCATCCATGCTGTGACTCAGGACCTCTTACCACCCCCTTGAGGGAATTAAAATTTGAAATGAAGCCGAGCGCGGCCATGAAAAATCGTATTCGAACAACCACGCACTCGGTGAGGTGATTGATGTGTAAGCGAGGCGATCGTTGAAGGCCCCCCTACCACCAAGCCCGCCGCCCCATCCCCGTCCCCGTTCCCGTCCCGAGCCGCGCCTCGGTGCTTCTGCGGAATACATGGACCGTCTACTCTGTTTTGCATCTGTAGAAACGGAGATTTGAACGTTTTCTGGACAGTCTAACTGGAGACAATAAAGGGGAATCCATGCACGTTACGGAGTTTTTTTTTTTTTATTTTTTTTTTATCTGGTGTTTGGTTTCAAGGCACGCCATGGAGCATCCGATTAGGAACCCGCATTTTGGAGGTTGAAATGGACTAACACGTCCCAGCCGAGGCTCCGTCTCTGATGCTGCGATGCACCTTTACAAAAAAAAAAAAAAACAACCCGGGTTTAAGTTTTCTTTCACCATCCTTCGATTAAACCCGGAATGAGAAGAGAGTTTCCTTTTGACTATACCTATAAGCAGGTAGGGATTTGAGAAGAAGAAGCAAGTGACAGGGGTTCAGTCCCAAGAAAAGGGCCGCAAAGGCGGAGAGGGTCGTAGTTGTTCTGGGGAACGCAAAAAAAACTTGGGGCGGATGAATGTGGGAAGAATGGACATGGGGGGAGAAAGGAAATGGGAGACGGGGGAACCGTTTTGGAACCAGCAAGGCCCCGGCGGCAGGCAAATGACGTATTTCGTTCCATTCCATCTGGCGGGACGAAGCGAAGGGGCTCTATTTCGGCTGTGGCAATAACCCTTTCCTACGACCACCACATCGCTTTACGGACCGTCTTTTTTCTTTGCAAAGGCTAGCTAAGCCCGGGGTCTAGAGCCGTCGCGGTTGTAAGTCTCCGTGACCTGTCCTGAAGCAAGGGGTGTGTATGTGCGTGTTATTGTGGGTGCTGCCGAGGAGACGAAAAGTGCTTGTGTGTCTTATGCTGCCGAGGAACAAAGAACAGGAGAGACGCCCAATGCATGCGGCGTTGCTTGTGACGATGCCCGTGCTCCGTGTTATCGTCGTCTCGTGGGAATCAACGGATGCTTAGGTCGTCGTCACGGGTGCGGCTAGAAAACCGAGACATGTAGACTAAACAAGAGGACGAAAGAAAAGGCCCTATCAGGTCTAAGACATCCCCACACGTGCTGGGCGTCGCTTGGATTCGTAGTCTGGGGAAGCGAAGATCCCCAAAGTGTCGGACTTGACAGAGACGGAGAGACAGAGATGCACATGTCTTGTTGGGCCTCAATCCTTTCCTGTCGCCCAGTTGAGTGAGCAGGTGAGACTTTGTTGATGCTGTTGTCTCCCCCGGTGTCTCTCGTTTTAGTTTACTCATGTCTCTGTCCCCCTCATTTTTTAGACTCTCTTGTCTGAGTGGTTGTGTGCACCTCATGTCTCAAGTTCGTGTGTGTGTGTGTGCGCGTGTGTGTGCGCGTGTGCGTGTACATACATGCAACTCTAGATTTACGATACTATGGCCGGATATCTCCTGCATGCATATCCAGATACGGAGCATCTGTGACCATGCCAATTCATTCATCTTCACCGTCTTTGTCAATATGTCCGGTCACGTTTTCTGCTTTACCCGGTGCAGCGTGCATTCGCCCGTTCATGACAGCGTGTAATCAGCAGGCTTCTTGTTATCGGGCCTGATGTGTAACCTGGCATTTGCGAATTGCGCCTTCACGCACTTGGGCCTCTTTTCTCTTTCGCCACCCCCGAAAGCAAACGATACGCAGGGACGGGTACGCATGCCTCTTTGGACCTTGCGGCAGTGGAGATTGAAAGGGGGGTTGGCTGGCTCTTGGGCTGGAAAAAAAGCCCGGATCCATCGTGGGTGAGTCGAGGCCCCAGTGAAACCAGCAATAAACCACCGTTTTTTCCCCTTCGCTCTTTTCACGATCCTTGTCTTGGGCGTCTGAGTGGAGGAGAGCGAATAGTGGCCCGTATCGTGGACAATCGGAAAGTGTAGGGGGGCAGGACCCGCGGGCGCAAAGTGCCACCACCTAACCCTGTCTCGGCCCTGCGCCACAACGAGCCATTATCGTGAGTGAGGTTTTTCAGGGTTCGACGATGGAAGCGCCGAGTTGAGTTTGATGCGATGCAATGCAATGCGATGCGATTCGATTCGACGGGGCTTCATGGTTCCTGGACCTCAGCCTAGGCACGGCAGTGGTCCTTTTTGTTTGTTTTCTCTGATTGTCCGAGAATCCGCCACTTCGGGAATGAATCCGATGGCCTCGCTCTGGATTGCGCCCTGCGCGTATTGTGTGCGTGTTTCTGAGCCCATGATGTCAGACAATACAATCAGTAACCTTCTCATCTGATAGCGCGTGCTGAGGCAACCCGGCTAGGCTGGGCTGAGTTGGGGCTGGATGGATGGGCCGGGCCTTCGCGTCACCCTGGTGAACAAACTCATCCAATTTGTCTCTGACGACAACGTCATTGAGGATTGGAATACCACCCACGAGGGCGCAACCCATCGCCAAAGGGTCATTGAGTTGGAACTAAGAGATGGCGCCGTCGCGGCCAAAGGTGCAATCGGGGGGACCCATTAGTTGCCCAAAGAGGGCGCCCCGGGCCAAGAAACCATGGCGATGCATCCGACGTCACAGGCTGTATCGCCGCAGCAGCATCGTATCGTCGACCGTCGTCGTGCGTGCGGGCACCGTACTGGGTACGGATCGCTGACGGTGGCGGGCGGGCGCCCCAGCCCGGAAACGGTGGACCACCGGCGAAAGTAACGACATTTGTTCTCACTTTTGGCATCATGGTTTACGTCAATCGTCGTTTCGCGAATCAAAGTCATGCGCTTTTTTGCTTCAGCATCCACGACAGCCCGACCGGTTGGCTCACTCACCGCAAGAGCGCACACAATTGTCCCCAACGAAAAAAATTATGCGAGCCAGAACCAAAGTGACAAAAACCAAATAACAAGAGATACATCCAATGTCGACCGCTGGATTTGACGGGCAAAGGTCCTTAGAGGGGAGAGAGGGGGTTACGTTCCCTAACCCCTCCCCCTCATCATCCCCCCCTCCCCTCCGTCCGTCCTAATCGAGCCTCTGACAGCGGTGGCGTGAGACATGGAGGGTGCCATGGCGGTGTCCACAATTGTCTGGGGGAGGGCAAGTCCAGGGTGCACGCTGCTTCTGGCACTGGCGCTGGCTGCTGCTGTAATGTGCTTCCGGCGCCTAGTGCCGTGGCGTCCATCATGCCCTGTAAACCTGACATGCATCTCAGCCCCTTCAGTGGCAGAAAATGAGTGTGCGTGCGCGAGTGCGCTTAAGTTGCAACGCCTGCAAGCGCAGCTCTTTTTTGAGGCACCCTTCCAGAGCGGTCAGGTGTCGTCCCTATTCCCGGGGGAAAGCCCCGTAGCTGTAGCTGTAGCAGCAGCCTGCTGTAAAATGCCATCATACTACATGCTTTCTTCCCAGGAAGCTCCCACCGCGCAACCCCAAACAACGTCACATTACGACGCTGTAATTGGCCCTCTGCCTTGGTTCCGTCGCCCAGCAGCACCCGCAAGTGGCTGCTGAGGTCAGGTTACGGTGGGGCCCTGGCCCACTGGTCGCCCCCCCAGTGGACTTCCCTCCGACTTGGGCTGGGCTCTCTATTCCTCCAGTAGCCATTAGGCGCCACCACACCCCCAACGCCGGGAGCAGTAGCACGCACTGCGCCACTGTTTTGGGGGGAACAGGGAAAGGGCCACTAAACACCAAGTCTGACATGCCTTGCTGCTACTGCGAGCTGCAGGTCTTGTCTTTTGACTTGTAGCTTGTTATGACATTACAGCATCGTTTCTTCTATTTGCTCTTTTTTCTGTCTTTTTTTTTCTGCTCATGTAATTTTTGTTAGGGGTGACACGCACACGCCCCCTCCTTTTTTTCCATCTCATGTTTTATGCGCGCCCTGCTGTTTTCTCTCTCTTCTCTCGCCATCCCCACCATGCCGTCTTCGGCCCTCCTTCGCCAGTCTCGCCATAACGAGAAAATAAAGGAAGAGTCACAGAGGGCTTGGCTTGGCTCGTTCCTCCCCCCGGAGGCCTGACGAGAACCGCCGGGTGCTGGATAAAGGCCGGAGGACCCATCCAGCAGGTGGATCCCCCTTGGGCTATACCAAGTTCGGACAGTACCGGCCACCGTAGATGACGCTGGGAACGGCTGGCTCTGGTTGGGGGAAGGAGGGATGGGGTGGGGATGCAATGGGAAGGAGGGGCACAGGAAAGACGGTGCGAGACGGTAGGCGCGGCAAGGGCAACTGCAACTGTGGACAGCGGACAGGCGTGGCAGGCGTCCAGCTGGCGTGCTGGGCGAACTCAGGCAGTGCACGGGCCATGGGTCCGACGCCAAGCCCCGCCTTTTACCGCTGCGCTGCGACTCCCTCGTCTGTCGCCTGTCGTCACCTTCTGACTGGGCAGGCACGATGGTGATGTTGGGTCCTGGGTCCCTTGGGCTCCACACACCCTCCTGGGAGCCACGGTACGTTACGGTACCTGTGGCAGGTACCTTCGGCAGGTACCTACCGTCATTTTGGGGATTCCTTGTTGGCGCTTCAGGTTGCGTAGGTAGGTTGCGGCTTCCCGCCTTACACACCTACACACCTCACACACCCTGTCTTTCCTATTGTATGTGGCCCCTTCGGCCGTTCTCCGTCCTCGTCGGCCTCACTCTCTGGATATAAAGTCATCCTCTTCCCCCCTTTCACTTGGGCATTTTTCTAAACAGTCATCGTCTTACTTTCAATCCTCACTTTCAATCCTCACCTTGGACTTGAACTACTTTCCATTCTCCATTTGAGTCGTATCCACCTCCACTTACACAATCTACTTCACCGCACACAAGCCTCTCTATCCACCATGGCTCCCAAGGCTGTTCACTTCGGCGCTGGCAACATCGGTATGTCACCTTGGCTCTCGATCCAAGCTGTCTGGACAGCATTGGATTCCCAGCTCAGCAACAATAGCTAACATCTCTTCTTTTCCAGGCCGTGGCTTTGTTGCCTGCTTCCTTCACAACTCGGGCTACGAGGTCGTCTTCGCTGATGTCATGGACGCCCTGATCGACAAGATCAACTCCACACCCGAATACCACGTTATCGAGGTTGGTGCCGAGGGCACCACCAAGAACACCATCACAAACTACCGCGCCATCAACTCCAAGTACAACGAGGCCGAGCTTATCCAGGAGATCGCCACTGCTGAGATCGTCACCTGCTCTGTCGGCCCCAACATTCTCAAGTTCATCGCCCCTGTCATCGCCAAGGGTATCGAGGCTCGTTCCGAGGAACTTACTCCCCTGCACGTCATTGCTTGCGAGAACGCCATTGGTGCCACCGACACCCTTGCCCAGCACATCAAGGACAAATCCAGCCCTGAGACCCTCGACTCCCACCATCTGCGTGCTCGCTACGCCAACTCTGCTATCGACAGAATTGTTCCTGCCCAGGACCCCGACGCTGGCCTCGATGTGACGCTCGAGAAGTTCTTCGAGTGGGTCGTCGACCAGACCAACTTCAAGGACATTGGCATCCCCAAGATCGATGGCATCAAGTGGGTCGACAACCTTGCCCCCTTCATTGAGCGAAAGCTGTACACCGTCAACACCAGCCATGCCACTGCTGCCTACCACGGCTACAACCGCAGAAAGCGCACCGTCTACGATGCTCTCCAGGATAAGCAGATTCTGGCCGAGGTCCGCGGCGCCGTTGAGGAGACCAAGAACCTCCTGGTCAAGAAGCACGGAATTCCCGAGGACGAGCAGACCGCCTACCTCGAGAAGATCATCAAGCGAATTGGCAACCCCCACTTGGAGGACGCGGTCGAGCGTGTCGGCCGTGCTCCCCTCCGAAAGCTTTCCCGCAAGGAGCGCTTCATCGGCCCCGCTGCCGAGCTTGCCGAGAACGACATGTCTTACAAGTACCTCCTCGACGCTATTGAGATGTGCTTCCGTTTCCAGGACGTCGAGGGCGATGACGAGTCCAAGGAGCTCGCCAAGATCATGTCTGACAACGCTCCTGAGGCTATCGTCACCCAGGTGTGTGGCATCCAGTCCAACGAGAAGATCTACGACTCGCTGGTCAACGTCGTCAAGACCGTCCAGGCCGACAGCCGCGACGACTAAGTGGGTTACACTGCCACCCTACAATGCATTTGACTCTAGAGACTGAACACGGGCCTGGGCATCAGATACATTAGGGACTGGAACACGGCGTTTAACGAGACACATAATGATTATTTTCACTGGGAAAGCATGGCGCTAGGATGGGATTTGGAATTTGCCAGGGCTTCTCTTTTTTACACTCGTCAGAAGCCTACACCGGTCTCGAGCTGGAGGTCGCGATTGATAGCTAAGCAAAGTAGAGCACACTTCAATGGATTCACTTGCTCCCACATCTGACATCTGACATCTGGATGCGACTCGAATTGTGATATGTGATGGGCATGCATTCAGTCAGTCACGCGGTCAAGCACCAAACGCGGGGTACATGTCACCTTCGCGTATCACCAACACTTTTTGTCTTTATTCGATGCTGGCTTCACGAGCTAAAGGATGCATGTGCATTGGTGGTTGGCATGCTCGCACGTGTAAGTCGGGCCGTCTTACAAGACAGCCCTCACCGAGGTTACTTTCGCCAAGCGCCTCAACTGCCGGCCGGGAACTCTCACCGTATTTTCTTTTTGGTTTTTCCCGGTGCCGTTTTGAGAATACGTTGAAGTTCGAATGCTAACTCAGCTTTGACAAACGGAATGAGGAGGAATATGCACGAGCCGTATACCTTTTTTTTTTTTTTCCTTGCTAGCCTTGCCAAGCATTGGAAATGGGGCACGGCAGCTAATTTTAGCAACCCTTGTCCAAAAGTTCACGACACGAACTTCATTTTGGAATGGCCGATTGTTCGACACGGTGTCCCTTGGAATTTCAGCAGCTGAAGACCCAGCTGAAGTGACTGTGATGGTTCGGGACTTTTGAAAGGCGGCTTGCGATATGCTTGCCAACTATGCTTTTTTGATAGACGCTGACAGGTTTATATCTTGAGCTTGAGGCCTTTTCAAGATATCGTCGACAAAGAGCTGAGCCCTCATATCACATACACCAAATCATCAACACACATCGTTTCCGCCATGGTTAACGTGGCTAAAATATGTCTTTTGGCCTTTGCAGCCTTGTCTGCGGCTGATATTTCCGTCTCCATCGCCGATGTTGAGCCTCTACCTTTCAGGTCAGACGGCGTGGCCGTATCGCCCGAGGATCTCTTTCAACGCAGCTGTCCAGAGGAGCTGGACGAGAATAGAGGCTATGTCCCAGAGCTGATACTGTCTTCCTACGATGATGTGCCGTTCCCCAACGGGACCCTCTATCCTTCATCGGATGGCCTCGTCCGCGGCGCTATTGACGCCTGGGCTCACCACCAGGCCCTGGTCCTCCGCCCCGACGAGGTCTGGTTTGAGATCCTGGCGCAGCTCAACTTTTACATGTCTTCGCACGCCGAGGACATTCGCCATCTCTTTGTGGACCACGAAGGCAAAGAGGAGATTCATGTCGAAGCTTTGACGTGGCGCGATGTCGTGGCCAGCTTCGGCTCAGCGATTCAGAAGCGCGTCAAGACAGACTGGCTGTTGGGCTGGATCACGCCGGGATTCAGCACATCGACAGAGAACGACGGACTGACATCGACGGTGCTCATGATGGGCCTCATGCAGTACTACTTTGAGTTCAGCGGCAGCATTGTCTGCGGCATCCCCAGCATCACCCTGCTCGGCACCCGCGATGACTGGGTCAAGCTCCTAGGCAAGCTGGAGCGACTTGAGGAATGGGGCGAGCAGCCCACGACATACGCGAAGAACCTACGACCCGTCCTCAATCGCTTCGTCCTAACGTGGGACGAGCCAGATAGCGCTGAAGTTAAGAGCTTCTGGGGCCAGACCGTGAGGGCTACCAGGCACTTCTCGTGCGGCGGCGGACCCGACGAGTACACCGTCTCCGGGTGGATCACGGGGTTCCTTCACTGGACGAAGTCGGGCGATCCGCGCATCCCGCCGGACGAGGAGTCGTTTGAGGGACCCACGTCAATCAAGCTCGACGACATCATCTACGAACCGGAACCGCTTGAAGACATCCGCGTGGGCTACGCCAAGGCGCCGCTGACCATGGTCGACTACCCTGAGCCCGGCGGCAACACCACGGCCTACGTGCTTGCAGGTAACGTGGGTGTCAAGAGGACCAAGGCCGAGAGCGGCAGGGTGACGGTGCAGCCCAGCAGCGCGTGGTTCCTGTACGCTCCCGTCGACACGAACCGCACGGAGCAGTACTTTGGGAGCTGGAACGAGCTGTCGGAGATTGCGAGTGGGTTGGCGAGTTGCCAATTGTAAGGGAAAATAGATGAGTATTGAAATTTGAACTACCTTCTATACAATTGAATGGACTAAATCAGGATAAATGAACAGGACATTCAAATCATTATGCGTAATGTAACAAGTAGACGTGATTAGCAGCAGTATCCCGCAATCCCGCTGAGAGACTCGGCAAGATATCCCCAGGGCGGGTTACAGCCGCCGCCTCCTGTCCGTGCATCGTCATTGTTGAAGAGATAGTAGCGTCCTATAGAGTGAGGGTCAGTTTACTCGAGTATTTGTCGAGGCGGTATCTGGCCTTACCATCCTTGCATTGGCACATTACGGGAATGCAGCAGCTGGGAGCCGCACTGCAAATACTTGTTAGAAGAAGTTGTACCATGCGTTTAAGAATACGCTCACAATGGCTTGCAGCCGCTGTCGATGACTTGGAGTTGGATTGTTTCTTGGGGACTCGGCGCAGCGAGGCCTATTTGGCCAAACGCAACAGCAACAGCAACAACAGTTGTGGTAAACTTCATTTCGGGCTTATAACTTTTGGGCTTGCGGAAGACTTTGACGAAGCCTCCGACATAGTCATGTAGAGTCTATATATATATTTAACGCCTTGTAATCACACCCAAGAGAGCCATCACTCTTACACCCTTGCGTTATTCTTTGAGTCACGGAGATAAATCACGGGGTTCTCTTTGAAACCCAGCAGAATAAAGGACGCAAACACGGCAAAGAAATATACCAAAATTATCACAAAGAAAAAAAAACAGAAGGCTTACATTAAAGTGAATGGTCCGCCGATTTACTTTACGGACCACCACGGCACACGGGCTTCAGAAAGGAAAAGCTGTCTGCGGCGTCCGCACCCACAGTCCAGTTCTTCTCGTCTCGCAGGTGCTCCTCAAAGGCGGCCGTGAGTCGGTAGTTTTTGCCGTCGGCTGATTCAAATACAGTGCTCATGTCGGCGTGCGGCCAGCCCACACACAGAGATCCGGCCGTGGCAGCGCGGAACTCGAGGAAGCGCGACCAGTCCATGTGCTGTATGATGGCGTCTCGAATGTCGGGCCTATAGGAGGAGAGGCACAGTTGAGCAAGGGCGGGAAGGGTAAAACTAAGGGGATATTCATGTTTTTTTCTTTCTTTTCTTTCTTTTTCAAGGAGGCACCTACCATACAATTACGTCTATCCAGGGCGGATGAGGAATGGTTCTTTGAAGGAGCGTGGGTCTGATGCAGCTCGGCAGCTGATCGTAGCTCTCCTTTGTTCGGCAAATGTACCAGCGCATGAGGTGTGACAGGACATACATGAAGCCGATCCGTGCTAGTATCGAGGCCACGGGCGACCGGCCGACCTGCGCCGCTGCCGCGTCCGATATGGAGCACGACCCGGAGTTGTCTGGTGGGCCGGCCGGGTTCAGAAGGGACGAGATGCTCGGGAAGGCGGTCTCTCTCCTGGTGTTGCGGAAGCCACTCAATCGCAGCGCCTCGGTCGTGCTCAGGATAACCTGGTCGAGCTGCGTCGTAGCGGCCATGAGCGGCGGGATTAGCTTCCACTCGGCCGTCTCGGACGTCGTCACCGGTGGGTCGAACTTGTCGAGTAGGAAGTGGCCTGTCCAAGACAGTGGGCGCGAGGGGGAGAGGCTCTGCTGAAAGGTGCACCGATCGATACCAGAGACGGAGTCGATGTTCCACGTTGGGTCGAGGATGTTGACATTTATACTCGTTGTCAAGTCAAGCGTCGTCGGTTGGTGGCAGGAAGCGTCAAAGGTATCACTGAATTCATCGAGGTCAGACGACAGTGTGGTTGATTTCGAGCCCTGTGCGGACACTACGAGCTCGTCCCCGGTCTGCGACGGCGAGTTTCTAAACGGAAGCCCGACGGACAGTGATGCATCTCGGATATAACCCCCCGAGGAGGTTGGGTCGTGATTGGAGACATCACTCGGCACTCCCCAAACAGGCAATGCGCTGTTCCACGCCTTTTCACGATCATGGTGTTCTTGTATCTGTCTCCTCGCATCCTCGAGTTCCCTTGTTAGAGACTGGACCTGCTGCTGGAGCTGCTCTACCTGGCTCTTCTTCTTGGCCCTGCAGAAGCGCTGGTTCGCGCGGTCGATGGATCGCTTGCTCTCAATCTGCGAGGCCGTCATGTTGGCGACCCGCCGACTGGCATTAAACGACTCCCGCTTAGCCGCGTACTCGGACATGGCTTTTTCTTGTATCCGAGTTCCGTTGACCGGGGTCGTGGTGGTTGTCATGTAAGTCTCCGCGAGGCACAGGATCACCCGAATGCCGGCACTTGGGGGGGAGCACGGATGATGGATCGACGGGTCCCCAATAGGAAGAGTTGGAAGGCCCTTGCAAAATGAGATGCAGTGTCATGTTAGGGTCTCCATCCCCAGAGGTCGTGGGGTCGAGGTGGGTATTTGAATCATACCCAGCTCCATTGCGAGCGACACCATGGCGATGGCGTCAGCGACTTGCCCTATCGGGAAGAGCCATGCCAGCCATGAAACGTGATATAAGTCGAGGTTGCGAAGGGGAAGTTGTAGGTAGAGACAGGCGCAATCAATTGATTCCTTAGGACAGTCAAAAAAAAGACTGCAATCGTTGCCATGGCGCGCTGGAGTCTATTTGCTGGGTTTAGCCTGTGTCTGGCATGGCTGGGCTTGGCGGCGGCCAAAAAGCCCAACTTTGTCTTTATCTTGACTGACGACCAAGATTGGTGAGAAACTATAGATTTGCCTTTTGATCTACTATTTATGCTTATAATTCGAATTTAGGCATATGAATTCGCTCGAGTGCATGCCATTGCTGAACAAATACCTGATCAATGAAGGTACCCTCTTCTCTCGTCACTACTGCACCGTTGCGCTGTGCTGCCCATCCAGAGTGAACCTGTGGACCGGACGCGCAGCCCACAATACCAACGTATGTTTTTATTTAATTATATTTATTTTGTCTTCTTTGAATCCTAGCTTACAAAAATAGGTTACTGATGTATGGGCACCTTACGGAGGGTATCCTAAAATTGCGCGCGAGGGAATCAACGAGAATTATCTTCCCGTTTGGCTGCAAGAAATCGGCTACAACACATATTACACCGGCAAGCTCTGGAACCAGCACTCAATTGATAATTACAACAATCCATATGCGGGCGGTTTCAATCAATCCGACTTTTTGCTTGATCCCTACACATACGAGTACAGAAATGCTTGGATGACGCGTAATGGCGCCGGGCCCATCCACTACCCTGGACAGTACTCACCCGACATCACGGCCGAAAAGGCCTATGGCTTCCTCCACGAGGCGCTGAGCCACGACGAGCCATTTTTTCTCGTCCACGCACCAATTGCATCTCATGGAGATATAAAGCTCGTGGACGGCTTCGTAGCCGATATGCCACAGTACGCAGAGCGACACGGTGATTGCATACAGCGATGAGTACCAGAGGGCCCGTCTGCGATCGCTGCAGTCCGTGGACGAAATGGTGGAGAAGACAATCAAGATCCTCGAGGAGAGCGGCCAGCTCGACAACACGTACATCATCTACACCACAGACAACGGCTACCACATTGCCCAGCACCGTATGCACCCTGGAAAAGAATGCGGCTTCGAGACAGACGTGCACATCCCGCTCGTCGTCCGCGGACCGGGTGTTGCCGCCGGCCACGTCTCCAAGGCCGTCACGTCGCACACCGACATCGCCTCGACTATCATGGAACTCGCTGGCTCACCCATTGACTCGGACGGCACGCCTATCCCGCTCACGGCCGCACGGGAGAGCCACGCCAAGCAAGAACATGTGACGATTGAGTATTGGGGGCTCGCTATCCCCGAGGGCATCTTCGGGTACTATGGCGACCAAAACATGACGGACCCTCAGAACAACTCTGCCCACGCGGTGGGCAACAACACGTACAAGGCCATTCGTGTGATTGGGGAGGAGTATAACCTCTACTACGCCGTGTGGTGCACCAACGAGACCGAGTTTTATGACATGACTGTAAGTGCAACACCTTTTTTCCCCCTCCTCCCTGTGCCATCATGGCGACTTACATGAATACGCTGCAGTCCGACCCGGGTCAAGTCCGCAACCTACTTGACCCTAATTTTGGACACCTCGCATCCGAGTACACTATCGCTGGACGTTCCTTTGACCAAATCACCCCGCGCCTAGACACATTAACCATGGTGCTCAAGTCGTGCAAGGGAGGCGAGTGTGTGAGGCCCTGGGGCTCGCTGCACCCTGCCGGGGACGTGGTGACGCTGTTTGATAGCTTGAGCTCACGGTACGACTTGTTTTATCAGACCCAGCCTCGAGTGAGCTTCTCCAAGTGTGAGCTGGGCTACATTCGCGAGTCGGAAGGCCCGCAGGATGTGGTGCAGTTCCAGAAGGAGATGCAAGAACAGGGCGCACCAATCAAGTTTCGGTACCAGGGAGACTTTAGCTTGTGGACTTGATTAATGCAGCAACACGAAATGGAACTTTTATTTGGCGAAGAAAAAGAATTGTATTTTTGGTTTGAATCGAATGTCGGGGTATGAGGATGAAAAAAATTAAGTACATAAAAGTTGCAAAGACAATGGCGTTACCAGTAAACCATGTATCATCGGCAAAAGTGGTATCTATTAAAAAAAAGCTCTTCCTAGGCCTTTGATTAAAATATCACCGGCCCTAATTAGATCCAACTATTCCTTCTTGCTAATGCGACTTTTATTGCTGAGGAGGTTGCTGAGGTGGTTGTTGTTGGTTTTCAGGTGGAGGAGTTGGCTGGACATCCGTGGATGGTGGGCTTACAGCTCTATCCTGAACAGGAGGAAACTGAGTTACCGGGGGCGGCGTTGATACATCTGTAGGCATTGGCGAGGGCGTTGTGCCTGGTGCCATGTACTGAGGCTGCATATAGGGGGGTTGCTGGCCGTTAAACGGAGGCTGTCCAAAGTAGACAGGCTGTGGCTGCTGGCCGCTGAACATGGGCTGGCCATTGTATGGCACCAAAATAGGATTGCTGTTGGCATCGACGACTTGCATCATCATTATGGGTTGGCCGTTGGCATCGAGCGGAGGCTGCATCACCATGGGCTGTCCGTTCGGGTCCAACTTGGGCGGCACGGCAGAAACCACGGTGACGCCGCCGCGAGGATCAGGGCCCAGGAGATCGACGGGATAGGCGTGTCGGAATCCCCACTTGAACCATAGCCTGAAGCGGATGCCCATGGGCAGCGCGTTCCACTGCTGGCGAAGCGCGGGCTGATCAGCCGCGCTCCTGGCAGGACTGTGCCGTGTGAAGCAGAGGACCCAGAGAGAGATGAGGCACCAGCAGACTGTTCCGAAGCGCAGAGCGCTCTTACCCAGCATCAGTCTCCTGTACCAGAAGAACGACTCAAAGAAGCCGATGACAAACAGGCCAGGGATGACGGATGCAATAACAATGACCCAAGTCTTGAGCGTGGTGCAGCCAGTCAAGTAAGAGCAAACGCTCCATCGGCTGTCGGAATCAGAGTCGGAGCTGTCACCATCGTCAGAACTGGGAGAGCCGCTGGGTCCCCAGTAGGACTCATCCGTGGCAGTAGGGTTGCGGCAGTTGCTGATGTAGTATGACTCAATGTAGTCGCTGGTGGATTCGGTAGGCAGTGGTACTTGGTTCTCAGAGAGATAGGCCGACACGATGGTGTAGGTGTAGCCGCCACTGCTGTACGAGTAGATGGAGGTCGACGTGCTGGTGGGTGTGATCTGGTCCTCAACCTCAGTGGGAATGTTCAAGTTGGTGTAAGTCTTGACTGTGAAAGCAGTGGGGCAAGACGAGGGAGCAGTGTAGACGACATCCTGGATCCAGCTTGTGTATGCGATGCTGTTGTCATCGGGGTCATAGGTTGACGTCGGCACAACGTCCTTGTTGTTGATGTCGGCGGCGTCGTACCAGATCTCAACAATCTTGACATCGTCATATGTGTTGGTGGTGTAGTCAGTGGACGTCGGTTCAGCCGTGATGGTGGCCGAGGGCTTGATAGTGACGACGTCGGTCCACGTGTACTCGTAACTGAACTCGGTGTCGGTGGAAACGGATGTAGAGAGGGCATAGTAGGACGTGACGGTCCAGGAGGTGGCCGCTACGGACGCAATGCAAAGCAGCCACTGAGCCACCAAGGCGCGCTGGAGCGCCACCAAGAGGACCATTGCGAGTAATTGAGTGCTGACGGACGTTGATCGTTCGTTTCCGTCAGATCAAGGATACGCGGAGCGAGGCTGTGGCTTATTAGGACAAAAGATTGACACGCCGGGGACCACTCGGGGTAGAGTCACGCCGTGAGTGGTGTTGCTTATGTACCAAAGGGGGTGCCCAAGATGACCTAGTGCGAGCCAAACGGCGGTTGCTTCTCCTGGAGCGAGCTAGGGCTGAAATTAACCTTGGCTCATCTCAGCCGCATGTGCTGGGGTTTGGTTGGAAACCTGATATAGGTGGGGATCTATGCAGGGATGAAATTGCATCTAAAGGAATTTTCGCATGGTCGGAATAGCTTCTCTTGGCGCAAGCTAGCCCTGTGCCGTCGGCTTCTGGCCCGGAGCGCCCATGGCTGTGGCTGTCGAGGCCAGCTTGATGGAAACGTTCCATCTCCATTGTCGTATCTGTCGTATCCCTTTTTTTCGCAACCAGCATTGGATACGATTTTACTTCCAAGTTAAAAAAAAACAAGTGGTTGGCTCAACCGGGTGATCCAGGGGCATACAAATAGTGTTCAGCAATACGTTTGGCCGTGAAAATGTTGTCGCCCTGACCAAAAAACAATCAACTTAAATCCCCTCGGGGCTTAAATGGCCGTACAAGGTTTGATCGAATACGATATTCCGCGGATCGCGTGAATTCAGCCGCGCTGCAATGCTCCCCAAGGTCAGCCAGCCGGCGGCAGGACCCTGCAGTTGAGTCATTAACGGATGGGTCGCATTGAAACGAGTCTGGGCCGGGTCGATGAAGAGTGGATGTATTTTCGTGTGGTCGGTTGGTTGTATTTCCCAGTCAGCTGCCATTGGCTGCCATGGTTGCCATGGGATGATCATCCCGGGTCTCGGGTCTTTCCCGATCTGGGTAGTTTATTTTAGCCTTACAAGCTTACAAGCCTTGCAGCAGCGGGCCGGGTGCCCTGAGCTGCCCTGAGGCTGCCCTGTGGCGGTCACGTGTGGCTGCTGTCAGGCACCTGATCCGTGCGTGCCCCGCCAAACCTCTTGTTTACTCTTCGCTCAAGGCCCAAGGCGCAACTCCAGCACGCAGCCGAGACAAGACACGACACTGCATTCTCCTGCCTCTCTCAGCCTTGCGCCTCCCTGCGCCTTACCCGCACCTTGCATCTGCTGATCCCACCCAAAGATGCTACAATGGCTGCTGTCCAGCAAACTCGTACTCGGTCTGCCCGTCTGATGGCCAACCTCACCAGGGCCGGAGCTCGACATGGCGACACCGCCAAGGAAGCTCCACCCGTTACCAACAACTCTCAGACACAGAGCCAACCTCGCGGCCCTTCTGGTCTGTCGCTCTTCCTGACCAACCTGCGCCTCCTGGACCTGGACCTGCGACCCGACTGGCCTGGAATCACTGCAGAGACCTTTACCGCAAATGCTCAAGGTCAGAAGAAGCGGGTTCAATGCGTCGAGTGGGCTCTGTTCCACCTCTTCGCTATTTGGGACCCCGACGAGACTCGGAATGTGCGTTGCCCTGCTTCCTGCTGTGGATTGTACCCGCATCAAAGCTAACTGAATATTTCCACAGAAACTCAAGCCCTTCTTCCCTCCTCTCGACCAGGTCCAGTCCGTCAACCTCCGCGCCGCCCTCCTCCGAGCTCTCGAGCAAGCCAAGAAGAATGGAGTTTTGGGAAGAGATGCAATTGTTCGAAAGACAATGCTAGATGAGTGTAAGGGCGAAAGACTGGAGGAAGTTTTGGCCGCCTTCTCGTCAGCCGTTCTCAAGCTGGTCGTCTCGCAGGAGAATTCTAACGGCGGTGAACATGTTGCCCTGGCCGCCCAGCTGGCCATTGAGGATCGTGGTTACAAGAGTGACAATACGGAACTGACGTCTTTGGTCTGGGTGCACAAGGCTGCCCTCACTGGCATACTGCGAGACAAGCAATCCGACCAGGCCCGGTTCCGTGACTTTGCTGAACTGCTGACCATCAAGGAGAGAGGTATTGCGAGGAAGTATGAAGCAATTGAGGCTAAGCGGCAAAATGGAGGAGTCAAGACTATGTCTGGTGACGTCAAGTTGGAGATGCGACGCACGGTCCGAAACAACTGGACGGGCAACGAGAAATGGATGGAGACTTTGCTATCCGGCGATGCAGGTGCTAAAAAGGATGGCCTTCTTGGGATGCAATTTGACCGAGTCTGGCGCAGAGTTCAACAGGGTCGACTTTCAGAGCTGGAAGAGCAGGGCACAGGTTTGCTGGAGCAACTGGATGGTCGTGTCCGGACTCAGAGGGAACGCTTGGAGAAGTGGGAAAACTTTCACCGCCGGCTGTGTCAAGAACGACCGCAGGGATCTCCTTCGAAGCAGAAACGACAAGCACCAAGAAAAAAGGGAATCGACTTGGGTTTTGGCGCTCATGAAGCGCTCCAGGTAGGACGGGCAAGCCCAAGGAAACCCACGCTCAGCAACCCAAAGTCAAATTTGACCGAAGAGTATCATGATTTGGTCAAGGGCCTAGAAGATGAGCTCTTGAATACAGGGCCCAGGTACTCTTCATCTCTGGCTTTCTTGCAGCGCTCTGCCTCTTCCAACACAACACAAGAGAGGTCATTGGCAGTCCCTGAGCAGGAAGGCACTTCAGAAGTGAGCGAGCTGGATGAGGAGGAATTCTCGGCTTCGCCACCGATCCAATCTTTCCAGCCTAAATTTGCTCAAACAAAGCGCCAGCCTATGCTGAGAACCAAAATTTCCTTGTCTGGAGAGTGGTTCGCTGCTAACACGGCATCTGTGTCGGGTTCGCGCAGCTCTACAGAACCTGTCGATGAGGATGACCCCCTCCACGAATCTGACTCCGGTCATTACCTGTCACCGGGGCGAAGCCACTCACCCGATGATGATGGCCCTACACCTGTAGCAGGTTCTCCTGAACGCCATTATGGTGAGGACGCGGATAATCATTTTGAAGATGAAAACCACTTCACACCGAAGGACCTGTCGCCTTCGCCTACACAAGAGCTCGCCGACCAGATCCTTGAATCCATGGAGCAAGCATCTCCCTCGCCTGTCAAACGCTCCAAGCCGCGCCATACGCTTTCGCTTGCTGAGCGAACACGTCTTACTATGACACGTGCGTCCTTTGCCTTCCCTGATCACGAAGAGCCGGATCTGCCTCTTCCCACACCAACCATTTCCGTCCCACCTAGCGAAGAGACCACAACTAATGTCGACGTATACGAGGATCTGTCTAGTCGAACCCGGAAGAGCATGGCAGGGTTTGAAAAGGCAAGACAGAAAGCCCAATTGGAGAGGAGAAGGTCATTGAGAAAGTCCAAATTGCCACCCAAGATTGAGACTGGTGCTTTCCCTCGACTAGATGAGGAGGGTGAGGAGGATCGGACCTTGCTGACTGAGGAGCTCATGGCCGAACAGGATATGGAGGCGGTATTCCGATCTCGCCCCAAGATCAAGGCTAGCCCACTTCCGAGCCCGACTCGGGAATGGAACATGGATGATGAGTACATGTGATATGTGACATGCCACCTGAATTTCTTTTTATGAGTGAGATTAGAGATAAATGAGAATGAACATGACTTTTTTTCTTCTTTAAAAGCGTAAAACATCAATGCTTAATGCCTCTTCGTTGTTGTCTCATACATGCTCACATCTATAATGTACAGAGATGTTTTTTTCTTCAACCCAAAATATTGTACATGACATGACGTTACTCGTCTACCAACCTTGTCTCTTCAACTCCAACACACGGTTCACAGTGGCCTTGAAGCCCGACTTGAATCGTGAGCGCCATCGCTGGCTGGCCAGCCTCTTGCGCTTCAGACCCTTTCGCTCGTGGAACCTCTGGCTGTGGAACTTTGTCTTGACCTGCTGCTCGCGCACCATCTTGCTGAGCACGCGGAGTGCAACCGTGGGGGTCGGGGCGCTGGTGGGCGAGATGCGGTCCTTGATGAAGACGGTGCGGCCGGTGACGGGCTTGGCGCGGACCTGGGGGCGGGCGACGTTGTCGGCGGCGAGGTTCTGGCCAAAGGCCATGGCCTTGTTGGCGACAATGGCCGCAATATCGATGTTGATGGGCTTGGCGCCTGTGGCCGCCGTGTAGGGGTGCTGCTCGGCGGGCTTGGCCGACTCGGTGCCCAGGAGCATGGAGGAGAGTGAGGGGGGAGGTGGAGGAGGAGGAGCATCGGCGCTGGGCGAGGCAGCTGGGGCTTCGGCAGTCGAGGCCTTGGCGGCGGCGGCGGGCTTGGGTGTCGTGGCAGCGGGAGTGGGAGGCTGCTCCTCCTTGGGAGGCTCTCTGCGGTTTCCGACGAGAGGGTTGGTTCGGGCTGGGGCTGTTGCTGCGGCGGCCCTGGCCTTGGGGCCCCAGTTGGCGGCGCGGAGGGCGACGGAGGTGGAAAAGGCCCTGGGTGAGGCGGCTCGGATCGTCGTCTGGGTCGATAATCTCGACAGCATGGCGCTGCCGATTCTGGGAGTCGCGGCCCTGCGAAAGAGTTAGTTTCCCGGTACACAATGGTTCAATTGGGGCGGGCTCACATTTTGAGGGGCAAACTACCGCTGTGCACGCCCAATTGGCTGACTTAGGAGTCGTATCGTCGCTCAGGCGGGCGGCAGCTCACGAGAGGCAAGCTGAGGTGCCGCAGAAAAGTCGTGATGCCCCGGGTTAACGTTGATGCGATGAGGCCGGGGGTTCGGAATTTCTGGGGCCAATCACGCCGCCGGCCCACCCAGCCCAAACAGCGAGCATCGCCTCAGCCTCGTCGAGCTGGAAATTCTAACCCGTAGCCGCCCGTTCTAGTTGCCTGCACCTAGGGAAGCTTTAATTTTTTTTCTCCCTTGTTACTTTTTGTTTTCTTTTCCTCGAAGAAGCCCGACAGACTCCTTTCGGTCGCCGTTTCACTGCTTCGAGACAGCCATCACCTGATTCGACGAGAGCGCGACCGACCGACGACAGGGACAACTTCTGCGACCCGCGATTGCGACGAGGGGCGATTGCGCCGAGGGTAGCCCACGATGGCATACAACCCCTATGGAAGTAAGGCCCCGCACTGCTCGACGCAAAGATTGGTGATGCTAACGACTTCTCTGCAAGACAACCCTTACGGCGCGCCGCCCGCCTACGGAGGATATCCCGGATCCAACAATGCTCCCCCCGGCATGGCCCCTCCACCTGGTCTAGGTGCGCGCCTCTCCTCCCCGCGATGCGACCCGACTCAACTGACCAGCTTTGCAGGACCTCCTCCAGGCATGTCCTCTGCCCCGGGAATGGCGCCTCCGGGTGTCCAGCAGTCTAGCACCGCGCAAGCTAATCGTCCAAGCGGCCTTCCCCACAACTTCCAGGCGCCCGCGAACATGCCCAACATCAACTTCAACGCCCCCGTGATCCGTCTCGGCACCGCGACTGGTAAGCCTGGCGCTCCCGCCGCGGGAGGCAGGGGCGATGGGCCCCCCGGGTCGACTGGCGGCGGTGGACGGCCGGGACTCGGCATGGAGAGGGGCTCGGATCAGGGCCGAGGAGCGGCGAGAGAGGCCATGCAGGTCCTGGTGCCCCCGACCAACGAAGAGAAGCTGCGGACGATATTCATACACCAGATCCCCGACGGCGTGGGCGGCGACGAAGGCATTGAGAAGATTCTGGGCGCTGTGGGCAAGCTGCGAAAGTGGGATGCCGCCATTAGCGTGACCGACGAGCACAAGGGCTCCAAGTTTGGATTTGCGCAGTTTGACGACATTGACTCTCTTGCCGTTGCCATCAAGCTCCTCCACGACGAGGGCGTCGAGGTGCCTGTCAAGCGACAGCAGGCCGTAGGGGATGCCCCAAAGGACGATGAGTTTGAAGGAATTGACAAGACCAAGCTCCAGGTTGCCGTCGACGAAAGCTCGATCAAGTACGTCGAGTCACACGAGGAGGGCCGAGATGACGACGACTCTGCGATGAAGGAGAGGATAGAGGCTGCCAGGGCTGCTTTGAGAGACGTTGTCCGGGAGCTGTTTTACCCCACCACGCCCACGGCAGCCGACTCGGGAGATATTACTATGGGGAATACAGAGTCTGGTGAGAATGTCGAGGTCGTCAATATCCCTCTGGCACAGGACGACGAGCTTGCGGATATCCCTGCTGAGATGCGTGAGGTTGTGGCACAGGAGATTGCGGCTTTCCGCGAGCGAAGTAATAGACGGGACATGGAGCGACTCAAGAGGGAGGAGGAGATGGAGGAACAAGAGCGTCTACGAAACGGCGCACCCCGGCCATCGCGCCTTGATTCGCCACCCCCAGGCGCCAACAACATCCCCCTTGGACCCAGAGGAAGCGTGCCGAATGCTCCCTCAGGACCAAAGGGTCAGAACGGACAGAACCGCATTGCATTTGTCAACGGTGGCATTTCCAACACAGACCTTTCAATCAACAAGGAAGACGAGGATACCGATGCCGACGACGAGCAACTGCACCAGCGGTACCTATCAAAACAAAAGGCCGAAGCCGAGAAGATGTACCTCGAGGCAGAGCGCAAGTGGAGCAATCGAGAACGATCAAGACAGGCAGCTCTTGAGCGTGAGCGGGAACGTGAGCGCCAGGATGCCGAGTCGCTGGAGCGGAGGAAAAAGGAGCAGCTGGAGAGGGAAAAGGCCTGGGACGACGAGAAGGAATCGAGTCGCAAGTCGCACCCCTACTACCGAGACCACGGCGATTGGGCACGAAAGAGGGCTATTGACCGGGCAGAGGAGGAGGCGCGAGACGAAATCGACCGTAAAGCAGAGCGCGACGAGGAGCGCCGCGAGCAGGCCGCAGTGGAGCGGGCTCGCGGCATGGCCGACTCCTTCTTGGACAAGCAGGCCGAGGAGATGGAGCAGCGACAGGCGCCATCTGTGTCAGCACCTCAGCCTTTCAAGCTGTCTCTGGGCGCAGCTGCTCAGAAGGCACAGGCCTCGAGGGCAGCTCCTCAGCGACGCACCATTGCCGAGGTGGAGGGTCTTTTGGACGACGAGGAGGCAGACGCCTCGACCAAGCGACAGCTGATCCCGATCCAGTTCGAGCCTACGTCAGCGACGGCATCGATGACGGAAGAGGAGATTTCCCAGGCCGTGCGGGCTCTGGCGCAGGAGATCCCATCGGACAAGGATGGCCTCTGGGGATGGGAGGTCAAGTGGGACTACATGGACGAGGCCATCGTCCGCGACAAGTTGCGACCGTTTGTTGAGAAGAAGATTGTCGAGTATCTGGGCGTGCAGGAAGAGATGCTTGTCGAAGCTGTCGAGGAGCACCTCAGGGGCCACGGAACTGCGGCGGCCTTGGTGGACGAGTTGGAAGGGGTACGTTTTCACACTCTTCCTCTTATCATTTTCATTGTAGCGACTGTGCTAACTGTAACTTGCAGGCATTGGACGACGAAGCAGAGGACTTGGTCAAGAAGCTCTGGCGCATGGTCATCTTCTTTACCGAGTCTGAGAAGAGAGGACTGCCAGCTTAATTAGGAGGAGGGGGAGAGTGGGTAGCTGATCCGGGATTCAAAGGGACGTCGGGAGGATGTACGGAAATTCTTGGCACTGTACCATTACAATAAATAGCACAGAGGGACAGAGTATTACATGGAAATTTGGGGAGTTGCAAAAGAGTTTTGTTGCGGATACTCGATAACTAGTTCATGGCTAAGTTGTTTAACATTTTTTCTTACTGGCTGCGAGGATCCCAAATAGGGAAATTCTAAGCAAGCAGCAAGTCGAGGGGGGGAGGGCTAGAGGGACCGGTTGGTTATTTGGTGGCTAGTCTTTTTTTTTCTTCTTTTTTTTTGTTGGTTGGTTGGTTTTGCTTTGGCCATCTTGTAAATGAAGAAAAAAGAGATGCCTACCATTGTACGCGTAACCGACAGACCAGCATGTTGTTTTCCGTGCCGCGATGTGCTATCGCTGTGTTGTCTCTGGTTGGGGGATCAACCGAGGTGCCGAGGTTCCCCACACTCGAATGAAACCTGGGGTTGGGGGAGGTCAATGGATCAACGTTGCTTGTTCAGATAGTCAGCATCCGTCTTGATATTATCCTTCATGGTCTATCGATCGACGACCTCAGTGTCAGTATTCCTTTGGAGGTTGAGACAAAGCATCGATTGCAACGGCAGCGCGCGGATTTGACGCGCTGAGACCAACGTCATCGTCATTCGGGATACCAATTCCGATCCCTTCATATCATCACCACGGCCGAGGTCTCACCTTGACCTATCTTTCATCAATCCATCTCATCTCGTCTCATCTCATCTCGCCTTAAACAATCTCTGGATCACCATGGCCTTTTCAACCCCACCTCCAGACGTCCCCGACGTCATCATCTCATTTCCAGTGCCGCACGTCTTGCTTGTGACCTTTAACCGTCCCTCGCAGCTCAACTCGCTGCCTCGGCACATGCACTTTGCCCTATCCGATCTGTGGCGCTGGTACGACGCCGAGCCGTCGATGCGATGCGCTGTCGTGACGGGCACTGGGAGAGCCTTTTGCGCCGGCGCTGACCTCAAACAATGGAACGAAAAGAACAATGCCACCCAGCCCGACTCGGGCGTCGACCAGCACGGCAGCGAGAAGTGGGCCGAGGACGGCTTCGGCGGGCTCAGCAACCGCCGGGGCAAGAAGCCCGTCATCGCCGCCGTCAACGGTCTGTGCCTGGGAGGAGGCTGCGAGATCGCGCTCAACGTCGACATGATCATTGCCAGCGAGACAGCCAGGTTCGGTCTGCCAGAGGTGAAGCGAGGTGTCGTCGCCATCGCCGGAGCCCTTCCTCGGCTGATCCGCACCGTCGGACGCCAACGGGCCTCCGAGATGGCGCTGCTCGGCCGCATGTACACGGCTCAGGAAGCAAAGGAGTGGGGAATTGTCAACGCTGTGGTTCCCGCTCAGGCTGCCAACAAGGCCAAGCCGACGCCGCAGGAGCAGGCCCAAATCAACGCCGACGTCGTCAAGGAGGCGCTGTCGTGGGCATCAGAGCTATCCAACAACTCGCCCGACTCCATCATCGTGTCACGGGAGGGCCTCATGTGTGGGTGGGACGCCCAAGACCCCCAGGAGAGCACTAAGCGCATCGACAGGGGCATATATCGGGGGCTGGACGGCGGGGAGAATATGAAGGAGGGTGTACTGAGTTTTGTCGAGAAGAGAAAGGCGGTCTGGAAGGATAGCAAGCTGTAAAACTAACTTATTAATCTGGCACACGGAAGTGTGCCCGCCCGTTTATGTCGTTAACAGCCATAAACCGTTGTTCGAGATCATCTATCATATTTCTGTCTGAGATTCCGGACCTGCCAAGCAGCACAACCCGATGGCCTGCATCATGTATGAAAGGCTCTGGCCGATTTGTTAACGCGGCCGTGGCAGGCACTCGTGGCGATAAGACAGCTTAATGCATACCAAGAGGCCCGAATAACGGGCACGAGAGAAAAAGCCTGCATTTGCCCCCGTCGTCGCGACGATCCAATCCGCCGCAACTCGCCTTCAAAGCAAGCCATTGACGCAAACCGTGGGCATTTCCCGAAACGTTTAGATGCGTTTCTTATTGCCGCCAGCCAGAGCCCGCTAAATGTAAAGCCTACAGCCACACTCCACCGGTTTGTGACTTGACCTGCTGCTGCACAACGACGAGCCCAGGTATCGTGGCGAACTAACAGGCCAGTCTAGTCCAGCCCGGCCATGCAGAAACGGCACAATCTGGCTCCGCTGATGTCACCATGTTTGCCGTGTTGGCTGACAAGATAAACTGCTCATCCCGTCCACAGGCTTCAGTTATTCGGCTGTAGTGTCCAGCTTATCGAGGTCACCATGACCGAGTGTGTGCGTGATGCTGCAGGTTTTGCCTCCCCCCCGTCTCAAGGCCCGCTCTCTCATTAGTCGGTTTTCTAGGGACGGCCCTTAGGTAGCGTCCCGTGTTATGGAGAAGGGCGCCCCGATTGGCACGCGGCCGCAGCCGGTCCAGCTATTTCCCCGTTGTTGGTCATGTCCATTCGCTGGCGAACCGAGACTACATTCATAGTCGCCAAGTTGGATGCTCGCCACTTCTCCCTCCCTGTTGGGGACTGCTCCGTCGACTAGTGTTATGCCGTGTTTGCACCGGGCCTGCCATTGCTCCGGGGCGACGAAATTTTGATGGTGCACAGCTCTTAACCGATCTGTTGTGCGGCTGGCACGCTAAGCCATTCAGGCGAGTCACCGTCCGAATAAATCCTCCGTCGGGTACGGTACTTTACCCATCCGAGAGACGGACTCGAGGCGCGATGCTAGCTTGGCAAACGACGGGCCGCCGGCGAAAGGCAAAGGAAAAAGCAATTTGGTCGTGCCAAATCATTGCCCATCTCGCGCAGGGATGCGGCAACGACCAGATGATGCAGACTCAAAGGGAAATCCCTTCAACCATAAGACTCTTGTCTCGTAATTAATTTGTCCGATTGTCTTAAACTCGTGAACTTTAAGCCAGTCATCCAAGTCAGCTTGACACCGAGGTGGTAAACACCACCCCCGGATCTTGCTGATCTCTCCGGGCATAATAAGCCCCGCTTCAAGGGACATCTAAGCTGTGTGCCATTTGAGTCCACGGCACCGATAGAGTAAAGGATCGGCGGATCTGCCTTTGCCCATTACAGCTGGTCTTGAACATGGCCGCCCATGTGGCTTACGACCGGGTACCATGGCCCACTGAGCTGCGTCTCGCATCCACAGCTCTTGTCTCTCAGTGGCCTGTGTTGTGAGACATGCGTGCGACCAATGTCGACCGAAATGCTCCTAAGACAGCCACCAACATTGGCCCCGCGCACGATAAACCCGGCCGGTTCTGCGTAATGCTCCTTTGGCTATTGGGATTGGCCAATTTCTCATCGGAGGGGTGAGACCGGAATGATGGGTACAGTTCGCTCATCACACCGCATGGGTCCCCATCGCCGTCGAGTTAGTTAGTTGACATCAGTGCCTCATTTTAGAGCCGTTCTCTCCCAGGTCCTTGGTTTCTGAGGCCGGTCGTGAAGATCTAAAAACGGGACGATGCCCGCTTCCGAAGTCTTAGTATTAGATAAACTTCTGCCGACGACCTTTTGTGTTGTTGGAATTGCGACTTCTCTCGGGTGAGATCTGCATACCACGCGGATTTGGCACTATGCAATACACCTGCAATATCCTGCAGCCACCCAACCTGTTGATTCGAAGAAGCGACAGCTCGCCTCCTCTTCTTGCAGGTCGCACGGCCCGCGTATTCCTGCTTGTCTCACAATGGATGCATCGCATCTCGCCCCAGCCTCCGCACAGCATGTGCCCGTCAAAGACTCAAAGGGGCCCTCGTCGCATGAGTTTTTCACCAGACCATCCACGCCCATCATGACAACCGCCGCCCCAAATGCCGACCCCAGCCGGAGGCCAAGAAAGCTAGTCCTCTGTTTTGACGGTACCGGCAACAAATTCCACGGCGATGACAGCGACAGCAACATTCTCAAGATCTTTCGCATGCTCGATCGGACGGCCAGCGACCAGTACCATTACTACCAACGTAAGTGAGCGCCTCTTTGTTGTGGGTTCATGCGTTAACGCTTTCGCAAGCTGGTATCGGTACTTATGTCGTATCCGGCTCTCTCACACACACCGGCTTGAGTGCCAGGGTGAAGTCATGGTACCAGAAGGCCAAGGACTCAGCCATTGGCTCATCCTTTGACCAGCACGTCGTTGGTGGTTACCGGTTTTTGATGCGATTTTATAACCCCGGCGACGAGATTTACATGTTCGGTTTCAGCCGCGGCGCATACATTGCACGCTTCCTTGCTGAGATGTTGGATTACATTGGCCTCCTCTCACACGGCAATGAGGAAATGGTCAAGTTCGCTTGGAAGGCGTTTGCTGAATGGCAGGCTCGAGAGCAGGCCTCGGGTTCTGGTGGCGACGAGGCCGAAAGCAGTCGACTCAAGAGGGAGGAGATGTTCCGATTCATGAAGGGATTCCGCGAGACCTTCTCCAGACCTGTCGGGCGCATTCGATTTCTGGGACTCTTCGACACTGTCAACTCCGTGCCCCGCTTCGAAGCGGCCTGGATGCAGCGCAGCAAGTTCCCATACACGGCTCGAAGCAGTGCTAGAGTAATTCGCCACGCCGTGAGTATTGACGAGCGACGTGCCAAGTTCCGACAAGATTTGATGTACCAACACCATCCAGCAAGGGATTCTAAGCGCCATCGCCACTTTGGCGAATTCCTCGATGACTTGCGCGATGGTATGGTTTACAAAGAGGACGGAACAAAATCGGTGCCTCCCGAACGACCCGAACGAGGTCGTCGCAGGCAGAGCCATCTCAAACCCGAGGCAAAGAAGGCGCCTTCCCGAGCGTCAGGGGAATATGGTCCTTACAGAGCCCGATCCAAGTCAAGCCAGAGATCGACATCTCGACAACGCGACGACGTTGATGCTGATGCTATGTCAAATATCTCTGGCATCCCCCTCTCTGAGATAGACCCCGAGGACGAAGCTCAGGACATTGACGAAGTCTGGTTTTCTGGCGGACATGCCGATGTCGGTGGTGGTTGGGAAATGCTCCAGGAGAGCAAGAGCGCGAGTCACATTCCCCTCGTGTGGATGGTGAGGGAAGCCATCCGTGCAGGACTCCCATTTGACGAGGAAAAAGTCCATGAAATGGGATGCGCTGCTGCCGAGGAGTTCCATGAAATTGCTGACGGCGACAACGGCCATGCCACCCTCAACGAAAAGGACATTCCAGACATCCGACTCACCAACGGTGGTGGCTCCAGCAGAACGCCAACAATGCCAAGTTTCCGCTCAGATGCGAAGACTGAGTCTGGTCATCCGGAAGGAAGCTTCCACGACATCATGCACAGGGCATGCAATGCAAAGATCCACGACTCGCTTGAGTACGGCCAGGGTCTCGGCACCATTGCTGTCACCGCCTGGAAATTTATGGAGTACCTCCCCTTCCGCCGAATGGACCTGCAGGCCGACGGGTCCTGGAAGCCCATCAGATGGCCTCTCCCCTGCGGTGAGGTGCGAGATATCCCCGATGCCGTCCGTGTTCACGGCAGTGTCATCCGCCGCATGAACATGGATGAGACCTACCGCCCTGGCAATCTCATCATTGGCGGTGGTGGACGAGGTGTCAGGAAAGCAGGCAAAGAACACGGCATTGGTGATTGGGTATGCATCGAAAACGAAGGCGATCCGGTGGGAGAGGTTTGGGTGAGGAAGAAGAAGGATACGGGGGAGCTTCTGCAACCCACGCTTTGAGTCTGAGCGCAAGCAATTTGTATTTTGGTAACACGGCGATGATGAATCGTGGTTTTTGGCGATTGAAAACGTGATATAATATCTTATTATTCAGTTAAATTTGGTTAACAGTACATTCAATTTACAATTCGGAAAATCCGCTTCTGTTTCCTTAACGTGTCGTAGATTGTATGTTCTTTTTTGCAAGGTGGTGATGTCGTCTCGAAGCTTGGGCTTTGGGACGACTTAGAAAGAATTAGTGTCACGTGAAGCCGCGTGGCGACAAGTGCAGGCCACGACACCAATTAATTGTCAGCCTCCTTTCCTAACGCATCGAGTCCCGTAAAACAGGCCTCCGACAAACTCCTCACAATCCTTTCGGAATGCGCTGAATTTGAACATTTAACACAATCCAAGCGAGCCGAAGCTCCGGCACTCCCATCTTCGCCATGGCCATCGTCCTTCTCATGGGCTTGGTTGAGAATGGCCTTCCCTCTATTGTCAAACGGAACGCCGCTACCATCATTTACACGATTCTCACACTCACTTTTTTGACTCTTGTTAAGCTCTATACCTCTGGTCGCTCGAATCCCACCGAGCGCAATCTACATGGCAAAGTTGTCATCATGACGGGAGGCACGTCTGGCATTGGCGCCCAGGCGGCCCATCAGCTTGCCTCCCGCGGCGCGCAGCTGGTTCTGCTCACCCAATTGCCCGCCTCCGATCCATTCCTCGTCGAGCACATCCAGGACCTGCGAACCAAGACCAACAACCAGCTCATCTACGCCGAGCAGGTCGACCTCCGAAGCTTCCACAGCATCCGAACCTTCGCGACGAAATGGATTGACAATGCTCCACCCCGCCGCCTCGATATGGTCGTCCTCTGCGCCTCGACGCTCACACCACCCGGCGGAAAGAGGAAGGAATCCGAAGAGGGCATTGAGGAGACCTGGATGGTCAACTTTCTTGCCAACTTCCACCTCCTGGGCATTCTCAGCCCTGCGCTCAGGGTACAGCCCATCGATCGAGACGTCCGAGTCATCATCGCCACATGCTCCTCATACATTGGCTCCCCATCGCTTAAGAAGGAAATCACTAAGGAGTCATGGTCCCCTGGAACAGCCTACGCCCGAAGCAAGCTCGCCCTGAATGTGTTCGGCCAGGCTTTCCAGAAGCACCTCAGCGCCTATAAGCGACCCGACGGCGCCCCCATGAACACCCGTGTCATCTTTGTGGACCCTGGCCTGGCGCGCACACCGAGCACCCGTCGATGGCTGACCCGAGGCTCTCTCTGGGGCCTTGTGCTGTACCTAATCGGATATATCTTCCCGTGGCTTTTCCTCAAGTCTCCCAACATGGCTGCACAGTCGATCCTGTATGCGGCCATGGAGGCCAGCCTCGGTCGCGGAGAGGGCGGTAAGCTCATCAAGGAGTGTATGCAAGTAGACTTTGCCCGCAGCGAAGTCAAAGACGAAGAAGTTGCCAAGAAGCTCTGGGAAGAATCGGATGCCCTGATTGAAAAAGTGGAACGGGCCCAAGCCAAGAAGAGGGGCGCCAAGAAGGCCCAAGAGGATATCAAGGCCAAGGAACAGAAGGAAAAGGAACAAGCAGACGAGATACAGAGTTTGGTGGACGCCATCAAGAAGGGCAAGGAGGCCGAAAAGCAAAATGAAGCTGCCAAGGGCAAGAAGAAGAAGGGTAAGGCGAAATGATTTTTGAGCCATGCGCCATGAAGTTATTATGAACTGTATAGACTATAGACTCATAGATAAAAATATTGAACCACGCCATGTATCATGAATGAATTGCTTCATCTTGTGTTGCCTCTCCGTGTTGCCGAATGTACCACCCAGTGAAAAAAAAAATGAAAAAAAAAGAAGAACTCCGTTTATTCTATGCATGTATCAATAGTTGGAAGTGCCCATATGGGCATCAGTCTGAAATTGGAATTGAGCATTATCTGCCTGGGCGCTGCTGAACGATGACGGATCGGAGAAGAAGTCGGACCCCATGAAGAGCATGTTGCCCATGGAGAGCTCGGGGTCAAACGCCATGGCCCTCGCCGCCGTCCAGACATTGGGGTCGGTGACCACTTGTATGTTGGGGACGAGCGTGGCTGACGTCATGAAGTCTGCGGGGTTCATAGAGTCGCTGGCAGCTGGGACAGTGCTGGGCGAGGAAGTGGAGGAAGAAAACAAGCCCATGTCCGGGGACTGGGTGTGCATGGGTTGGTGTAGTGGTTGCGAGTGTTGTTGTTGTTGTTGAGGTTGATGAGGGGCTTGCTGTGAGGTGTGGTGGCTATACCATCGCTCAACCTGCCGCGCTCGAAGGGAGAGGTGATAGAAGGCATTTTTAGTTTTGGGGGCGTCTGAGCCTTCATCGTGCCGTGACAGCCTTTCCAGGCGCAATGTGATTTGTCGGAGGGTGTAAGTAAGATCGAGGATGCGGCGCAGATGGCCCAGGGAAAAATGGGCGGCCAGGAGGTCCAGTCTGACGGCCAATGAGGCACTGCTGTACAGAGTAACCCAACTCATATTAGGCATGTAAGCTTCTTCTCCAAGAGGAAGGAGAACCAAAACGCTGATGAGAGACTTTGCAGCTGCGAGGCTTTGTGATAGCCAATCGAGAAGCCCGGATCGGCTCCCTGCACCTCTGACATTTTGGAAGCCATCGGGTCCAAGGGTCACACTATCCGGCAGGGGCTGACAGATAAGCAGTTCCAGGACGTGAAGTTGCAATTGAATTGTTGCTGTTCCTTGTTAGCATACATCATTAGCCAGCGTGGACTATTTTTGACATACGACTTTCACTAAGGGCAAAAGATATCGATGCCTTGGTCTCGAAATATATGTCTCTAATTCTCTCCAGTTCAGCACTGAGGTGGTGGGAAGACTGCGATGTGGAGACTGCATCGTCAAGTTCCTCCATCAGCCTCTGCAGGTAAATAATATACGGTAAATATTTATCCGTGGGGGCGCCACCGTACTCGGTAAGTTTACGAGAGCACTCCAAAATGTACGGACTGTAGTTGAGGAAGCGCGCTTTTTGCATAAGCACAGATGCGCTACACTCGAGTTAACTCAATGTCACCGCCAATACTTGGATGCATCATACCTCGAGGTCAAATAATAAGTCCCTGCCAAGGCTCGCATCTCATCAGGAGTCAATTTAGGGCCGCCATTATTGACAAGCTCCTCATTTAAACTCCACAGGATAGCTATTCGCGGCCTGTCAAGTCGTTGATCTGCTACGATGCTGGCTGCGATGGCTAGGTGTTGAGAATATCTCAAGGGTCGTGGCTGAAAGTGCGCCCTGAATCTTATTAGCTGACATATAGGGCACCAAAGCTAAGCGGCATGGTCGTACCAAGCTAAACCGACGAGGAGGCATTGTAGTAGATCTAAAGAAGTGAACCAGCCCTTCTTTGCCAATAGACGCATGGTAACCATTTCATTGTATAGGCCCCCAATGGCCTTTTGCAGGTCAGGGTTTGAAGTAGAAGAAACACACATCACAGCAATACAAAGGCATGGCTTGTCTCGCTCAAGTTCTTGGATGGTCATTGAGTTTGGGATTAATACGAAAGGGAACTGGGGAATCATTTTTGTCCTAAAACGGTTCAGAAACTCTTGACCCTTGTCATAGCTTAATAGCTTGCGCCTAAAGGGGCTGTAAGTGGTTGGGTGAGTGTTGTCGGTTTGCAGCTGCTGCGCCGAGGACGAGCCGGACGAGACAGAAGCGTTTTCGGAGCTTGTGTGGGCAGGCCCCGAGCCCGGCGAGGCTCCGGCGAGGGAGTAGGAGGCGGCATCGGGCTTCTCGATGCGTCTACTGTGGCGGTCAGCTCTGAAAGGGACTGCAGCCGTCGCGGCATTCGAAGGATGGGGCTCTTGTCTCACACAGCAGTCGCCGAAACCCCACCACCGGCGGCAGCGGCAGCGGCACTAGACGAAGAGGCGGCAACGGGGACAGTGCGGTTGGCCTTGCGGCGACGGGACGGAGCAAAGACGCAAGGTTTCCCGAGGCGCAAGCACCTGTCGCACAAGCCCGAGTCCTGCGTCTTCTCACACCGGATCTTGGCGTGGAAGCATGTCTGGCACGTCTTGAGCAAGGCCACGGGAGCCTCGGACATGGCGCGCGACAAGGGCTCCGGCGATCACGGGGACGACGGGGACTGGCGCAGTTGCTAATGCGGCACAGGAGAGCATGAGCATGAACATTGGGGGAGCGCTGCGATGTGCGCAACCGGACTGTTCTGCCTGCAATTGATGGGATCAAAACTGGTCTTGGGTAGGAGAGGAGACCACGTGACCCTCTTGGGCGACCTTGGACCGGCGAGAGAGGCTGAGCGAGCAGTTATGGGGGGGCCTGCCGAGGATGGGCAGGATGGGATTCAAAGGCCCCGTGCACAACGACCAAGACGTCTGGCGCTGGTCCTCTTGGCTCTCGTGCCCGTGTCAAGACCATGCCATGGAACGGGGACATGGCCCACTCCATACGTTTGGCGCTGCATTGGGTTGATGAGTAGCTTGGAATAGACAAGCTGCCAGGGGGGCTGCACTGTTCTGGGGAGGTGTGATTGGGTTAGGTCGCACCTGTCAGGACAGGGATGCACGGGTGGCGGTGGTGGTGAACTGTCGATTTTGGGGACATTGGGATTCGCCCGGCACTTTTTTTGTCCCTTCTCATTGCGGGAACTGGCCTGGCTGTGTTTCTATTTATTCTGGAGCTTGGCAAGGCTGACTGGGGGCATGAGCACGCAGGGTGAGTGAGATGACGATGCATACCCGTTTTTTGGAGCATGTAGCATCAGTGGGAAAGCTGCATATAAATAGGCCTGTATGGTTGGGATTGACAAGGATTGGCAAATAGGAATTTCCGCACAGGGCAGACAGATAGATCGGAACAGACAAGGCGATGGTTGGGACATGGTCATCATGTACATAGTTAGCAGCTGTGATGCTATATTGGAATAAGCATTCTTTTTTTTTTTTTTTTTTTTAAAGAGCTGGCGCCCTGATTCCACAGCCAACCGTTGACTGATTTGTCCCGTGCGCTCGGTTGAAGTGGGCTTGCTCCTCTCCCGCCGGCGCTCCCTCTCGCGGTCCGTTGCCCGTTTTGCTGCAGAGTGCTGGCCCTCGCCCCTAGTCTGCGGCATTCCGCTGCACTATCTGCTGCTTCCGCATTCCGAATCTAGAGAGCAGATCTACCTACCATTAGTCATGCGGGGGAAAACTGCCGTCATCCCCCCTCCAAGCCATCGGCTTCTGCCCCAGGCCACCGAGGCACGTGGAAGACGGGCCAGCATAAGACGGAGAGCCTTCGCTTCCCATATCTTTTTATTTGGCGACACAGTTGGAGAATGTAACTTCACTCTTGACTTGGTGATACTTTTTCCCCTTCGGTGGCCTCTTGCCTCATCCCCCGCTCCATGTCAAAGACAATGGGCACCAACCTCCCAACCCCGATCGCCGACAATGTTCCGGCCATGCTTCCCATGCCCGTTGCGTGGACATTGCCGGTTCAGCACAATTCCTCCACCCGACACCCGGCATTTTTCACCGATAAGCTACGAAGATCGCCAGCAGGTCTCGCGATGAGGGCATCTGACAGCCCGGTGACGTACGGTTACGTCTACCGGGACGCTCAAAGGAGGGGGAACAAGCTATGACGCTTCGGACTGGTCGCCGATTCAATGCCCCGACAGTTTCATCGGTCAAGACAAGACTTGATCGACACATCATCGAGAATCCTCATCGCGAAAGCTTATAATGAGGACCGAGATCCATTAAAAATGTTCAATATGTGTCGCCGCAGCAATCGCCAGCTTCTGCTCATTCTATTCTCATCCACGTCATATCGGCATAATTCGCCGTCGATATTAACATTCACCCGCGGCACGTGCGGCAGGTTCGGGGCTACGTATGGCTTCAGCGCTCACCAAAAGGGAGGACAAACTTAAGAAATCAGGCTAAATGGAGGTTGGGGAAAACGCGTTTGCGAGCAATCGTAGGGATATATGAGGCATCCGCAATGCGCCGCAGTACGCGGCACGAGTGCAAATGGTTTAGATACGAAGCACGTCTTTTTAATATCAATAAATTGAAAGGAGCTCCTAATTGCGTTGATACACTGTTTGCCTCAGCTTCGCAAGTTTCCCGTCCATGTTCGCGCCGTTGTAGGTATACAAAAGTAAAAGGGTAACAAAAATTAAGAAAAAAGGTCAAAAAGAATGGCTTGGTATCCTTGATGGGTGCCCGCAGGTTCATCCGCATCACTCGTTCCATCATTTCCGCCCTGTCGACTCGAGTCCAATTAATTCTTAGCCGCAATCACAATAACGACGATGATAAGCGTTAGCACCAGCCCCAAAAGTCCCATGAGCTTTACATTCTTCCACCACATCTTGCGCTTCAGACCTCGGCTGCGTACTCGAAACTCTCGGGCGCTACCGCCAAGGCGGTCTGTCTTATCCACGAGCAGATCCAGGCGTTCTCCTCGCTCGAGGAGGCTCTCGATGTTCTTCGTCATAATGCCGCGAACGTCATCGATCTCCCGCTTAGCATTTCCGATTGCATCGTCGCGGCCGCCGGACGTCGTACCGTACTCAACCATGAGGCCTTTGAGCTCAGCGTTAAAGGACCCAGCACCATAGTTGGGCATATCGGAAAAGTCGCTGCTTTCGGGGAACTGGGAGAAGAAGCGCTTGCGAATTTCGAAGAGGAAGCCAAAGGGCACGCGGCGGCCGAGCGACGAATCGGCGATAACGAGGAACGTCAAACCTCCCGCAGCAGGGGAGTTGGGATGGTCCGAGGGCGACTCTGCGACATAGTGGATTTGGTGTTGGCCGTGGGTGTAGGTCAGCTTTTGCGACGAGCTGTGTTCAATCTTGGGCAAGATAAGGGAAGCGAGCGACGAGGTCTGAGAGGAGGCCGAGGTGGTGCACTCTGCGAGGATGGTTGTGTTGTGCGCAATGCACGAGCTGTCACGGTCGCACAACGTTAGATCAGACTCTCGACTTCAGCGATGGTAGTTTCGGCCTGCTCTTGATGACCAGGCAGTGGCATACTCACTAGAGAAGGGGAGTGGCCGGGGTCGACGACGATGCCATGGCTGCTGGTTTCGACCGGCTGGGTTGAATCGGTTTAATCGAGGTTCAAAGCTGTCGCGGCGGTGGAAGGTGACTGGAGGAAGGTCGGGGAGCAAGACAGGTGCTAGACAAGGGTCAAAAGGGATGCTACAGTGCAATGTTGTCGGGAGCTTGTTGTAGGTACAATGACGCTTGAAGCGCCCCAGCGTCATCTACGGCCTGCCCCACTTGGTGGATTAATGCAGCCAGCCGTCACGCTTGGGGTCGGCAAAATGGATGATCCGCAAATCTCAAAATTTCAGTCGCCTTCACACATGCATGGGCAGATGAGCGGTTGTTTGCAACTGCAATTGACCCGGCTGCGTTAATCGGAAATTTCTGGCTCCGTTGCCAAAGAGCATGTTGCACGGGGTTTGAAAGGCCTTGGCCATGAGATTTCTTCTCCGAACAGGGGCTGTTCGAGCCGTCCTTCACCCTGCATACCAACGAACACTTTCAACAACGCCACGCCTGTTGAGGAAGCCAGACGAGACGAACTTTAAGGATGCAAAATCGCCGCAACCGGATGGCGTCACTCAAAAACGCCCAAAATTCTCGGGCAAAAAACCCAGCATCCGTTCACGAGCCAGCTCTGTGAGCCGAGGTCATGATCCCAAGTCCCGCCTCCGCCTGGACATGAAATCCAAGCACTGGGGACGCCATGCCTCATTTCGCTCGACCGTCCTGGTACGCTTCCAAGAGGTTCTGAAGCGCCTTGCTTCTTCAGAGACGTCAGTTGCTGGCTTTGGTGAGGATGACCTGAACAGGCAAGCCGTCCTCTTCATGGATGTGTTGGACCACGCCTTCAAGCTGGCAGAGCAGAACGTTACAAGGCGGGACAAAAATCCTCTATTTTGGAATCTTCGAGATGCCTTCATTTTAAGAGATCTCAAGGGTCTCACTGGCGAGATCCAGTATTCGTTCCAGTCATTTTTGATTCGGCAGCGCTTCTCAAAAGGCCTGGAGGAGAGCCACAAACGCCTTCTCGATTTTCGCTTCCCCCATGAATGGTTCCCCGCCACGCGAGCCATGCAGAGAACCATCCATGTCCATGTCGGGCCTACCAACTCTGGTAAAACGTATCGTGCCCTCAAAGCACTGGAAGGCTCCAAGCGCGGAGTGTACGCCGGGCCCCTTCGTCTTCTTGCTACCGAGGTTTACCAACGACTTACGGCAAAGGGTATCCCATGCGCTCTGCTGACTGGAGAGGAGGTCAAAATTCCCGAGGACACTGATCGCTTTTTCTCCAGCTGCACCGTAGAAATGACCCCCCTCAACGAGCAATTCGATGTGGCCGTGATTGATGAGATCCAGATGATTAGCGATCCCGATCGTGGCTCAGCCTGGACCTCAGCTTTGCTCGGAGTCCAGGCTAAGGAAATCCATGTGTGCGGCGAGGAAAGAGCCGTGAACCTCATTGAATCGATATGCGCAAGCGTCGGCGACAAATGCATCGTTCATCGATACCAGCGATTGAGTCCCCTTGAGCCCATGGATGAGGCGATTGATGACGACTACAACAAGCTTCAGAAGGGCGACGCCATTGTTGCTTTTAGTCGGCTCAATCTTCACGCCATCAAGCGATCGGTTGAAAAGCACACTGGAAGGCGCTGTGCTATCATTTACGGTTCTCTTCCGCCAGAAGTGCGCGTTCAACAAGCCGCCCTCTTCAATGATCCGGATAACGACTACGACTTTATCGTCGCCAGTGATGCTATCGGGATGGGTTTGAACCTCGAGATCCGACGAGTTATCCTCGAGTCTGTGACCAAATTCGACGGCAACCAACATCGATCTCTCACATTTCCCGAATTGAAGCAGATTGGTGGCCGTGCTGGACGATTCCGAACAGCTCGCAATGCCACGGAATCCACGCCGAACAGCGAGATTGAGGAGCAAAAGGTCGGGTATGTCACCTCTATGGAACGCGCAGATTTGAAGGCAATTCACAAAGCTTTTGAATCTCCAGTGGATGACCTCCAGGTTGCATTTGTTGGCCCGCCTGCGGCTGTTATTGAACGGTTCTACACCTACTTCCCCCCGGATACGCCTTTGTCTTTCATCCTGATGCGTATACGGGAACTGGCCACTTTGAGCAGTCGGTATCACTTAAGCGTCCCAACTGATATGTTGGAGGTTGCGGACGCGATCCAGGATATTCCGTTGACCATTTATGACCGACTGACTCTTTGCAATGTTCCTGTGTCGGTGCGAGCCAAGCAGTCACTGGACGTACTTCGCGCCCTCGCCCGCGTCATTGCCAACAATGAGAACGGCGACCTACTTGCCATCAAAGAAATTCCACTCGAGTTCCTGGATGTTGAGCCGAAAAATTTCGCTGGCTCCATGCAAGATTATCTGTCCACGATGGAGTTGTTGCATATTTCAATCAACCAATACGTTTGGTTGTCCTACCGTTATTCGGGCATGTTCAGAAGTCAAGCTCTCGCGTTTCACGTGCGATCGCTTGTGGAGCAGCGCCTCATAGAGACGCTGGAAAGCATGGATTTTACCGATGCAGATCTTCAGACCCAACGAAAGGCGAAGCGAATCCAAGCTCGCTCGCGTGTTGCGCAAGGCGAATTACGAGAGGCTGAGCTTAAAGAGCGTTCACAGGAGAAAGAAGAGGATTATTCGGAGCTACCAGCTTCAGAAGATGATTATGCACCTGTTGCAGAACAAGAAGGAGACGAATGGCGTGGGTCTCAAATAGCCTCCGCGGAGGCTTCGCGCTGAGACATGTATTATGACCAACATGTAGTGATGAACAAAAAACTAGGGACACGGGACCGAAAAAGACGAGTGGCACGAAAGCACTGCATGGCGTTTGGGAATGCGGATGACTGTACAAGAAAAGAAGGAGATTTTCTGAATATCCAGCATGTATTTTTAGACTACACCGCATTTGTACCACCACCCACTGGCTTGGATTTTGAACAGGAGCCGGCAACGAGTAGATATGAAGTTGGCAGTTTGTCCAATTCCTAATTTCCACCGTTCAATAATTAATCTCCACTAAAGCTCAGCTCTTACCTGCCCTTGAAGAGAAATGGTGCAACAGCGCAAAGGGGAGGAGGAAAGAACAGGAAGCGGTGTATCAGCTTATTATTGTTGGAACTTGTTACCTATGTATTCCTATTAACCCTTGAGGAGTACCGTTTTATGCGGGTTGCTACCTGGTCCAGACTGCCTGGCGTACAGGGGACTTTGGGGTTGTGGCGCTCACTAGCAACTCAGTAACCTGCAGGGCAAACGAATCAAGATGCCCACTGAGAACGGTTGCCTGGCGGCTATTTTAGAGGCGCGATTCCCACCTCCTACTAAAGTCGCCGCATATTCCCCAACCAGATCGCTTCGGGTCTCATTAACCTTCAGCAGACGGGCCATTATGCCGTTGACGGCCCAGGAGAGGGAGCTGGCGCACGCTCGCCTAGTGCACGACTATCGCATCGAGTTCCTCAACGAACTTGAGCGAGACCAATGGCCCGAGTCGTACCGCGGCATCATTGACAACATTGGTGAGCTTGGCAGCACAAAGTTTGCCGCCTATGCAACCCGCTCGGAGGCGATACGCGACCAGCCATGGAAATTGGAGGCCAAGGCCACAGCAAAGTTGCTGGTCGAAAAGGCCCGGCGCTGCACCGACCGCAACGAAGCAAGCTGGAGAGGAGCCTGCGAACACGTTGTGTTTTCGAGGCTTTCAGCTGAGGTTGCTTGGCAAGTAGTCATTTCCTGAGCTGTATTTATCGACTTTTAATTGACGCCTAGACATGTAGTCGGAAATGTCGCAAACGAATATGGCGCTCGGAAATCGAGGCTCAGCCTACAAATGAGTCCAACACATCTACGGCTTTACGTAACCGCCAACAAGCCAGGGCTCCCTGTCGGTGTCCTCGAGAAGAAAGATTACAGGATTAGTAGGTCTCTTTTTTTCCCTTCATAATTTTAGTTCGTTCTGTTTCTGTTTCAATGTTTAACGGTTCTTTTATTTTTGCAATGCATGTGGTTGACCTTTCCAGCCTCGAAGCGGTTGGTGCAAACCCAATCTTCGGTCACCGAGAAGAGGACCCAATCCAGCTTGATGATAATATCTCTCGAAAATTAAGCCAAGATCACCAAAAACCCGACAAGGTTGTTGGGTTACGTCAAACGAGAAACATTGAAAACTTGTTGTTCGACACAGCCATGACACAGCACCAGGAGAACACGGGAGAACCAAGGCTGGTTCACGAAGTTTTGTCACATCCACTCAGTCGCAAAGGAGATCCCCTTCTATTTCCTTTCTTGGTTCTCGAAGCAAAATCTGGGAAGGCTGGTGCTGAATGGCACTCAATTGAACTACAAACTGCTTTCCCAATCCGAACATTTCTAGAAGCACAACGTGAGTTGCAAGCCAAATCAGGAGCTGCATTCCATCGCCAGTTAAATCCTTCGGTCTGGTTTCTTTTCAACAGGGGCCAGGATTGGAGACTGTCCCTCGCCTATGTCCAAAAAGGGGAGGAACGATCCGGTGCCATTGGAGATATGGACTATGTAAGTCGATAACTGTCAAGATCCTTGTCACCATATAGTTATTGATGATGTTCAGAGAGTTGTGAACGTGTGGGCAGGGTCTATTAACACACTTGATGGAGCCCTTCAACTCCTTCTTCTCATAGACTATATTTTTGACTGGGCACGGGATATATACCGCGAGAACGTAATCAAGCAATTGCGCATCCTTGCATCTGGGGAAAACGATGCAGCTACAATCATACACGCAGATACCGATGTGTTTTCGACGGCGCAGCCGTTTGAGAGAGAGCCCTCAACTGTCAACCCCGACGAAGATGGCTACCAGGTATACATGAGAGAGTTTGTTGAACGATCCTGTCCAAGCTTTCCGGATCTCGTGTGCCGGCATGCGAATTTTGTCGAATCCAAATACTGTTGTCTCTTTATTACTCGGGACAATGTGCAAACCTTTTTGGACTCGATCTCTGACTCCAAGGGTCTTAAAAATACCGTCATGGTCGAACCTCTCAAAACCCCAATGTTGCTCGACTTTGAAACCATAACCGCAATGGAGGAGCAGTGGACAGGAACTTGTCGGTTTTCGACACAGGCACCTTTTTCCAACGTCTCTTTCCGCAGTGTTGTGTCTTGTACCACTTACTTGTCGACAGATTGGCGCATCATCAGAGAACTGTACGTTTTGGCCGTGGATGAGGGTGCTTGGGGCATGTTTATGGGGTCGTCGTGGATTCGCGCGAGGAACTGTCCCAGAATATCGCAATCTTCCATTTCATCAACTATACAACGCCTTCAAGCAGGCTCGCTTTCCGATATTCTGCAACAAGCCATCACGCGCAGGTGTCTAATCATACACAATAGTGGAATGATTGACTTGACGGGAGATGCTTCCGAGGATGACGATGTCGTCCCCTGCAGTGCCCCTGTTTCCAATGACGGTGCTCTTCGCTACGGCATTCATAAAATTTACGAATCCTTTAAGAAGGGAAAGTTGGAACCGCAAGAGTCCTTTTTAAAAATATCAACCAGGTTTGATCAGCAAGATCGACTTAAACTACATCATGGGCCTCTCGAATCCACCGGAAAGCCCTTGCAGGTCTCTCAAGCGGGGGGTGTGTGGATCCATGCCATGGGCCCGAGCATGACTGAGGATGTACCAAACACCTGCTTATACATTGTAGAAGGATCCCAGGCATATCCGATACGACACGATCTCAGACGCATTGCAGTCAAGACGATTGAAACCCTTGATATATATCACACGATTCGGAGCGATCGGTCAGCGCAGCAGCGCCGAGAATTCTCGGGCTGTTTCCCATGGAACTTGGAGAACACGTACGGTGTGACATACAGGGCGTTTAAGGATCTCCCCCGAGTACTACAATCCGCTACCTGCCTGGGTTCCATCAAGAAATCGATGAGCAACGGACGGAGCCTTTACGAGACTAACTTCCAGCCTTGGAGAGATCCGAGAGCAAAGGACCCACCGATAGCTGAAGAGCTCTTCTTTCGGTACAAAGCCACAACCCAAGGCATCTCCAGCTGGGCAGAAATCGCAAGCCGCCGAGCGGCAGCGGGCTTTCAGTGCTGCAGCCTCTGCGCCCACGCCGACTGCACGGGCATCTGCGACGTCTGCCAAGCCGTCATGATGGACCCCGCACGGCCGCTGTGGCTTCGGAACGCCCTCGCTGTGGCCTGTTCCAATCCTTCGACAGTTGTCCTTGAGACCAAACGCAGAAACATGCTGAGCCCCGACTCGTCGGCCATGGACAGTGAATTTCGGGAAAGGCTGCTATCGTATCCGATGCTCAACCACTCCACCATACGACTGGAAGGTCTTCAGCTGCAACAGAAGCGTTTCCAGACGTGGCTAAAAGGGAAAGGCACACAACAGACGTCGCAGAGGCAGCGAATTGCAAACATGCAGCGGACCACTAGCGACAGACAGCAGTCTATAAATAGACAGCGACAGTTTGTAAGAAACAAGACGAGGTAGTAGTGGATCCAGTAAAATGGCAGGCGGAAAAAACACTAGTAGCAAACAGGACAAGCATATACCTTTTTTTGTATCGATCTCTTTAGCAAATTGTTTGATTTGCAGACACCCATTCCCAGAACGTGTTTTGAATCACAGCGCGTAGATGCAATTGGTGTATGGGTACGTGATCGCCTCTACGGTAGTTGGATCGTGAAGGTGAGATTCAGCTTCAAACCAAACTGAAGATTAAAAATAACTTGCTACTCATGAATGACACATTCCAACACGAAGCCGTATCAAAAATTGACTTAGTAACGCTGGTGGCTGTAAAACAACCTTTGCAGTCTGCCGGGCCGCATGCGCTAGAGAGATTACAAAAGGTCAATCAAAATCAGTCGGTCTACAATGAGACGAAAATCAATTCCACGAGCAGCCACGCCACCAGGGCGTCTCTAAATAAAATATATTGTGCTATGGCATGTAGGCCAATGTTAGATGCATCTGATATTAATTCCCTCTAGAGCCAATTAATATAGTCTGAACCCCATTTAAAATCCCTTTTGGGAAAGCCTTGACCGAGGCCTATGCTTTGACATTGCAACCGAGCATGTGTAAAAATAAAAGTCAAGTCCCGTAGGAAATATACTTTAACTAATTTTTTTTCATTTATTTTTTCTTTTTCACGGTAGGGAGTTTGGATTGTCCATAAAGGTTCATCAGAGCCATGAATTGACCACCCGAGTTCTGCAGACACTGTGATTGATGGTCGCTGTAGCAAGAGAAGAAACCTCCACAGACATAGACGCCAATTCCTATTTTAAACAGAGAGGCTGCTTCCATAGCATCTGTCACGAGCCCAAAATTTTAATTGACCTGGTCTAGGCCACTTCCCATGATAGTCAGTGGGTAGCGCGGTTCAGCTCAGCCTCATTTCAGAAACAGGCAGTGGCAGCGACAACGTCCAGGCACAGACCACAGGGGTTCAGATGGGCTGGGCTGGGATCAGCGGCTGGGTCCGACAGGGTGGGGACGCTGCAGGTCATGGCCCCGTGATTGCCTAGATTGCCAAGACTGCCCCTCCACGCAAATAAAGCTGCGGCAGCTCCCATCAGCTTACCAGCCAACGTCGGTGCCATTCAAAGCCGGCCGACGACTCGACTCATCACACAAACGAAGCCGGTTACACGGCCTGGGCGACACAAAGCAAACCCGCCGCCTTTGTTCGCTTGCCTCTCACCCATATAACACGCCACCGCCACTCGCATCTTCCCGTTCGCCCCTCCGCTCTGCTCTGCTCCTCTCCTCTTCTCACCATCTCTCCGCCACTTTGCCCCAGCCCAGCAACCGTCTCGCGTCTCGCGTCTCAGCCCTACACATCCTCAACCAAAGCCGTCGCCATGGACGAAATCCCTGCCTACCAGCCGTCGTCCATCGCCGACACTGCTGTTCCTACTGCACCCTACACCCGCCGCCCGCCGAGCCCGCCTTTCATCCACATCCCGCCCACCATCCAGGGCGCTGGCCAGCCCATGATGAGCATGGTACCCTCGCTTGAGCGCGTCGACTCGTCGCAGCTGACCAGCGACGACGTGCAAATCATCACCCGCAACTCTAAGAACGTTGCCGTCGACCGTGCCGCCGAGTGGTCCTACGAGCAGCGCCGAGAAGCCCAGCCTCTTCTTGACTTCCTCTACATTGGCCCCAACAGCGTCGTCCGAGACCATGACTTTCTGCGACGCGAGGGCATAACCATGATTGTTGTCGCACGAGACGGTCGAATGGCTCCACGCCTCGCCACAGTCGAAAAGGCCGCCGAGGCTCTCAATATTGTGGTCAACTACGTCGACATCAACGACGCTCAGCAAATGATTGGTGCTTTCCCAGGCGCCATCCGCCTCATCAACGATCATCTGCTCTCCGTATACTACCAACAGGTTCAGAGCAACGGCGGCCAGATCATCGACGACTCCTCGTTCCGCCCAGGCAAGGTACTCATCACCTGCGAGACAGGTAACCTCCGTTCAGCGGCGCTCGCCGCCGCTTACATGATGTATGTGTTTGGCAAGGACATGATCACCACTCTGCAGTTTATCTGCGTCCAGCGCTTCTGTTGCTCTTTCGATGAGGACGTCAAGCGCAAGCTACAGTCGTGGGAAGACTTGAACAGAGCCCGGTCCCAAGTCGCTGCTCAAACTAAGGCCATGGCATCTCATCCACAGCTAGAGCAATACAGCGCCAAGCCCAAGCGACACATTGACGAGTTCATGGACACGGAGCAGAACTCTTTTGGCAGTGCCGACCAGGACATGTCGGACCGGGATCGATTTGAGGGCAGAGAAGCGTTTGTGCCGTTCGTGGACATGAACTAGATGCTCACCAATTTTTCTTCTTCGGTATTGCCATGGGCTCCAATTATGGCACTATCACTGTAGGGTTTGCATTCAATGGTGTTAAGGGAAGGGACTGGTCGGTCATGAGCATGAGATACCCTTGTATTCATAGATACATCGCTGGAACTTGAGAGGGATTTTGAGTCTGGCGTTGAACTATGGAATTAATCACATTGCGCGGGTTGGTATAGTTTAGTGTGTAATTGGTTATTTTTAGGAACGAATAGACATGGCTCATCGAGTCACAAACTTTGCTCTAGTCACCCATCTCAACGGCCCGTTATGTCTTGTCTAAGTCAGATCCAAGCAAATCGTTGGTTTGCCCTGACGAATAGAAACGTATGTTCTTCTATTTATTACCCCTCGACCTGAACACGTTTCCATTCAACCTGTCACTGCATTGAATATGATGCGCCTGAACACCAAACGAATCTAAACCACGTTCAACACCTGTTCAACGGTAAAATATGGCTGATTTTTGACGGGTATTTTCTATTTTTAATATTAACTCCATGGAAAACGAGTCATTCACCCTCAAATCATGTCGTCCAAGTTACTGAGCATGAGGTCGAGATGCGTGATTCACAGCTGGCAGCACTCGTCAACCCACCCATGTGCCTTGCATCTGCGTCATTTTGGGTGCTGGCTTTCGTCTGTATCATGATGCGATGCGAACAAACCGCATCGTTGCCCGGTCGCGTTTGTTTTTTCTCGCGTCAAGTACTCGCACACAGCCCTCAATCCCCGAACACGACTCGATCCGGCATGCGACGCTCCATCCATTCACCCAATCCAATTTTGCTTAAAGACGGGCGTATGCCCCTGCTTCTCTTTCTCTGGAATCTCACAGGAAGATCCCATATCTCGATTGGGCATCTATTCAATCCCAGCAATGGCGGCTGAACAAGTCCCTATCGCGCCTCCCACAGCCGCGCCGAGCGCATCAGCGGATTTTGGTAACTCCTATTGCAATGCCAGATTCCAGCCGTCCAATCCCATCGGAATCCATTCTCCAAAGATGCCGCCAGATGCGCCGCAGCCCGAGCGCAGTATGAGCCAGGAGATTCAGGAGATCATCGAGGCGCGCCACAAGCAGAGGGAGCGCGACGACGGCGCAGATGTCCTGCTTCGGTCTCTTCAAGATGCGCGAGATGCGATGGCCAGAGAACCGTGGGATGAGCCGGCGCATCATCGCATTCAACCAGACAATGTTCGCGGTCCTTCCTCGGTTGCAGAGTCCCCCAGTTATTGCCGCTTGAACCAAGCCCTCAACAAAGTTAACCTCTCTGACGACAGTCCCGGGGACCAGTACCTCAGCAAAAATCTCTTCGCCTTCAATCTCCCGACCCCTGAAAAAGAGATCGTGAGCGTTCTCTTTGATCCCGAAGTCGTCGACTGGGTTAACAGCCCTGACGTCGAATCCGACACAGCCAATTCCTCTAACCCACCCGCGCCTCAGCTGGAGGCTTACGCCGCGGAAGAGGCTGGGCCTCGAGATGTACAATGGGATGATTTGACATGGGGTGTCCGCTGGATCATTTTTAAGATGATTGTCCAGGACGGCAACCGTGTCGCCAAGGTGGCGGTCATGATGCTTCGCCTCAGCCGCGAGCAAATCCACGAATTTCTCACCACCTACTGTGCCGAGTTTCAGAAATGGAGCGTCTACGACCAGAGGGTCCTCAGGATTCCATCGAGAGACCTCGAGAAGTATGCGCGCGACCGAAACACAACTGCGGCGCAGCTCATCTACGAGCGTCGCCCGTCACTATGCACCGATTCCCATTCAGAGCAGGCGATTCAGTTCGGGATCCGGTTCCTGCGCTCGATGAACCTCGGCCATTACGTCTCCTCATTCGAAAACTGGACGAGATCGGATCGAAAGGACTTTCTGAGCTTGGGGTTTGAGTGGGACATTTTCCAAGACTTTCTCGATGCCCGGGTTCTGGCCGATGCGGCTGATAAGGGCTGGGTCAACCTCGACGCCTACCTCAAGCGAGTCACGACTATGTACGACGAAGAGTCGCCACCGCAGCGGCCTAAGAGCCCGTTCTTTGGTAAGGTCCAAGGCGGCCTCAAACGGCAACACACGACACCGGATTCAGATGCTAATGCGCCCGCCGCGGCGCTAGGTTCTGAGGACGCAAGCTCCAAGGATACGACAAGTAGCCGTCGCCAGAGTACTTAGGGAGAACACTGGCGGGTTCCCAATGTCGAGGAAACCAAGGAGATACGCAGCGCGCTTCGGCGACAGTTCCCGCAGGAGTATCGCTATGTTAGCGGCTCGTTTGTGTCGACTCTGGTCGAGGAAGATCGCCCCCCGAAGCTGATTCGCACTGCAACCGCGATCCGACCACCACCTCAACCGTTCCCCGAGCATCAAGCTGTTCATGGTAATCGCGGTGGAAGTTATGAGGTGACGCCACAGACCAGCAGCCGAGACCTCCATCAGTCCACGCAGAATACTTCATCGCCGCAGAAGAAGCGCAAACAACCTACGCCTCGGAAGAAGGGTGCTGGCGCAGTCGAAAGTTCGTCTTCTCAAGACAATTACACAAAGGGACGACCGGCGCTTACTGCGCATCTTCCAGGTTTGAACCGAATCTCGGAGGAACCGTCCCCGTCTTTGGTTACATCCAGCGCTCGCTCCTCCAACAAAGAACAGCACCACTTGGGCCGCGAGATCTCGGATACCATTGCGGAAGGATACAAGTCCATCAAGTCGGTCTACCATACTCAGAATGCAAAGAAAAGTCGAAAGAAGAAGGAGACCGGCCCATCTCCGGCGACAAAGCCTATCCCATCCAATGAACTGCGCGATATCCTCAATGCCAATTTTTCAGGGAGTATCCGAAATGTCACAGTTGATCCAACTGACAAGATTCCGAGTTACTCTCATCCAATGAAGGAGAGCGATAAAGAAAGCAGCTCAGATGACTCGGACATCTCAGATAACATGGACGATGTTGTCCCAGCAGAAGCTGAGTATGATTCCGACTACAGACCAAAAACTGGAAGAAAGAAACAGCCAGCGAGAAAAGCTTCTGGAGAACCGAAGCAGAAGAAGAGCAAAACTTCCGTATCAGAGAAGCCGGTCAAGAAGCCAGCAACCAAACGGAGCTCAGGTTCGGCCCAAGGTAGCTCGCAGCCTGTGGCTCCCTCAACGCCCTCTCTCAATGGAAGAAAACCACAGAAGTCACCACCAGCGCCCATTAAAACTGTGACCTCGAGGACGACGACAGATAACAACCAGCCTCCTCTGACTACGCCTACGCGCAAAGACTCGGCAAAGCCGCCAGCGACTCCATGCACCCCAAGAAGCGAGCAGTATTTTGGAATCAACAGGCAAACACCAATGGCCGGCTCCCTTGGTCGCACCGAGAGAACATACTACGCCTTTTCCGCGGACCAGGCTCGATTTGCCGCTGTGTCGGTTCGAGCCCAGTACGCGGCGAGAGCTAACCGCATCGTTCCTCCACCTGGCGCCGGTGTCGACCCTGAGGAGGTCTCCAAGCACCTTGAGGCGCTGCAGCTAGCCCGGGAGCAATTTGCCAGGGTGGAGGCTTTGCAAAAGGCCAATGTTGCACAGAACGCCGATCGGGCTCATTTTGCGGGCTGCGCTGATTTCGCTATCTATGCAGAGGAAGCAGAGGAGGCTTGGTTTACGATGCCCGAATGGGGCAATGAGGGAGGTGAAGGGGAAGAAGCTGTTTTGGTAGATGGTGACATTCCCATGCCTGATGCGCTCTGATTGGGCTCGCTTTGGCTTGGCACGGAGGGATTTACATATGATGATTGGTTCTGTGAGCTGTGATCCTGGATACGATGGATCTTTTTCTTTTGCCCCGAAATAATTCTTGTTGTTATGTAAGTTGGTGGTTTGGGTTGACCAAGTCTTGCATTCAAGTAGAGTGGCTGGCGGCCTGCAACGGCGCGGTACGACATCGGGGCAGAGAGTAGTCTAAAAAGTAGCTTTGAGTGAAAGAGTTAAGTTAAAAGCTATAACATTGCAAAAATATTCCCAACATAGCTTGTATTCCTTCATGCACATAGTGTGCATGCACCACGCGAGACCCAGCAGCTGTCACAGTCAAACGTAGGTAAGAAAGCATGGCCGCTTGCGTAGCGTTGTGCAACGGGAGTGAGTTTCCATCATGGAACACGGGAGAATTTCTCCTGAGCAAACAAACAGGCGCACAGCACGTGTTGCTTCTGCATCTACCCGCTTTGTGCTCAAACAAAGACTTTTCGCCCTGAAGCAGAGCAGAGTGAATGCAGAACAAACAACTGCGGTGATTCATTGATCTAGCCTGAGGCTATTGTGAGCACTTCGTACGTTGTTGCCCATTCCTCTTTTATCCACGTTAAACCTTGGCTGCACCTTGACGACCTCCCCCTTCAGCAAACGTGGGCCCGACAGCTCTTGCTAATTTTCGTTGTTTTTGGCGCATTTTCAGCGCTGGGGTTTTTTACAGCGATGAGTTCCAACAGTGATTTGCTTCCAAGCGACCTCTCTTCGGCTCCTCTCAGCTCCATCGACCCAGAGGTCGCCGACGAGAAGCGCTCGCTTTCCAGCTCTCGGCGGGCGTCGCAAACTTCTGAAACCGACGAAAGCAGCGAGGCCGTTATCGCTACCAGCCCGGAATCCACGCCCGAGCCCGAATACATCGAATCCGACGACGAAGACGACACCTATCGCCTCCAGATCAACCCGGAACGAGTCAAGAAGGTATCCGAGAAGAAGCGCCTCGACACGGCCGCTTTTCAATCATGGATCACAAAGAACCAGCACGAGGTCACCAGGGATTCTGCCAAGGCGTCCAGGGACCTCGCCTTCAAGTCTGTGGCCAGCTTGGTGCGGGAGAGTGAGAGCAACAAGATCATTTCCGCCCCGAGAGAATACCAGGTAGAGCTGTTCGAACGAGCGAAAACGAAGAACACCATTGTGGTGCTCGACACGGGTACGGCTGTCGCATCCTGATTCATTTGCTTTACTGACACGAAACGATCAATCTAGGCTCAGGGAAAACTCTCATCGCCGCTTTGCTCTTGAGACACACTGTCGAGCAAGAGCTTGAGAACCGCGCTGCGGGAAAGGAGAAGAAAATCGCCTTCTTTCTGGTAGAGAAGGTCGCACTGTGCTTCCAGCAGTACGCCGTGCTCAGCTGCAACCTCGAGTTTCCCATCACCAAGTTCTTCGGCGAAATCAAGGGTATCATGCGGACAAAGGCATTTTGGGATAAGCAGTTTGGCGAAAACATGATTGTCGTCTGCACTGCGCAAATCCTCCTCGACTGTCTCTACGAAGGCTTCATCACCATGGAACGAATTAACCTGCTCATCTTTGACGAAGCTCACCACGCCAAGAAGAACCACCCATACGCTTGCATCATCAAGAACCACTACATCCGAACGAGCCCCGACGGGCGACCTCGCATCATGGGTATGACGGCGTCGCCTGTGGACTGTCAGACAAAGGACGTCAAGGTTGCAGCATCCGAGCTGGAGAAGATGCTCTGCAGTGAGATTGCGACCGTGTCGGACGAGGTCATGGCACAAACACATGCGTACCGACAAAAGGTGGTCGAGACGAAGGAGACGTACGACAGGTTGGTGTTCCCAGAGCTGTCTACGACTGAGCTTTGGCACGACATTTCCAACCAGGTCTCATCCAACTCTCAATTCCGGGCGCCTCTCGACTACGCAAGGGAAGCCTCATCCACTCTCGGACCCTGGTGCGCCGACCGGTATTGGCATCTCCTGGTCACCGAGAACGAAATGGTCAAAATTACCGCCAGGACAGGTCGCGATTTCGCCGGTGAATTTGCATCAAGCCAAGCCGAGCAGGCTACTCAGTCGATCCAGGCGGTTCAGAAGACCATCGAGGATCATGAAATGGACGAGGTGTACCCAGAATCGCTGGCGATTTCTTCCAAAGTTAAAGCCCTCTATGATATTTTGCAAGAAGCATTCGCCCACAGGGGCACAGGCCGGTGCATTGTCTTTGTAGAAAAGAGATTTACCGCAGCCCTTTTGGCTGATCTTTTCCAACAAGACAAGATGATGATCAGAGGAATGAAAGTTGGGTACATGGTATGGCACCAAAAGAGTCCAATTTTGGGCGATGACTAACAGTGAATAGGTTGGCAACCAATGCGCAAACACGAGTAATATCGGCAACATGTCGTTTCGCGACCAAATTCTAGCTCTCCATCGATTCAAGAGAGGAGAGACCAATTGTATGTTCGCGACGCCTGTCGCCGAAGAAGGAATCGACATCCCCGAGTGTGATCTTGTTGTCCGCTTTGACCTGTACAACTCAGTCATCCAATATCTCCAATCCAAAGGCCGAGCACGACAAGATAACTCTAGGTACATCACCATGGTTGAGGCCGGCAATGTGAGGCACCTCAGGAGCTTTCACCAGGCAGGCCGCGATGCCCATGCTCTTCGGCGGTTTTGTTCTGCCCTCCCTGCTGACAGGAAGCTGAAAGACCAGATCGTTGACATTGAGGCTATAACCAAGCATGAGCAGATTGGCCAGAAAGTATACGAAATTCCGACGACTAGAGCGCGTTTGACTTTTGCACACAGCCTGGACGTACTCATGAGGTTTGTTGCTTCAATCTCGCCTGCGGACTTGACCATCAAACCGGAATACATTGTGACTAGCTTCGGATCCAAGTTCCAAGCTGATGTCATCTTGCCTGACTTGTCACCAGTGAAGACAATGCAAGGTTTCCCCCAGCGGAATAAAATGCTGGCACGATGCTCTGCCGCGTTCGAGGCTTGCGTGGAGCTTATTCGGAAGAAATACATTGACGATCATCTCCAGCCTGTTTTTGCAAAGAAGCTGCCCGCGATGCGTAATGCTCGGCTGGCCGTTAGCTCAAACAAGAAGGCAGTGTACAAGATGCTGCTCAGGCCAAAAGTATGGTTGGACATAAGTCCTGAGATCCCATCGGAATTATTCATCACAGTTGTCGCACTGAATAACCCCGATGCACTAGGACATCGAAGCCTACCATTGCTGCTGCTCTCTAGAAAGAAACTTTCTCATATTCCAGACGTTCCGCTTTTCTTCGGCAATGGACAAATGTCTCTGGCGAAATGCATCAGAATCAACGAACCACTTGGGGTGACTGCTGAGGAAGTGGAAGCACTTGCAAAGTTTACCTTTCAAGTATTTGCTGATGTCTTCAGCAAGGAATACGATGCAAAACCAGAAGACCTTCCGTACTTCCTTGCGCCTTGCGTCCAAACCCACCAACAGGTCATCGACCAGGCCAAGGTTGACATTAATTGGGCTCAAGTCCAGATTGTCAAGGAAAATGACCGTCTTGACTGGGAGAATGCTCCTGATGAATTCTTTTGCGACAAGTTCGTCACGGATCCGCTCGATGGTTCACGAAAGCTGGTCATTGACGGCATCAACAAAGCTCTGCGGCCATCTGATCCCACGCCTGAGGGTGTTCCTGAGCACAAAAGTCGCAGTTACCGATTTGTCGAACAAACTATCAAGCAGTACAGCAACAGCTTTTGGCACAAAACTCGACAAAAGGTGCAGTGGCGCGATGACCAACCGGTTGTGAACGCAGAATTGCTCCCGTTGCGTCGGAATCTCTTGGATGAATTTCAGGTGGATGAAGACAGAAACAATAAATGTTTCATCATCTTGGAGCCACTCAAAATATCCCCAGTAAGCAATACTCTCCCTCTCCCCTCACGTGCAATGAGCGCTGACCGAGATTAGCTACCTATTGACTTCGTCTTCATGGCCATGGCTTTTCCAGCAATTATTCATCGCATTGACTCAACTCTCATTGCCCTGGATGCTTGCTCTCTCCTTGGTCTGACTATTAACAGCAGTCTCGCCCTCGAGGCTTTGACAAAGGACAGTGACAACACGGGCGATCATGATGAAGAACAAATCAACTTCCAGGCTGGCATGGGTAAGAACTATGAGCGATTGGAATATCTTGGGGACTCGTTTCTCAAAATGGCCACGACGATAGCACTCTTTACTCAGATTCCTGATAGTAATGAATTCGAGTACCACGTCGAGCGCATGCTTCTCATCTGCAATCAAAACCTCTTCAACCATGCCGTTGATCGCAAGCTTCAGGAATATGTTCGCTCCAAGTCGTTTGACCGCCGCACGTGGTATCCCGATCTGAAGCTGACAAAGGGCAAGGCGCCCAAGACGGAGATGCGACACAACTTGGCCGACAAGTCAGTTGCCGATGTCTGCGAGGCTCTCATCGGCGCGGCGTACATGTCAAGCAAGGAGAACGACTTTGACATGGCTGTCAGGGCAGTGACCCAAATGGTCAAAAGCAAGAACCATAAAATGCAAAAGTTTTCGGATTATCATGCTGCATTCAAGGCTCCATCGTGGCAGTCGGGCCCAAGCACAGCCGCACATCGATATGTCGCGGAACAGGTCAGCAAGAAGACAGGCTACAGCTTCAAATCGGCTCCCCTTCTCCGAAGCGTCTTCAAGCACCCATCATACCCATACGAGCCGATTCCAAACTATCAGCGCCTAGAATTTCTTGGCGATGCACTGCTAGACATGGTCATTGTCGACTACCTCTTCAGGAGATACCCCGACGCAGACCCCCAATGGCTTACAGAACACAAGATGGCCATGGCCTCGAACCAGTTCTTTGGCTGCCTCTGTGTGCAGCTGGGGCTACACAAGCACTTGCTTATCACCACGTCGGCCCTGGTCGGTCAAGTTAGTGACTATGTTGCCGAACTAGAGCAGGCGCAAATCGATGCCCGAGAGGAAGCCATCGCACAGGGGACGACCATGCGATGCAACTTTTGGCTCAACGCCTGCATGCCGCCAAAAGCGCTGCCCGACATTGTCGAGGCCCTCGTGGGCGCCATGTTTGTCGACTCGGATTACGACTTCAGCGTGGTGCAGCGCTTCTTTGGACAATTCATCCAGCCCTACTTTGAGGACATGGCGCTCTACGACACGTTCGCCAACAAGCACCCGGTGACATTCTTGGCGCGCAAGATGCAGAATGAGTACGAGTGCACGCAGTGGCGCATCTGCGCGTCCAACGTGCCGTGCGCGCTCGACGAGGGAATACGCGCAATGACCGAGAACGACGTTGTCTGTGCCTTGCTAGTGCACGGGCAGGTGCTGGCGCATGCGACGGCTAAGAGCGGCCGGTATGCCAAAATCAGCGTTGCAAAGAAGGCCCTAGAAATGCTGAGTGGGCTCGACCATGACGCGGCCAAGAAATTGCTGGGTTGCAGCTGCGATGGAACCACGCAGCCGTCAAAGGAGGTGAACGATGCGGAGAAGCCTTATGGGACAGCAATCTAGCTGCTTTACCATCAAATCACGTAAGCCCGCTTGGCCCAGTGGTAAGGCGTCGCACTCGTAATGCGAAGATCGATGGTTCAATTCCGTCAGTGGGCAACATACGTCGATTCGATTTTTTTGACCGTGGGATCGATTTCTTTATCTTATCCGACATGCCAATTCACTTTTTCCCATTTGGGATTACTAATCTCGGTTTTCTTTTTTTGCTTCTGGTACAAGGCGTCAGTCAGGTTAGACTTGGTTGCCCTGCGTGTTGGCGGTGGCTCGCTATTGCTCTTCAGAGGCTAAAGAAATTATTGAGGCGTCACATTTCTTCAGCGCCATAAAAGCATCGGCAAAAGCAAAAGAAGCGAGAGAATACGAGGTGCAAAGGGGAGCCGGTGGGGACGACGGCAGGAGGCAGAATGGGCTCATATATGCGTCGGAGTCAATGCGGCGGACGAAAAAAAAAAAATAATGCAAGGGCGATTCACATGCGTTGCTGTTGGTTGCCAAGGAGATTCGACAAGAACAATTATCCCTGTAGGCCCAATTGGGCTTTGGGCATTATGAACTAGATAATAAATATCAATGAAATGTGTGCGATCGGCACAAGGCCCCGGGCATCACTTCAATCCATCTCCATCTCCATACACTTCGTAACCCGGCCCAAGTATTCCCTTCCCCTCTCTTTCTATCTATGTACGCCCCTTTGATGGGCACACGACCCGACCCCCTCTTTGCCTCAAAGCCAGAGGGTGTGTGAGTGAGCGCGCCCTCCCCGGAATAAAAATTACAGATAGGAAAAAATCTGACTCGTTGTCATCTATACGTCCCGTTTCCCAAATCCGCACGCCGACACAAAACCTCGATTGTTTTGCGACGTGCTAATTCCGAAACCCAAAAACTCCCTGCAAAGAGGATACAGCAAAAAAAATTTTAGCCAAAAAAAAACAATAAAACAAAAAGATAAGCCCATTCCGTCAAGGGGGCGTCATATGCTCCGGCACGTCAGAAATCGTATCAAGATGTCGTGAAACCAATTCTCCCCCTTTCCGCATCCGCTTTAGTTCTCAATGTCGGCCGTGTTGCCCTCCTCGTCGTCTCTGGCTCGTGGTCGCAAATCTCTTTTTGATCGGCGGCCCCTTGTGGTTGATACAGTATCCATCCGCCTGAGGTCCTTCTTTAGGCGCATGGCTGTGCGCAGGTCCACTTTTGCTTCCTCCTCTTCGTCGTATGAGTACATGCTCCTCCTCGCCCTCTTGCTGTCGTGGGTTCCCGAGTCGGCCGGTCCCATGAGGCCGGCTGTTCGGAGGAAGTCGTGCTCCAGTGCCAGGAAGGATGAGAATTCTTGTTCGTTGAATGTGAGGCCATGAGACTCGTCCCGTTGGTGACCCCAGTGCGAGCGGGATTTTATGGAGTCTTGGCGAGGTCGTATTGATGCCTTGGTGCTGCCGTAGATGCCCCTTTCCGCTGCCTTTACTCGACTGACTGCTGTATGGCGGGCATCCATTGCGAAGGCATCGTACAATCCGGGGAGACCGCCTGCTGTGCCCGTGTAAATACCCTCATCAAACAAAAGCCCTTCCTCTCCGGGGGGGCTGCCACGTCCTGGGGCGCTGACGCCCACAAAAGAATCGACGTCCGAATCATCGGTGAAACCCGCGACGTGTTGGTCGGTGTTTTCGTTTGTGGTCGGTAGTTCGTGATGCGTGCCTGTGCTCCTGTCTCGTCGTGAGGTGGGGATGTCCATGGAGAATTCGTCCTCGGCGGCTGTGTAATTAAGCGGACTCGTGTAGTCAATGTTGAAATCGCCAAGGCCGAGGTCACGGGGAAGACCCAGCTTATCCGAAAAGCCCAGCATAGGCAAGTCGACAGATGTAGTCTGGGTGTGCTGGCTGCCGGGTCTGGGGAAGGGGTTGCTCGAAACGCCGGATGATGACATCGTGGTCGGGGTGAAACATGGCTGAGATTGAACGCCCAATGAGGAGGTCCTCACGGGGACAGGGATGTTCTCAGAGATCTCACCCAATCGCTTGACGGAGACGCCGCCAACAGAGTGCGTCCGGGATCGAGGGCCAGCAGACGAGGAACTGGAGGGGCGCGAGAGCGAAAGGGGCGGGTAGCCGTGCTCCTGTCGAATGTTTTTCGACTGAGCCAGCCAGTCGTTTTGCACCTGATACTGGATAGGCGACATCATTCGCATTGTCCTGGCGGGGCCGTGAATAGCTTTTTCCTAGGGTCAGCAAAAATAAGGTCAAGGACATTTCGGGCCGTAAACGTACTCGGTGAAGGCGCCGGGTCATCGTAAGTCTCTTCTGCTGAACTCTCGACTCCCACGGTGCCGATCTTGCTGGATGCCGAGGCTCCTCCGCTGGTTCTCGGGCGAGCCCGAGGGGGTATCGGGGGAGGGAGCAAGTCGGCATCGTTGAAATTGGAGAAGGAGTCGTACAGACTCAATGGCCGCGGCCTGGGCTTATCCTTGCTGCGGGGCGCAGCCAATGCGTGGAAGGACTTCCGTCGGTCTTCGACAGGCAGGCTCTGGTCAATGTAGAGGGCGTTGTGGTGCTGAGATTCAGGGCGCTTCTCGCGAGATTTGATGCTACGTCGTCCGCGCGGCGAGTCAGGCTCGAACGACTGGCTGAAGCCGGCGAAAGGGTGCCATGCTGAGGCGTCCGATGCCCCGGCAAGGGACATGGCCGCCTCCTGTTTGCCGCTATGGCGATGACGAGACCTATCGCGATTAATTTGCGCCGCGGCGATTGGGCCAGGACCCGTTTTGGTGCCGGGGCGCGGTGGATTGGGGGGGCCGTTATTACTTGACAGGGCATAGAAAGCTTGTGAGGCCGAACTATGCACGTTGCATCCGTTGATGCCCATATTTCGCTCAGCGACATCCTCGCCGTACTCGCGCGCGCCCGAGGCCTCAAGTCGGGATCGGAAGTTTGACGGCCTGAATTCACCCTGGGCGTCAAGAAGGTCGACATGGCGAGTCTTGGTCGAGTCGAGGGAGCTTCGGCGCCTGCGGTGCTGGTGTGGGGAGACGCCAGGGATTGGCGGGAGGATTTGCTTCTGGATAAAGTCGTTGTCCGGGCGGAGCGTCACGGGCGGGTTGGCAGGGCGCAAGTGAAAGCTGTGGTGGACCGATCTGGGACGAGTGTTGAACTTGGGGCCCGGCGCCGAGCTCGGTCTGCCTGCGACGAGCTCTGGAAACCTGGGAACCACGGGCGAGGGCGCTGTGTCTGTGAGGATGGTGGGTGTGCGCGGCTGGATCAAGTGCAGCTGGGCCATGCTGCGCTTCCTGGCGGCCTGCTGCAACTTGTCGAGGACATTGGGCCCGTTGCCAGCGACGGGGAATGTTCCTGAAGAGGTAGATGCGTCAGGGTCTGGGTCCGGAGAGCTCGCAAGCTGCGGTGAAGAGTATGAAGAATGGTTACCTTGGACGGGAGGAAGGGCAGCGATGGTCGACTCGTAGGCCTGGGTCTTGATGCCCTGCCCAGGCCGGTCGCCGGATTTTCTAGTCAGAAAACTGAGGAAGCCCATGATGGCGGCTGCTCTGGCGCTGCCATGCAGCAGAGGCGTCGGGATGGGGGGGGGGGGATTGCGGCGGCGGAACGGGAAAACCAGCGGGATGCTTCACGAAATCGCAATGGAAGGCCTCATGGACCCGCTGTGAGCAAGTGAACGCCCACGCGAGGAAGGAAGACGGCTAGCAGTTGTTCGAGGAAAAAGGGCGTGTCCCGCCTTTATTAGTACTAAGTAGCAAAGTGGGCAAAACGACGTCGCGGCGTAGTGCCGATAGACCAAGACGCTAACGATAGGTGCACGGGGACCTGGAGGGAACACCCCAGGGCCGGGATAGCGACGAGAACCGGTTGCGTACAGAACTGGATGGACTGTGCTGCGCTCTGCAGCAGGTGTTGGTTGGGGCTAGCGGAGGAGTAAAAGAAAGAAAAAATCGGGAGATTCTGCAGCGTGTCGATCGCGGTCCACCAGGCACTAACTAGTCTGTAGTCGACGGGGTGGTCGAGGCCTGGTTGCGTCTGCGACTGTGACTGCGACTGCGACTGCGCCTGCGTCTCTGCGTCTCTGCGTCTGCGTCTGCGGCTGCAGTCGTCAAACAGCCCGAGCGTGACTGGAGCGAGGGCAGACGGGAATGGAGTTGGAGGGGGCGCACACGATTCCGGGACGACGGGAGGCGGCTGGGGTCCACTCAAGGAGAAAAAAGGAGTCCAGGATGAGGTGCAGTAGCGGCAATCGAGTCGAAAGGGGCTAGCCGGGCGAGAGCCATGCGAAACCGTGTGCGACTGCGATGAATGCGACTGGGTGAGTCGGGCCTGGGACAAGGCGCTGGAGCTCCCTCTGGTTGGTCCCGGAGCCCGTGTCTAGATCTAGAGCAGCGGTGGTGCTGGTGCTGGTGCTGGCGTCACTCTTGGGCGTGCTGGCGATTGCAAAACGCCTCATAGACGCGCCCCTCCAGACCCTGGCAGAGGGTTACGTTTTAGCCCCAGACGAACCGGCTCCTTCTTTTCCACTGGGCCGGCCGATCACACGCTGCGCAGCCTGTTCACGCGCGCCTAGCAAGAGGACGTCCCTGGCGATCGGCGTGCGGGAGGAGCAATCCCTCGCGGGAGGATGCGATGGCTCCTGGGGGAAGCCGGAGACTGGAAGCAGGCGGTGACGATTGACAGCCCGGAGGATGAGGCCCTTGGATGGATGCCCTGGGCTGCTGGGTGGAGGGGGGGGACCAGGGACGCGGGAGAGGAGCCGATCAACTCAAGGTCCGGGGGCGTTTGTTTGACTCGCAGGAGGGTGAAGGGTGGGAACGCGGAGCCCAAAGAAGCAAAAGGCCGGGGGGTGTCGACGATGGAGATGGAACGCAGAGCTGGTGCAGGGACCAGGGGCGCACCTTGGCCAACGATCAGAGTGTGCCACGAAAGAAGATGACGCTTGACAGAACTCCAGGCCAGCGTTCGCTAGGCTGCGTTTGCACTGGATTCAATGCTTTGCATCCAATCTGGGCCCGGTGGCTCGCCGCCGTTGAGTTTTTGCGGCCTGATGCTTTCAGCCCGTCGTGAAGCCTCTGACGCTGCGTGCGAGGAGGGGGAAGAAATGGAGGGAAAGTTTAAGTATGCGAGCTCTGGGGCTGAGCCTGCCAACAGCCCAAATACACAACAGAAAACTCGGGTCTCGGCCTTGGTCACATTCCGGGCGCTGCGTCGCGTCGTCGTGCTCTGCATGTTATGATTGCTGCTGCTGCGTGCATCTGTTGAACTTTCTCCCTGCATCTGTTGCTGGGCCACACCTGACACTGTGACCGGTTGCGGTCAGACATGGATGGATGGGATGTGCAATGGATGGATGCCCATGGATGCGGTGGGCAACAAAGCCCTTGCTTGCCCTCCCCCAGCTCCTCTTCCCCAAGCGAGTCATGTCTCGCTTCCACGTGGAGGACATGGAGATGGTCCAATTGCTGCGCCTGGGCCGACTATGGCTGTCACGATTGTCACCGTCCGAGGTGGCAAGGAGTGCCCGGATGGCCAGCAATCGTCGACTTGCGATGGAGGGGGGGCCTGTTACGGGGGTCCCTGGTCTTTCGACATGTCTTTCCACGTCCAACTCGCCACATCTAATCGATGAAGAAAAACCGATTTGCAGCCCACTTAGCGAGCGTGCTCCACTGGTTAGTGAGCAATGGCGATGAGTTATCATCTTGTTCCCGAGACAAACCGGCCTCGCACACCCGCCAGCCATCCGTCCCACGAGTCATGGCACCTTGGGGCTTAAATCGAAGTATGGAGGCATGCAGCGACTCGCAAGGGACTTCTGCACGAGCAGCAGATTCAGGCCGTCCCGATTCGATTTCTCTTGTTCGCGTTTAGGCCCTATGGCCTATTCTACGTGTGGTCAGTGTGCGCAGCCCCATCTCCCTTCATCTCACACAAGGTGAGCCTAATTTTAGACAAATCGGTAATTACGACCACGTCAGATTTTGAACTGATCGCTGGCCAGAAGAGGGAAAAAAAAAAAAAAAGGGTGTGTACGTGCGTAGGTGGAACTGTTCGCAGATTGCCGCCCTCTCCGGACGGACAGCGGCAGATCCGGCCTACATTACGCCGCCAAGGCCATCCCGGGAAGGCAGTCGTGTAGTGCCCGTCAGTATCAGGCTGTTTCGAAATAATGAACTACAGTAGTTTATTTTTATGTGAGCATCCCTGGCTCAACCACTCGGGTCCTGCCAGGCATTCGGTGTGACGCTGTCGTGGCCGCGAAGCTCTCCCAGCTGACCCGTCGGTGAGGGTTAAAGGTGGTGTCACGGGCTGAACGATAGGGTCGGGCGGCGATCCAGGGGCCATCAAGTGTACAAATTTGGAGATGGCTTCTGGAGGTGCATGTCTGTGTGTATGCGAGTCTGGTGTCTGTGTGTTGCGCGGTGCGGCGGCGGGAAGTTCGGTTGCTTCCGGCTATTAGTTTGTTGCGGGTAACGCACATCGAGGTTGAAAGATGTCAGCTCGGAACCGCGACGATGATGCGAGCTGGCAATGGTAGCTGAAGAAAAGACAGAAAGGATCAGCAAGAGGATCATCCATGTGATCGCTTGCAATATGCGTTGACTGCAGCCGGCCAATAGCTATTTCATTCTCAGCCCTAATTAGGAAAGCACATCATCTTGACGACACCCAACATCCATGTCGCGGTTTAGTCTCGCTACTCTGCGCCCGAACTAGGCGATAATAGAGACATGGCAATCATAATGTTTGTATTACATTCCCTCTCATTTAAACCCGCTACACACAATCGCTTGGCAAGCAAGCACATGTTACACGCCACTTGGAATGGGCAGCAGCCACAGCTTACCCGGAAGGGAGGCTTGGTCATGCTTCGAGTCCGGTCAGCCACGCAGCCAACCAAGACAATGCAAAAAACATGGTCGGAGATATTTCAAACCCGCCGCCGCCGCAAAATCCATCTCGGGCTCTAAACTACCAACCATCGTGCAGTTACGAGCCCATAGACTGCTGATGGGTGGTCAGCAGCGGGACGTCGGAACAAATCGCACTGACCAAGATCGATGGGAGGCGATCTGGCCGTGATACCGCGGCGCAGCGTCGTCTTCCGTCTAAATCCAGCGTAGTAAAGATGCTAGCAAAAGCTCCGAGGGGTAAGTCCGGGCTTTTTCGTCATTGTGGGCATGAGGACTCAGGCTAATTGCCAATGGCGCTTCAACGTGGTTATCCCAATTCAAAGTCTCAGGTGAGGTGGCATAGGTCGGGGCTAGTCTATCAGATCATACCCTTGGTCGAGACTCGGACGTCTGACGACTCGAGGCTAGGCCCAAAGGTCAATGGTGCTATGGGGAGGAAAATTGGCCGACCGGACAGTGTTAGTTCCTGGGTTAATTGCAGACTATTCAACCTAGCCCACCCGACTAAATACGACGACGGGGAAGGGCATTAACAATAATCCGGAGTGGTGTCTGATTAACGCGTCGGAAGCATGAAGCACCCGTAACCGCGTTTTTTGGTGCCTGTCAGCTTGGAGTCTACCCCGCCACCGGCTGGAGCTTACCTCATGGTTTGCAGCACACCACAGGCTCCAGGGCAGCAACGTCATAGCATGACCCCACCATCCATCAAAGGGCGCGTGAGAGCCTCATTCATCCATCATCGAGCCTGTATCAACATCGCCATTTCGTCCTGCACAAGCATACCCGAAGCACATCACCGGATTTATACGCCCTGATTGCGACCTCTTCCAATCCATCATCATGTCTGCTTTAACAAACCCCGACGTCCCCAAAGGGCGCCCCGCCTTCATTCCTCTCGAAGCAAACCCCGAGCTCATGACGACGCTCATCCACAGGCTTGGAGTCAGCGAGAAGCTGCAGGTCACCGACATCTACTCTTTGACCGAACCTGAGCTGCTTTCGTTTGTACCCCGACCGGCCTACGCCCTGCTCCTCGTGTTTCCCGTCAGCGCCACCTACGAGAGCTCCCGCATTGCCGAAGACACCCTGGCCGAACCGTACCATGGCAAGGGGGAGCAGGAACCCGTGCTGTGGTGGCGACAGACCATCCGAAATGCCTGCGGATTGATGGGCCTGCTGCACGCCGTGAGCAACGGTGATGCCAGGAGCTTCATTCGTGCGTGGCACCCTTAGAAAAATTGCTTCCTCCCAGCTAACCGCTTACGACCACAGAGGAAGGTTCCACACTCGACGAAATCATCAAAAAGAGCATTCCCCTGGACTCCAGGGAGCGCGCCAAGGTCCTTGAAGAGACCCCCGCTCTCGCCGAAGCACATCTGGAGGCTGCCTCACAGGGTGACACCCCTGCTCCCGACGCCAATGACGATGTCGAGTTGCACTATGTTTGCTTTGCCAAGGGAAATGACGGTGGTCTATGGGAGCTTGATGGCCGACGAAGGGGACCCATCAAGAGGGGAGATTTGAACAAGGATGAGGATGTCTTGAGTCCTAAGAGCTTGAGTCTCGGCGCGCTCAAGTTCCTCGAACGGGAGGGTGCAGATTTGAGATTTAGTGCCGTGGCTCTGGTTCCTTCTATGGATTAAAGGATTGCACCGGCAGCTATTTCTTTTGGGATGGGTGTCTGGATACTGACGTCGCGATGTCTGCCAGGAACACTGACGCCCTCCCGTTAAGGAACCCTAGAGCAAGCCCTGCCTTATCAATGACCAAAAGCTCAAGCATAAATGAGTAATGAGGCATGTATTATTATGAGAAACTGCATCTAGAAGCTTGTTGGCTCAAGCCATGAAGCACACCAACAACTGTTGGCCATCCTTGTAGGCTACCCTAAAGTCCTGACCAATCCTGAATTGGGACACCTCTTGGTCACGAATCGTAAGTACACCAACAAATGTAGAAAATTGAGAGAATAAAAAGAATTGCGATGCAATATTTTGGTTTGTTTTCTCCTTTCGTTTTATTGATTGAAATCTTGGCTTTTTTTAAACATCTAACATCCTCCTTGATATGCCGGTGAACTCGACAAGCTAACTGACGTGTAGCCGTCGTGAAATGACCGCACATGCCACAACCATGGATTACCACCCCCACAAGTTGCATATGATTGCCATCTGCCTACATGATATGATTCAAGACTCCGTGCCCGACAGATTCTTAAATTGGAAGCTGTTGATCCCGAGACTTGTTGTTCACGAACCCACCAACCGCGGTGGTTGGCGGTTGGCTTCTCTCAACCACTAAAAATAGGCACAGGAGCAAGGATGCTCAACGAGTTCCCGATGGAATGGGAATTGAATGGTCACTGCTCCTGGAGTCTGACCGTTTGCCTTTCGCCCATGGATTGGTTCACAACTCACCCCGGCTCTGTGGCTGCCTTGTGTAACTAGCCCAAGGATTCCGTCTCCTTTGCAGATGTTGGTGGACGTTTCCACCTTTTCTCCCACTCCCATGGTTCGGCTGGGCGTTGGATCCCAACCCCCAAAGTTTGACACTTTGGTCGCGATAACTTGTTTCAAGACGACTGCCTCGTTCCTTGCTAAAATCCTCCGACGGAGGCGCGGGAGTCGTCTCAAACCGCCTCCTGGGGACTCGCAGAGCGAAGGAAGAAGGATGGGCCCGTCGCCGTCGGCGCCTGCATCGAAAAAGCAGGAATCGGCGGCTTACCCGACCGAGCCGGAAGCTCAGTCGGAAGTCTGGTCTGAGCTATGGAATAGGGCGATGGAACATCTCTCAAAAGACGGTAGGAAGTAGATCGACGAGGCCACTGGTGATTTGTCCAAAGTGCCTGAAAGCAACAGAGTGGATGAGATGCTGGCGTTGATTGCGGTAAAATAGCAGCAATATAAACAGAGAGAGACTGGAAAAGCTTCAACCTCCACGATCAGGAAGTGGAATTCCCAGTTGTGGCTGACTAGTTCGTTTCTTGGGTAAATAGAGTTAAAGAAACTGATCGGATCATATCTTTGTATATCTGAGTTCTGTCACCTTGCCTTGGGCAGTTACAAGACGCATTCTTTGGACTCCGGTCGTATTTGTGGAGGAAATGGCTGCTTTGCTGGTCATTGTTCAGGCGTCGATGCGAATTTTCCACAGATGCCGGATATTCGAGCTTCTCTACTTACGAAACTCGGGAGAGGAACCGGTTGAAGGGCTCGAGTCGGCAGTAATCGAGCTCTACTCCCTGGTGCTTCAAGTACTGGGGAGAGTTGGGAACTTTCTTACAAGCAACACGGCATTCCAAACGATTTATGCCGTGTTTCATCTTGGTGAAGGAGACGGATTGCTCTCAAGGCTTGATGAGTACGAGGCAGATGCCGGAGAACAAGCCTCAGCCTGCGAAATGCGACAGAGTACCAAGTCGGGTGAAGGCTACGCCGAGCTTTAAAAGCTACTAGATCTTGATAAGCTAATAGCTCGGACTGATACGAACATTAAAGGGCATCTTCAGATCCTGGAAAAGAATGAGTTGGTCACCGTCCAAGAATGGATTTCCAACATTTGCTGCGATTCTCAACACGCATCAATTCGGGGTACTGGAGTCCCCGGAATATGCGACTGGATTCTGGAACAACATCAGTTTAAAAAGTGGTGTACAGAAACCTCATTGATTGTACTATGGCTAAGAGGTCCTTGTGAATATCCAAACCCCGCCTCCTTTGTCTCACATTTGATCTCATTCTGATGGCCTTCTTAGTGGGAACAGGGGAGATGTATGTCATATCGCGGGTGATCGATGAAGATCGGGCCGGATTCAAAGGACCGAGTCTCAAGAAGCGGTTGCCTTCTTTTACTGCAAAAAATCAGAGCATACGAGGAATAACCTACACTCGATACTCCGAAGCTTCGTTAGACAACTCTCATCGGCTAGATATTTGCCAGATCGTATCCACCCCGACTTGGTACAGCGGTACACCACGTCACTTCTGGATCTACCTGAATGGAAGATTGCTATTTGTAAAAAGAATATTTGATCGAATTGGCCAATTTTTACCCTTAAACGACGCTCATATTGGATTGTCTCGACGCATGCAAGGAGGAGGATCAAAATGGGCTGCTTGGCCTTTTCTACTGCTTCTCAAAAGCGTCTTCAAGGCCGGTGAAAATATCAATCTTTACCCATTCAGAAGATACCATCTAAAGCTTCGTCTCACATTTGCCGAATATGGAGATTTCTACTCATGAGCACAAAGGTGATATCACAACATTTGTCAATTATACCGTGGAAAGAGCCGGATTTTGGAGTCCAGAAATGAAAAGAAACCAGTCTCTCGGGAGTAACATCTCCGACACATTGGTGGAAAGAAGCAGACGAAATTTCCAATGGGCCATGCTGCAGACTGAGGACCCCGTCATGATCAGTGACGAGACTCATATCCGAGAGAGGCTGACAAATTTACCCAACGATACTGATTCCACTTATGATGAGATTTACAACTGCCTTGAACAGTTGCCCGACTATTCCAAAACTATAGCACTGAGGGCACTCATGTGAATTACATGTGCAAATGAGCCCCTCACTGTGCGAAGACTACTGGCGGCTATCTCTGTGGACCCTGAAAAAGAAGAAGTTGAAGCTACCGACCTTGTGGTAGGGGACATCTTCGAATGGTCTGGAAGTTTGGTATGGCTAGACACTCAGAAAGGGCAATCGCTCTGGCGGGTATCACACCATTCTGCTGTCGAGTCTTTCGATCGTCGCTACACTCCCGCGTCGGTCCATTGTGCCATTGCCAAAGCCAGCTTAGTTCTCACGATGGAAAGAAACAGGGCCAAGCGGAACCTGGAGCTGACTGATGGCGGCTTTATTTAGATGACCTGCTTGGACGGTATGTGCAACCCCACTGGATCACTCACGTTCAGACCCAAGAGACACCGGGCGCCGACCCTGGACTGACGCACTTGCTAAAGTTATTTATTGGCGCTCCAAAGATGGGTAGCCTAGAGTACCAAGAATGGTTGCGTACTTGTGCCTTTGGCATTCGTGAGATAGAACCCAAACATATCTCCCATGCAATATCACCACTGTTTGTGGGGTGCCACTTTGGGCTGTACTATCTGTTGGAAGATTAGTGAGATAATTAAGAGTTCGACATATCTGAGACAAATCGATAAGTTGACAGTCTACTCGCTGTGGCAGCCATGGCGGATTGCAATCCAATATGTGCCAGGCTAATTGATCGGGGAGAGTCACCAGACAGAGCACTCCCGGAAGCCGAACACGGGAGCGCTATTATAGCCGCGCCAGCAAAGGGAAACTTAGAGATTGTTGCCCACTTGATCGAAAGAGATGCAGATGTGAACCAATCGCCCGGGATAGGGTGCGGCGGAAGCGCTCCTTCAGCAGCGGCGGCCGAGGATCATTTTGATCTTGTTAATTTTCTCCTTGCCCCAAAGGGGCGAATGTGAATCTGGTACTTAAAGGCAGCAGTGCGGGAAGCGCCCTGGCGGCTGCCGCTCGGGGCGTAAATTTGGACATGGTGAAGCTTCTCCTCGAGAAAGGACCGAATGTGAACCTACGGCATCCCGATGGGCATTATTTTGATGCTCTCGAAACAGCCGAAGAAGGACAAAGCCGCGATATGAAGGAATTCCTTATTGAAACGTGAGAAACGCATGGATAGCTGGTTTGCCGACCGCATGAGATGAGCATTAACAGGGACATGCTGCACTATCTTTGTCATAAGCGCTATTGGCGATTATGGAGGAAAAAGAAGTTTGATGGCTGTCAAATGATTTGGATGAGTCAGATATGTCGTCATGCTCAATTGATCTTCACTCAAAGCTGGCTTTTTGTCGTCGAGCTGACGAATGGAGGGCCATCTTATCAGGAACTTTCACAAATGGAGGCAATGAAGGACGAACACGTACAAAATGGAGCAATTTGATGTGGGTGTAGAATTCAGGCATCGGACGCAACATTGTAATTATCCGCTTTCACTTCCCTGTCTGATACTTAAGCGCGTGCAATGGCGGCAACATATGCTTTCCGGTTTAGCCGGGCAAGTCGATTATATCCAAGTGAGATGAAGTGAGGGGCTTAATGGGCGTGACTCGAGGTTCCCGCAGCATTTACTTTCCCCATTCGATATCCTATTTTTATTTTGCTTTACATTACTTTACTTTTTCTAACATACATCGAAGGGCATACGTTATCTGATACATCAAAAATCCTCACGTCAAGGTGCTTTGTATGTTGGCTTGCACGGTAGCCTTAGGTCCTGCTCTTTTCGTCGTAGGCCTTCTCGACCGGACCCCAATAGTGACCTCGCGATTGGACATAATTCGCTATTGCACCTCCAAGTTACAAATGCCAAGCAATTTTACGCGACTTTTCTGGCACTGAAGGCTCCTCAAAGATAACAAACATTTCGTTAACTAGCCTATTCCTGAAGGCCGGTTTAAGCTCGGGTGAAAAGGTACAAAGGGAAACTTGCCTAATTTGGTCTCAGATTAGGATCAGCCTGTGCACAAGAAGGTATCTAAAAAGAGTAATTTTGAGCTGTGTTGCCCCACCTGCTAACTTTTAGATGAATCGATCCTACGCAACCAAGGATCAGGACCTTAACGACTTTAGTGGTCAACTGGCTGGTGGGATGGTAAGACTCTGACGTAAGTCTTTCGTGACACTGATGGCGGCAAAATACGCGGTCCAATATGCTTCCTCTCGTTGGATGTAAATTGGAGGACTCTCCAACCTTTTTATGCGAATTTTGTGCTTTGGGAACCGATGAAAAACGACATCTCTATGCCATTTCTCAGGATGATTCAAAGCACGGGACTCGATGGTATTGCTTTAATTGTTGGCGTAAGAACGACTCACCCCAAAATTCGCACGTGCCAACCGCAATGCGTTAGGGAGCGAAGGGAATCGGACAACAGACGGTCTACTCCTTCGCCGATGCTGGGGTAGAGGCCGTCGTTGTCGCCGACATAGACGAAACAGCCGCAGAGGAGACGGCAGCAGAAAGCAAACAATATGCCACCAATGAAAAATACAGAGTGGCTGTTGTAAAAATGGACGTGTCCAATGCAGATGACATACAAAGGATGGTAGACTTTGTTGTCAGCGAATTTGGACGCATTGACTATGCCGTCAACAGTGCTGGCGTACGCAACAACCATCGCTTGGATGAGCTTTCACCTTGGGCTGATGGCTAAATTTTGCTATTTAGATACCCAATGGGCCTGCTATTCCCATCGCAGACACTGAAATTGACCATTTCGACCACGTCATGGATGTTAATCTGAGAGGCATAATGCTGTGCGTTCGCGCTGAAATCGCTGCCATGCTCAAACAAGAACGGAAGTTCTTCGAGGGCCGCACTGGGAGGAGAGACATTGGTCGCGGGGCAATTGTAAACGTGGCATCGGGGCACTCCTTTGTGGCGCTTCCTGGAAAGGTGTCCTACATCACGTTAAAACACGCAGTCAATGGTCTCGACAAAGTGGCAGGTAAGATATTATTCCCACATGAACACTGGCCACGATCACGGAGCTTATTGAACCAGGGCTTGACCATGCCGGTGATGGAATACGCTGCAATTCCGTGTGTCCATCTTGGGTTCGAACAACAATTTTCGACGGCGAATTGAAAGAAAACCCAGCGATCCAAGATGTGGTAGAGGCTGTTGTACCCGTCAAGAGAGTAGCTGAAGCTGACGAGGTCTCTGACACGATTGCATACTTGTGCAGCCCAGCAGCGAGCTACATCAATGGTACTAGCATCGTCATAGATGCGGCAATGACAACAACTACTATACGCATAAATTAAATAGCCATCAAGCATCCTAAGCTGTTTCAGGCAATTGATGCGGTTGACAAACTCGGAACGGAAGGTTATAGAACTATGCAAACCTTAAGAGGGTGCTAAACGGTCATTGTTTTATGGTCGAGAGATCATTCGTTAGTTGTAGGCTAGCCTTTGTGATTAATGATAAAGGATTTGATCTGAAATAGATGAGGGTGTTCTGTCAAATCATGGAAGAGGTAACCGCTATTGCATTAAAGCGAATATTTCCACCTTCGTCGCCCAGATTCATAAATATCTAAGACACTACGAATATGAGGCAGCTTTTACTCGGCACCACTCGTGTTTGTGATGGCAGTCAAGCACGAATCCGCATAATCTTGCAGATAGACCAGAGTTGTATCTAAAATCCATAGAATTTCACAGAGCTTGCAAGATAATTGTCCATAACTATATCATAGTCGAAATTGCCCACTCCGCCGCATCGTTCGTCTCGATCTCCTCCTGCAAGTCAAGAGTGTGGCCAACGAAATGACTGGACACTTCAAAGACGCGATCGTGGCAGGTGACAAGCAATTTGTAAACCGGGCCGCCTTCACTCTTGTTATTTTCTGTCAGTGGCGCAGGCTTTTCCATCACCATATTTGTCAGACCTTCGTGCGTTAACGTATCGTACAAAGTGATCTCGTTGATCATGCAAAGGAGCATGCTATCAAAGGGCAGTTGCTTGAACAGTTTTCGAAACACTAAACAGAGCAATCTGGGGTCCAGCACCTCACTCTTCGCCATCATCTGTAGCTTTCTCCACACCAGACTCCCCGTCAAACTCTGCTAGTCCGCACAGGCAAATTCGTAACGCATTCCAAATTGCCATCGCTTTCACTGAACACCAACGTATGGCTATTGGCTCAAAGGACCCAAGACCTTCCCTTGGAAAGGAGCAATTCGAAACCGTCGCCAACGGATTCAAAAAGTTCGATACATATCTGAACAGGACACTTGGCGGCACAGATTCGGTCATGGCAAAACGAGAGGGCACGCGAAATGACGACTTTATTACGATGGGGGTGGGGACGAGCATGGTAACAGCCATGGTAACAATGCCTACGGCGCCTCAGCCAGTTTACGGACCTCAACTCGAGTAGGGAGCAGGCCAATTGTATAGCCGAGAGAGCGATGAAGATACCGAATCCGAAACCAGTAGCGATGAGGATGAGGACAAGAAGCCTACAAATGGATCTGGGGGAAAGTCTGCTACCACTTCTACTCCTGCTGATGTACAGTTGCTAGTAGAGTTCATCATACCCATGGGTACTTATAAATAGGTAGGCCCTATATACTTTTTGACTAGACTAAGTATAAAATAAGTCCCAAAGGTACCTATAGTTATATTTAAATATTTATAAGACTTATAAGTATTTTTAAATAATAAAATAAGAAATTATAAATATTTATAGGCTTTATAAATATATAAATATAATTATAAATATTTATATAAAGATTTTAAGTATCTTTAAATATAATTATATAAATATAATATAATTAATAAATAAAATTAATATAATTAATATATATAAAATAATAAAATAATAAATAT